>ML795335.1:0-26999 GCA_009831015.1 Picea engelmannii
CCAGATAGGGTTTAGAAATGTAAATTCAGTGCCAGATAGGGTTTGGTTATTGAAATCCTCTAACATCCCTTTCAGTGCCAGATAGGGTTTAGAAATGTAAATTCACTGCCAGAAAGGGTTTGGTTATTGAAATCCTCTAACATTCCTTTCAGTGCTAGATAGGGTTTAGAAATGTAAATTCAGTGCCAGATAGGGTTTAGAAATGTAAATTCAGTGCCAGATAGGGTTTGGTTATTGAAATCCTCTAACATCCCTTTCAGTGCCAGATAGGATTTAGAAATGTAAATTCACTGCCAGAAAGGGTTTGGTTATTGAAATCCTCTAACATCCATTTCAGTTTCAGTGCTAGATAGGGTTTAGAAATGTAAATTCAATGCCAGATAGGGTTTAGAAATGTAAATTCAGTGCCAGATATATTGAAATCCTCTAACATCCCTTTCAGTGCCAGATAGGGTTTAGAAATGTAATTTCAGTGCCAGATAGGGTTTAGAAATGTAAAGGTAAGGTAGCAAATGAAAACCCCAAGGGATTTTCATAATTAAGTCAAATATTCAAAGCCATAGTGGTTAATTACCGTTTCAGTTTTGCCTCCTCCATTGCCATTTCCACCGTGCTTCTCTGACCAGAAAGACCGTCTCCTGTCCCCTGCATATTCAAATCTGATAGAATAAATGGCATCAGAGCCATAGACTACCACTATTTTCTTAATACCTTTATAAGCTCCATCATCCCATGGACTTCCACCGTGACCTCCATGTGGCCCGTCTGCTGTGATGGCCTTTTCGCTTTTGCTCTTCACCGTGAATAAAAACGGACGACTCGGTTAATACAAGATACCGTTCTAAGCAAATAACAATATGAAAAAAATCTGGACCTATTGATCTTACCATGGCGTTTGGTTTTAGCTGATTCCTTTTTACACTTCACTTTAAAATCAAACTAACCTCTGCCATTAAAAACGACGGTTATGTCAGTAATTTAATAAAGAGATAAATGCTCTAGAGATCCAACAAATTGCTATATCAGGGACTTAATGAATAAGTCAGTGGTCTACCTATCATATTATAACTGTGTAAATATAAAACAAATTTTATTCATATATATATATATATATATATATATATATATATGTTTTCACAGTATACGAATTCAAGGCTTACCTCGTTCTGTTGAAGCAGCGAAGTAATTGAGATTAATAAAAAGCGAGGATGGCAGCATTCCCAATGCTTGAATTTGTAGAATATCTAGATGCCATATAGCCCAAGTATGAAGAAAGAGAGGCATCTGGGAAACTTCGAGGCTTCTATAAAGAACGATTAGATTCGGATTTTATCGTGTAAAGAAGATGGAATCGGATCCCTCAAGGACAAATCACATAGCCCTGTTAATCTTCTCTGCCATCGGGGAAACCAGGCGCCGAAAGTATGCACCGACTTTCACTCTCAACGAACGAATATGAACTTCATGCGAGGACATTTGAAAGGGAGTTTTCTATTTAAATATTTGAATTTTTTCACTGGAATTCAGTGAAATCTATATATTATTTTTCTTGAAATTGCATTTTGAAAAGTATAAAAGGAATTTGATAAATTTCATATTTTCCTTGTCCTTTTTTCTTGTCCTCAAGTAATCCAAAAGCAATTTCTTGCAATATTCTCTCACTTTCCCGAGTAGCATCTTGCAATTAACACGATCAACCCCACATAGAAAAAATCAAATTGTACAGGAACAACAAATTTTTGTAAAGACATTAAATTGTATAGGAGGCGGCACAATTCGGAAAACGTCCCATCTCGTGTCGTTTTTAGGTTTTAACATCAATTTATGTTCAACTTAATATTTAAATGTTGTATTAGGTTAAATGATAATTTTTTTATATTTGTTTAAATTTTACATTAAATTGTTAGATTTTTAGATTTAAATAATTATTTTTATATAATGAGAATGTTTCAAAGTTTTTCAACATATTGCATTTATTTTTACATTCAAAAATAAATTTTAAATAACAAAAATAATAATTGTTATAATTTTATATAACTAAAAAAATCTATTTTATAAAACTAAATAATATCCATAAAAATAATAAATATTGATACTAAAGAAAATATTCTTGTCACTAATTATAACATAATTTTCTATTTCATTAAATTTACTCTTAGGTTGTAACATGGGATTTCAATATCCATCCATTCTAAGTCATTCTAATTTTTGTATTCACTTTTTTTAATGTATTTTTATTGAATAATATTTTAAATTTTTTTTATAAATAACAAAATTTAATATATTAATATAGATTAAAGGATAATTTCATTTTGGAAAGTTTGGAAAGGATAAATCTACAATTCAACTTTAGTTGTTTCTCCTTTGGTTGGAGTTTTAACAAATTTAATTATAGAGATATACTCTCAAAGAAGTAGTTCTTCAAATTAAGGGATTTTTTTAAGTAGTAGAACCATTATTTTTTTTTTATTTTTTTTGAATAAAAGTGAAACTTTATATTAATGCTAAATGTAAGTTGTACAATAATAAGCATGAGTCATTTGTTCTGTCATAAATGGGAAATTGTTCTGAGTGTTGGCATTGCCGTAACTAAATTGCTTACACAAAAAAAATGCAGTCTTACTGCCTAAACAAAAAATTACAGTCTTTTTACAACTTATCGTTAGGATTGGCTATAGACAGAGCTACTATAATCATAACTATATAACCGAAATAGGAAAAAACAGCGTGATCATTTATCCTATTGCCATGGTGAGCTAGACCATCAATCCTGCACCTAGAGTAAGAAAAAAACCTAAACCTAGAGACTTCATTCCTTAGCTGAGGTGGGTTGTCCATGTATTGTGTAGGCCGGGGTGAACCGTTGTTCACATGTAGTGCATATGACGTGCACAGGAGAATCCGTCAAGGCATCGAACAAGATGTCTATCCTTTGACCAAGGATGCTTTGGGAATGCCTCTAGTCATCTTGTCTCTGAGGAATTTTGAATAAGAGCATGAGGTGATCCTCCACCAGGCGGTTGGTGAAATGTTGAGGTTGCTCCTCCTCCACTTCCTGACCAACCACCTCTGTGATGATTTCCTCCGCTTCCTGTCTAGCAACCACTACATTGTCCTCCAATTTCCATCTCGGGGGGATTTCCTCTACCACCTCGCAACTTCTGTCACTCTAGTTGGGGTCTCCAGGTTTGACAATTGAAGGGGACAAGAGATTGGTGGCTAAAGGAAGTCGTACGCCTGAAGGTGGAACCTCCTCTTTTACCAAGTTTAGGCTAGGGAGCGGAGGAGGGATGGACAAAGGGAGGTGAGCTCCGGAGGAGGACACTTCCACTTTGAACAAGCTGATGTTGTGAAGCTGAGGAGCCGACTAAAGAGTCTCATGTGTCCTCTGGGAGGGGTGTCGAGGGCTCGAAAAATGAGCAATGAGGGCGCGCTGGGAAGGGCTGAGCCTATTTGCTCGGGAGAGAGCGTTGTAATAACAAGCACTCCTCCTGGATTTTCCCCTCTCCCGCGGCATGGAGGTTGATGGACGGTGTTGAGGGGAGTGGGGAGAAACGAAGGTACTGAGAGGGTGTGTGAGGTTGTTGGGCGTGAAAGGCGAATGGAGGGTGTCGCAACTGGGTGAGAGGTATCTGGTGCACGAAGGAGTGTTGCAGAGAGCAGTAATTCTCACAAATCTAGGAGAGTCGAAGAGATGGACCAGAGGAGTGCACCAGGCCAGATGAGAAAAGGAATAGAATGTCAGGGAAAGAGCTTGTTTAGACCCCTTGCCGCCATTGAAGCCTTAGTTGACATCCTCAACCTCCATTGAAGTCGAGTTGATGGCCAAATCGATCTTGGTATGTATGGTCTGGCTAGCTCACGCTTCCATTAACCCAACTATTCCATCCAAACACACTACCATTAATCCTCTCATGTTGTGAGTCATGGGGCAATTAATGTCCTTGGGCTAGCGGTCAGGGTTAATAACTCCCCAGACTGCCCAGTGCCAAGTGTCCTCGAACCCTGACCAAGTGGCACCCCATTCGGTTTAGTAGAACCATTATCATTATATTTATTATGATATTGATATTTTTTTCCAAGAAAAAAATCTCTAATTTTATTTATAAAAAAATAAAATTAGATTGTCATGTGTTTTAAGGAATTCAAAAAAGTGTTTTATAGATTGATGGAGAAAACAACTATGCATAATTGTTTTACATGTCATTGAATTAAAACAAAAAAGAAAAAATGTCGGTTGACTTAAAAGGAAATAGATTACATCTTTCAGAAGAAGGATCAAAAAACTATCCACTATCACAAACTTGTGTGATATATGAATCAGGAAATATGTATGTTCATGAATTTAAAAGAAAAGAAAACATAATTACAAATATCAAAGTATCTAGGGTGAGTGCAAGCTAATGATGGTCTCTTATGACGAGATAGTGCCAATGCAAACATGTAAAAATAAAACAACAATCTGTTGAATTATTCAAGGTACTTTTACAATGAATTTGAATATGGTGTGAAAAGATGAAACCTAGGAAATTGAATTAGCTTTCCCAATATACAAATTTTATTCATAGACATTGTGAATAACTAGGTCAAATTAGATTTTTTTTCTAACAGTGGTATATTAATTTTCCAACAAAATATAAGGTATATGTTTTCGTTGGTGCAAGTGTTGAGTGTCTTAAAGATGGAATTATTTTCCAAATACTTGCATACTTGTAAAGAACCCATTTTTCTTGTGTCGTGTATTTTTTGGAAATTTTAAATATCAATTTTAAATATTTTTAAATTATCAAAGTCAACATATGCATGAAATTACAACATCTTTTGTTCGTGTAGGCTAAAAGGGTCTTAACATGATCAAAAACTTTTTTTTTTAGATAGTAGACCTATCGGTCTCCTCTAGTGTCGCATATAACTCATTTGATAAATGGTTAAGCTGAGGAAAAGTTATATCATAAATAAGAAAGGTATGTACTATAGGATTTTGATATATGTGAAGACAAAAATAGATTAAAAATAGTAAAAATATTAATTTTTTTTAAAATACATATTTTTGAAATCTACATAGCCGACTCGATCTATGTCTATAGTTTGATCAACAACTGAATTGTTTAGCCTATAGAAATATTACCTCAAAAATAGAGATATAGAGGGGTATTAAAAAAAATGGAGGTTTTTATCAATTTGCAGACCAAAACCACTAGGTTTTTCATCTCGAACCTAAATTTGAGCCAACCAAGTCAACATATACTTTGTCAATCCCTCCCAAAAAAATTGAATTCAAACAAGCACACACACTCTCTAGGAATGCGTATGCGCTCCTAGAAATCATTTTCTTCTCTGTCTTTTCCCTCCCTCTCCTCTCTGTCTCCCTCTCTCTCCCTCACACTCATATACATGGTAAGACCTAGACATGGTAAGACCCATACATCACAAGACATGGAAATACCTAGAGCTAGACCATACCTTGGCATGCCTCGGACTCTCAAACCCTCTCTCTCTCTCTCTCTCTCTCTCTCTCTCTCTCGCTGCCCCTTTGTCCCTCACTCCCCTCTCTCTTCCACCTATCTTCCACCCTTTCTCTCTCTCTCTCCTCATTGTTAATATCAGTCTTAGTCTCTCTGCCCCTATTTCTCTCTCTATTCCCCCTCTTTGTCTCCCTTTATATCCCCCACTTTCTCTCATTCTCTCTCTACCCCCCTTCTATGTCTCCCTCTCTCCTCCCCTTCCTCTCACTATCCCTCTCTCTACCCCCCCTCTCTTTCTCCCTCCCCTCCCTCTCACACTTCGTCTCTACCCCTCCTCTTTATATCTCTCTACCCCCTATTTATATTCTCTCTCTTTATATATCTCTATCCCCCTNCCTCTCTTTCTCTCCTACATCCACCACCTCTTTCTCTCTCTCATTGTTCTTAGTCTCACTCTCATTATATATCCCCCCCCCTCTCTCTCTCTCCTCTCTCTTCCACCTCTCTTCCACCCTTTCTATATATCCTTGTTGATAGTCTTGGTCTCACTCTCTCTGCCCATATTTCTCTCTCTATTCCCCCTCTATGTCTCCCTCTATATCCCCCCCTTCCTCTCTCTCCCTCCCACACTCTAACACACTCTCTCTCTATCTCCCCTATTTCTCTTCCTCTCTCTCTCTCTCTCCCACACTCTCTCACACACACTTTATATCCCCCCTCTATGTCTTCCTTTGTTTCCCTCCCACACTCTCACACACATGCTTTCTACCCCCCTTCTATTTATTCCTCACTCTCCCTCCCACACTTTAACACACTCACTCTCTACCTCTCTCTACCTCCCCTCTTTGTATACCTCTCTCTACCTCCCCTTTTTGTCTACCTCTTTATTCCTCCCACACTCTCACACACACACTTTATATCCCCCATTTCTCTCTTTATATCTCTCTACCCCCCCTTGTCTCTATCTCTCCCCTTCCTCTCACAATCGGTCTCACTCTCTCTCCACCCCGTATTTGTCCATCCCCCCTCTCTTTCTCGCTCTCCCCCCCCCTATCACACTCTCACATTCTCTATCTACCCCCCTCCTCCCTCTATCTCTCCCCCTACTTCCCACTANCTCTCTCTCATACATATACCCCTACCCACTATCTCTCCCTCCTTCCTCTCACTCTCTCTCTACCCCCTCTCTGTGTCTCCCTCACCTTCCCTCTCTCACACACTCAAACACTCCTTGTTTAGCCCTCCTCTCTTTCTTTCTTTTCCTCCCGTCTCACACACACATTATCTCTCTACCCCCTCCTCCTTCTATCTCTCTCCCTCCATCCCACATCTACCACCTCTTTCTCTATTTCCTTATTATTAGTCTCACTCTCACTCTATATTTACCTCTCTTTATCTCTCCCTCCCTGCCTCCTTCTCCTTTCCCCTAGTTATATCTCCATATCTTTATGTCCATCTAAAGGTGAGGCATGCCTCACAATGAATAAAGGATGTGTGAAACAAAGAAATGTAGCCTCACTTGTAAGGTGAGTGTTAAGTTTTTATTCTTCTCCCAATAGATTACTTATACATGTCGAGAAATGGTCTTGACCTAGACATGTCAATACCTATACCTAAACCCAAACATAACAAGACCTAGACATGGAAAGACTTTGATCAACACCTAGACCTATATGATGACCATGACATAGATCGTGACATATACCTAGGCCATGACCTGGAACACAACATAGAGCGAGAGATAGATTTAGACAATGGCCTAGAGGTTGACATAGACCATGTTATATATTGTGACATAGAGTTATATATAGATTTAGACGATGACCTAGAGCTTGACATAGACCATGAAGTAAACCCCCCATACTCTCACTCTCTACCCCCCCTCTTTGTCTCCATGTCCCTCGCTCTCTTTTTCTTCCCCTCTCCCCCTCTCACTCTCTCTTTCTTCATCTCTCTATGATCCCCCTCCCTACATCACAAGGAAAGAAATGGCCTTGACCTAGACATGTCAAGACCTAGACCTAAGCCCATACATAACAATACCTAGACATGGAAAGACCTGAAGCATGACCTATACATATACGATGACCATGACGTAGATCATGGAATAGACCTAGACCATGACCTAGACCATGACCTAGACCACGACATAGAGCTAGAGGTAGATTTAGACGATGACCTAGAGCTTGGCATAGACCATGACTTAGACCACAACATAGAGTTAGATCTAGATTTAGATGATGACCTAGAGCTTGATGTAGACTATGACATAGACACCCCTAGCTCCATATGAGCCTAGGCATAACTTATACTCATTCCTTAACCCCCTCTACACTCGAGACTTGAGTGCACTATGCATATACCTTGTGTACAACCCTTGCACCCACATAACCCACATATTGGTTCTCTAACCATTTATCTATCCTTGAAAACACTTTCAATCCTAACCCTTTAGTCCTTAGTTGTCCGCATACCCCTATACATATTTATTCATAAAGATATTTGGTCAATAATAAATTATATATTTGTTGCATTAAGAGCACGCATGCACTCCCGTGACTTGACTAAGTTGTATTTTTTAGTTGTTTATGCTCAAGAGGAACACATGCACATTTCTAGAACACGCACATGCTTTAGTGCACACACGTTCTAGGAACGTGTGCACATTCCTGGTAGGAATTGTTTTGTGCCAAACACACCCCTCCTCATCTATCTTATGGCCGACAAAAATCTGTGACAACTTCAAACAAAAATAGTTCACAGAGACAAGTTTTACTTATTTTAGTGTTCTGTTAGATTCATAGAGACTTTTGTGCTATTGCCAGACCATTGTAGGAAAATTTGGAGGACAATTTTTTCAAGTGAAATTAGAATTGTTGTTTGTATCTTCTTATGTCTTCTTGGAATTGGAAGACAAATTTGTCCAAGTGCAATTGGAATTTTTTTTTGTATCTTCTTGTGTCTACTTGGAATCGGAAGACAAATTTGTCCAAGTGCAATTGGAATTATTGTTTGTATCTTCTTGTGTCTTCTTGGAATTGGAAGACAAATTTGTCCAAGTGAAATTTAAATTGGAATTGGAATTATTAGATGTGTCTTCTTTTGTAATACAAAAAAACATTTCTCCACTTGGTTGTGCCTTATTACATAATACAAAGACAAATTTGTGGTGAGTGTTTGGAAGACAATTTTTATCTTTAAACATGGGGAACCGTCGGATTCGAGAAAGAAATTCCAAGAGAAAAAAGAAACTAATCGAAAAGGTAGAAAAAGAAAAATAAAAATCAAATTTACGTATGTCGAAGTGTAGAATTTTAGAAGAGGGAAATACAATTTCTAGAAGAATAAATGTTGTTATTGTTTCTCCTCCATCACCAGAAGCAAAGAGCAACATTTCATTAGAGAGAAATCCATCCAATATCTCATCAAGACAACTTGTTTTGGATGACCAGATGATGGAAGATTTTCTTGGAGATGACTATACAATGGATAAAACTATAGAAGCAACCGGTGTACAACATTGTGGTGAAGAAGTTCATGTGGTGCAATCTCTTGTTGGATAGTCAAATGTTCCAGAAACTAGTCAATCCCATGTCCACTCTCCTCCCACAATTGATCTTCTAGTGATTGAAGGGGAGAGAACTGCAACATTTTTAACTCCACAATAGGGAGTTGAAGAGTTCCAAAATAGGGGTTCATCATCCCTACCGATATTGAGAATTGTACGACAAAGAACTCCTAAGTTTATTCAGGTCAATGAAAGTGGTATAGTATCACTTGAAAGTAAGTTACCTAACCATATTGTTCGTTATCACTCTTATAAAATCATTAAAGAATATTTTGAACCAAAATCTGATGCTGCTAAATGTCAATTATTTTTAGCTTTGTTAAAATCTAGAAGTTTGACTGATGTTAGGAGAATTTTAGGCATTAAAATAATCAAAAGTGTAGAAATAAGTCATCATATTGTTAGAAACCTTGTAGATGATTTTCAAATAATTGGTAAGAAATCTCGTTCTAAGGACCATAATGCAGCCCGATGTGTCTTGTCACAATCAATTGGTCACAAGATCACGAGAAACCATTGTTTGCTAAAAAAATCATCTCACCTTTTGAAATGAAATTTCAAAAACCTTAGAAAGTATTCTCATAGACGAGATAGCCTTGACATAGGGGGCCAACATAATTGTGGGTCTTCACTGGTAGGCTACCTCGTTCTGACATGAAGTTAATTGGAGTGGTTAAGGGACTAGTTTGGGATTCTTGGCATGAGAACACAAGGCCTTCTTCCAACCAAAAAGATGTAATAAAATTGAGAAGGGGATCTAGGTACCATGAACCCCATATTAAACACTTTCTTGAAATTACATAGACATAATTGTATGAGAGATTCAGAACAATACATAGTGCACTTAACTTAGGCCAACGATTTTTCCATAAATTCAAGTCTTGGTATGTTCGAATAAACACAATTCATAAGAAATTTTGTTGTAGATATCACATTGAGTATGGTTATTATTATGACACACACACACACACACACACACACACACACACATTTTTTGTTTTGCATAATACCCTTTCGCTTGAATGCCCAGTTATATTGTCGTCATCGTCATCTAGAGACTTTATTCACAACATCTTGTGTAGAAGGCTAGAGGGTTTTACATTTTATCAAAAAACATGCTTAGATGGGACATGCCCCAGGTGTGGTGGAATGAAATTACTAAGAAAGTGTATCCATGTAAGGGATGAGTATGAATTGGGGAGGAAGGAAGTTTCCTTGCAAAGCTTTAAATATGTGGCATATGATATTGATGGAGGACAAGAAAGAAAACAAGATACAATTGGTTACTTCCCAAGTACGAGTTTGTGACTTCATGAAGGAATTCATCGAAAAGAAATGATGTTATGTTCAACATGTTCATGTGGCTCGATGGCAGGATGAGAATTTTAGAATATGCAGAGATACATTTCTTGTTGGTATTGTGTTATCAGTGGTGGATTTTGCTAAGAAATACACTATTCAACAACAAAATGAGATTCAAAGTCAATATTATCACTCATAGCAGGTCATCATAATGGTACATATCACATACAGGGATGGACTAGATAGTAAGGAAAAACACATAGTTATATTGAAAGAGTATCACTTCTACATAAGCGATGATCGATGCCATGACTTAGCCTATGTACAACATTATTTTCAATTGTTCTATAATCACCTTAAGGAGAAGTAAATACAAATGGAAACATTGGATTTGGTTAGATGGTTGCACAGGCCAGTTCAAAAATGCTCATGTATTTCAATGGTTGTGTATGTTGCCAAAAAAACTAAAGATATCACACATTTGGAACTATTTTGAGTTTGAGCACGAGAAATGGGAGCATGATGGAGCAGGTGCATGCATAAAAAGAGTGTTACACAAGCAAGAAATTAAGTTCACAACTACTTCCCTCATTTCAGATGCGAAATCCATTATTGAATGGTGTTCTTCAATAATGGGAGAGGGAACATGAACCCATGAAGACCAATCACACAGGAAAATACATGTACATAGATATTTTTGGGAGGTGGTCGATGTAGATCGATCACAGTGGTATGAATGCAAAACAATTCAAGGTACTCGTGGATTACATTCAGTTAGAACATCAAAAAATGAAATAGTTGAAATATGGACTAGAAAACTCTCTTACTTCTGTGGTCCATGTAGTAGTAATGAATGAGATTATTGTGAATCGACAGATTGGGTTGATAAATGGGATCGTGTATGACTGCCCATTGGTCAACCTATAACTATGGAATTATCCCAATTGGAGGAGGACCAATCAAGTATTTCAGCAGATTATGATCGTGTTTTAGATCTTGTACTGTCAGGTTCATTAAATCCCTCTATTAAATTTTGAATAACTAGAATTAATGTTTTATACTTTGGTCATTAATTGGACTCACATTTTGGCACTCCATTTTTTGCAGGGAACATATACACAGTGGTTTCCCCAAGAGATAATGAATGGGGCACTGATTATCCACTGGCACGATGCTTAGAGGGAAAGAAGACCCTCATGTGATCAGTAACAAACTCCAAAGGCATTGAATTTTCAATTGGGTCAATGGTTATTAAAAAATAATATCTTACACAGGATGAAAGAACATGAAAGAAAGGTGGTTATGTATTTCAATATTATAAACCAGGTCAAGTCATATACCACAAGTTTACAAACTTGGTTATTGGTACAAACCTCCAACTACAAACAATACCAATAAATAACTCATCAAAGGTACGATACTTTTTTCTTTACTGTGAGCACGATAATTTAATGAAGATCGTCAATATTATAAGTGATCCTGATGGTCTACTTGAATGACCATAGGCATGTAAAAGGAAAAATTTTGGCTTCATTTTGAATGCTATTAAAATATTTGGAATGCTCTTAAAATATACCCTTCCTTAATATATACCCATGTCATGCCTTACCTTGCCATGCCATACCTTGCCTTGAAATATACATGTCTGTCTAAATTTATGAATAATGATTTTTAGACATTTAATTCATCAATTTGGGTTAGTAAACTTTAACATGCAACCATTGTATGTGACATAACTAGTTTATAAAGTATCCTAATACCTTAATCAAAGTCTAAAATTTGAAAACAATAAGTAAAGAAATCTAAATGTAAAATTTAAACTTCAAAGTTCTACAGTCCTTCTAAGGTTTAAATGCAAGCTACAAGATGAAATGTATTTCCTATTGTAAGAGAATTCTTGCAACAATACTTTGTCTCTGAACTGATAGAATGAAGTATTTTAAAAGAATCTAACTCATAAACCAATACATCACTACTTCACACTATCTTGATTGCTTGTAGCTTGATGGTAGAAACTATGGTTGTAAAAGAAAATTATTTAACAATTAATTATGAAAACCTTACAACATCACTCTGGAGCTAATGCAATCATTCAAGTGTTCGAATGAATTTTAAAATGCATGGAAAACATCTATCATTTACAATTTTTCAAAACTACAAGAAACCCAATGGTGGAAGCTCAATTCATAAATTGAAATGATTATTTATAACAATACTTAATGATTTCTATAATTTCTCAAATCTAAATGATTCTCTAAAATTAACAACTTTTCTAATCAATAAAAAACAACAACTAGTTATCTTTTCTTATCAATAATTCATTTTTTCCCTCACTGGTAATTAGACATACTACAAGTGAAATTTAAATTCCACAAAGAGAAAGATATTTCCATAAATACTTTGATGGAAAAAATAATTTAAAAACCAGATAAGAATTTAGCATCAACAATTTTAAAAACTAGTTTGATAATAAAAAGGAAATTCAAAAGAAAGAAAAACATACACCATTTTCCATGTAAAAACGTAGGTAAAACTGATCTATGTATAAATATTCACAGCTGCGACATTGAATGGAGGATGGGGGCCCTCCAAACTCATCAAATGAACATGAAAATCACCTCTAGATCACGAACTTAGTAGAAAATATATTATTTAGAAACAAAGTTTTACATAAATTGTGAATGAATGTCTTTATTCATATATGGAGCATTTAAATACTCAAAACTACAACCAAATTCCCTAAGATGATTCCTAAGGCTCAGATCCACGTCTTACAACTGTTCACACATAATATGGGTGTGTGAATCCTCAAGAAAATCGTGAAAAATCGATTTTCCCATGTATTTTGTTGATTTTGCAGAAAACTAGGCGAGTTTGACCCACGTTGACCGGGAAATTCTCGATTGAAAATGAATGAACCAAATCTCATCAATCATTCCATGAATATCACCTTCGAGGTACAAGTATCCTTTTTCCCGGAAGATATCTGCAAGTATCCAAATCTAGGAGAAATTGCAAGAAATCAGTCATTCTGGTAAAAGTCAACCCATAAATTTCCCAATTTGGCATTATTAGAATATTAAATAAAAAATAAAAATAACATAAATAAATACCTCGGGAATTCTTTATTGAGCGAAATGTAAGCAAAATCTCATGGAAATGGGATATAGATAGCAATATATTGGCAAAAAGATGGGTTTTAAAAGTGGTTTTTCATGTCAAAATGGGCACCCAATAATACCCATGCCATGCCATACCTTTCCATGATATTCCTTGCCTTGTATTTCCATGCCTTTCCATTCCTTCCTTTTCCATTCCATGACATTCCTTCACTTGTCATGACATGCCTTTCCATTCCATGTCATGCCTTGCCTTCACTTGCCATGCCATGCCATGCCTTGCATTGCCTTGCATTTCCTTGCCTTGCCATGCCATGACTTTCCTTTCCATGACATGCCATGACATGCCTTGTCTTTCCATGCCATACCTTGTCATACCTTTCCATACATTTCCATGTCATACCCTTCCATGGCATGCCATGACTTTCCATGCCTTGCCTTTCCATTCCATGCCATGCCTTCACTTTCCATGACATTCCTTGCCATTCCATGGCATGCCTTTCCTTGTCTTTCCATGCCATGCCTTTCCATGCCATGTCATCCATGTCCATGCCTTTCCTTTCCTTTTACATACCATGTCATGCCTTGCCTTGCCTTTTCCATGCCATGCCATGCCTTTCCTTTTCCATTACTTTCCTTTTCCATGCCTTGCCTTTCCTTTTCCATACCATGCATTTTCCATGCCTTTCCTTTCCTTTTCCATGCCTTTCCTTTTCCTTGCCTTCACTTGCAATGCCATGCCTTGCCTTGATTTTCTTTCACTTTCCATGACATGACTTTCCATTCCATGCCATGCCTTTCCATGCCATGACATGACTTTCCATTCCATGCTATGTCTTTCCATGCCATGCCATGCCTTGCCATGTTTTTCCTTGCCATGCCTTGCCTTTCCTTAACATTCCATACCATGCATTTCCTTCACTTTCCATGACATGCCTTGTCTTTCCATGTCATGTCATTCCTTTCCATGCATTTTATTTCCATGTCTTTCCTTTGCATGCATTTCCATGCCTTTCTTTGCCTTTTCCATATCCTATTTCCATGCCTTGCCTTTCCTTTTCCATACCATGCATTTTCCATGCCTTGCCTTTTCCATTCCTTTCCTTTCCTTTTCCATGCCTTTCCTTTGCCTTTTCTTCACTTTCCATTTCATTCATTTCCTTTATTTTCCTTCACTTTCCATGACATGCCTTGCCATTCCATGCCTTGGCATGTCTTTCCTTGCCATGCCTTTCCATTCCTTCACTTTCCATACCATGACTCACCTTGATTTTCCTTCACTTTCCATGACATGCCTTGTCATTCCATGCCATGCCTTTCCATGCCATGTCATGACTTTCCATGCCATGCCATGCCATGCATTTCCTTTCCATGCCTTGCTTTTCCATGCCTTTCCTTGCCATGCCTTTCCTTACCTTCACTTTCCATACCATGCATTTCCTTTCTTTTACTTCAATTTCCATGGCATGCCTTTCAATTCCATGCCACGCCATGCCATGCATTTCCTTGTTATGATTTTCCTTGACTTCACTTGCCATACCATGCCTTGCCTTGCTTTGACTTCACTCACCATGACATGCCTTGCCATTCCATGGCATTCCTTGCCTTGCCTTGTCATTCCTTGTCATTACATATCATGCCTTGCCTTGCCTTTCCATTCCTTGTCATTCCATACCATGCATTTCCTTGCCATGCCATGTCATGCCTTCAATTTCCATGACATGCCTTGCCATTCCATTCCATGCCTTTCCTTTCCTTTCCATACCATGCCATGCCTTTCCATGTCATGCCTTGCCTTTCCCTTCCATTCCATGCCTTTCCATACCATGCCATGCCTTTCCTTTCCATTCATTTCCATGCCTTTCCTTGTCGTCACTTTCCATGCCTTGCCTTGCCTTACTTTTACACTCTTAAAATATTCACTCATCTAGTGTCCAATTCACCCTATTGTGTCAGCCCCAAACCTAACACAATTGCAAAGCTCCTTGTCCATCCTTATATGAATGACATATTTTGTATTCCTTAATAACTTCACAAAAATGATATTTTGTCTTTATGTAGGAGTTATGCTTTAGCTATTCCCTTCAAGTTAGGTTCCTTGTAACCCACTTCATGCCAAAGTAGACCCGACACATAACTCATCCACCCACTCGTGGAATGCTCAACCACTTGGATATCCACATAAACTTGTGCACCCAAGGCATCCCAAATCGCATAAGGAAATTGAAAAATGGTTCACCACTCTATCCATTGATTGGACAGGCATCGTCTATTCTTACAACCTTTTTCATCTTATGTAACTGATTGGTAAGGGTGGATACTATCACTCACAGGAGGATGCCTTACATTCTCTCCACTAAATTTGTTTCCATCCTAGAAACACCCAAAAAACACTTGCCTAAGTGCCCCAAGCTTATGCTTCTTGAATTGTCAAATCTTATCTTCATAATGCTATAGTGCCTCTTTCCTTTCACAATTTTTATTCTCTTTAGGTTCATCTTTCTATATGACAAAGTAGTCTTAGCTTCAATTCTTCCAAAGTAAGTGTTCATGTATGCTAGTATATTTTCCACTTCTAGCTCTAGTCTATATGCAATCAACACATAGGCTCTAGATGGGCTAGCATTGTCAGGATCACCTTCATGAAACCTATAAGGCTTCAATTAACTAATATGTAAAACTAGATGGTGAGCTCACATGTGTTGTATCAACTCCAATCTATAAGTGACATTGGTAATATTCTCAAGTACCTTAAATGATCCTTGAAAATGCTATAACAAAGCATCAAACATGCCACTTGGTGGCTTTAACTACTCTTTTCCCAACTTAAGTAAGACCAAGTCACCAACTTGAAACTCTACCTCCCTTATACCATGATATTCCCAACTCTTCATCTTTTATGTAGCATTCTTCAACTGGTTGTGATCCATCTCCAATTGATATTACCATATCTTCATGAACCCCAAGGATAATGGGTTGTATCCATAACAACCTTATAGAATTGTGTGGGATTCTAATGGCTATTATCCATTTTCCAACTCAAATGGACTATATCCTATTGTGGAACTCTTATGTGTGTTGTAACAACACTAGGTTGCATCCAACAATTCTTGCCAATTTGAATGGTTTGCATGAAAAAAATTATTAAGGTAATCCTTCATAAGACTATTTATATGTTATATCTTCCCATTGGTCTACAAATGATAACTTGAACTCATCAATAGCTTCTTTCCAACAAGATTGAAATTTTTTATCCAAAGCCACCCTATGAACCTTATATCTCTATCTGACACAATACTCAATGGGATACCCCAGTACTTTAAAAACAACTTTTCAACCTCCTCTACTACACAAGGAAACTTCGTTGGAACAAAGATTGCATACTTGGAAAATCAGTCAACTACAACCAATATCCCATTATAACCTTGTGAAACTAGAAATTGAGTGATGAATTCCACATAGACACTTACCCAAGGTATCTTTGGCACTGAAAAGGGTTGGAGTGGACCATCCTACATTCTGGTGTCTACCTTGTCTTTTTGACACACAAGACATGTCTATACCTATTCTTCCACATCTCACCTCATATGTTCCCACTAGTAACATCATTTTAGCAATGCCAATGATACTTCCTTAATCAAGCCTAAATCCCATCATTGAATGTACTTCCTTCGTGTAGGATTGATTAATATTTGTACCATTTCCATCTTCTAATCCTCTTGGTATTAAATTATGGTGAAACATTGTTGATTTAAGTTGGTATGAGGTTATTCATTCTAGAGTCGTGGACATTCACGTTATTTGCAGTGTCTCTTAGTGCAAAAAGTATGTTATAAATTTACGAGTTTCTATCAAATGATACATTGCTTTTGGGGGTGTCAAGTTTGGATATAAATGATACATTGCTTTTGGGGGTGTCAAGTTTGGAGATAAAATTGCACGCACGATTGAAAAACAAGGATTAGTAATTAATTCAAAAGATACACTCTAATTCAATCCAAATACCAACCACTCTCACCATGGAATCCCATGATCTTTCCTCCCACTGGGAATGAGCAATAAGTTCCATGTTGTACACCATACTTCCATATTTCTTCAAATTGATGTCAATGACCTTATCATAGATCCACAACCATGAGCATCAGGACCTTAATGTCCATTCATTGATGTGAGAATTTTTTAGGGGGATAAACTAATGTAATCTGCGTAGTATCATTGATTGTTAGTTAAATGTTTAAAAAATATCATAATAAGGTATATAATTGATGATGATGATGATGATGATGATGGTTAACATTCATTGAGACCAAATTTGGTCTGTTGGACCTTAAGAAAGAAAATAAATTACTTCATTTGCTTTATAATTGTATTTCTATGCTCTATAAGGTTTAAGAGAAGCGCTCCTAAATCACCATAGTTTTCATAAGTTAAAAGGTTAGGAAGGTGAAGGTTGTAACAAATATTTTGAAATTGACATCTAAAATGGGTGTTCATAGGGAATTTTAAGAGAAACTATTTTTCATCTTCATCCCTCTTAGTGTTGTAAAGGTGAAAATTTATTTTGACCCACGACATTTTAGGAATTATCCAATGCCTTGTTTCGTTGTGTTTGTAAAAATATAAAAAATATAAAAAATAAAAATAAAAAATTTAAGTAGTTTGGTTTACTTTTATGATAAGTTTTTATTAAAATTTAATGTTTCCATATGATTTAACAATCAAAAAAGTGTTTTTATTAATTTAATATTTATTAAATACTTGAGAAAGTTCTAAATTATAATTTGTATATTTAAAATAAATAAAATCAAAATATGTTTTTAAATATGTCTTATATTTATAAAAATAAAAATAAAAAAACTATATAAAAAATAATGGAAGGGTATATACAAATGATATTACATTCTCTTCTTAAAAGAAACAAGCATTAGATGAAAGACTACTCCATTGGATCTAAAGAGTTGAAATATTTTATTTATACAACTCCTTTGGTTAGAAGTGATGTCAAACTTCATCCCACAACATAGAAAAAAAGGAAGACATTGAATTAACCTCATTAAGAAAAAACCGCCTTACACTTAATATTTCATAGAATAAATAAAGTTGTGATCCTTAAACAATGTTAAAGCGCTACTAATGCAAGGGAACCTGAGTGCACCAATCACCAAACAATACAAACCATCAGTGAACAGTGTCCTAAAGCAACACTAAGAGATAATCTTCAAGAAACCTCCATCATTGCTTGGCATATTGACATTCCAAAAACATGTGTTTTTTTGTCTCAGATCATTGACAAATAGGACAAAGGCCATCAAAAATCCCACTCTTGGACAACTTGGACTTCGACAAAATGTTGGGTATGTTTTATATTCTTTGCACGAGTATTAGTGTCTACATTGCGTCGGGCGTGCAAGGGGGCGAAATCCATTGAGAAAAAAAATTGCCTCGAGAAATGTGTCACATTTTTTCCTCGTTTCTCATGTTTCCTCAATTTTCATGTCCATTGTTGGGTGGTTTATAGGCATATAGTTTTTTTCGATGGTTTTTTATTTCCGATTAAGGAATTAGGGTTGTTGACTAATCCAGGTCATTGAGTTAGGGTTTTGGATGTCATTGGATCCTATATGTATATTGTATTGTAAACAATGTATCACTATGAATGAATATAGAATATGTTGGTTTTCCTAGTTTGGGTTTCCAGGGGAAAAATATCTGTGTAATGTTTGTATTTTCCATTGTATATTTTCTATTCTTTTACTGAAAATATGTTTGCAGTAAATATTGTACAAGGTTAAAATATTCATTTGGTATTAGAGCTTTGTTGGCTTTAGAGGGATTCCTTTTTGGTCAAGGGTTTGGCTTGGGACTGTGATAAGCCTTGTTACAGTGGGAGATCTGTGGTATTGATTTTTTCAGGTGAAAAGAAATGGCGAGAAATTCAAAAATGGAGACCGAGAAGTTTAATGGGCAAAGTTTTGAGTTGTGGAAGATCAATATGGAAGATCTGTTGGTGGAAAAAGATCAATGGATCGCAGTATATACAGGTATTGAACCTACAGGAACTTCATTAGATGACTGGAAAAATTTGGATCAGAAGGCGAAGAGCACAATCCAACTCTGTCTCTCAGATTCAGTATTATTGAATGTGTTAGAGGAAGCTACAACCAAGGATTTATGGGATAAGTTGGGGAAGTTGTATCATTCTAAGTCCCTAGTGAATAAACTATTCCTAAGAAAGAAGTTGTATAACATGATGATGAGAGATGCAGAATCGGTGGCAGAGCATTTGAACTCCTTCAATATTGTGGTAAGTCAGTTAGTATCTATTGAGATTAAAATTTCAGATGAAGATAAATGTATTAGTTTATTGTGTTCTTTACCAGACTCATGGGATAGTCTGGTTGTGGCCATAGGTAGTAATACAACTACCTTGAAGTTTGATGAAGTGGTCTCATCCTTGTTGTTGAAGGAGATGAGATGAAAGAATATGGAAGGATTGAGAACAAACGCATTATTTGCAAGAGGATGTTCCCAGGAAAGAAATAGATCTAAGTTCTCAAGTAGGAGATCTAATTCTAAGGGTAGATCTAAATCTCCTAGAAAGTGTGTAAAGGTATGTTGGAGATGTGGAAAAGAAGGGCACTATAAGAAGTAGCGTAGATCCAAAGTTGAGAAAAAAGAAGGGATCTGAAGAATCTCCTTCTAGATAAGGAAAGACCTCTAAGGAAGAAGGAGGGGATGTGTACTTGGATTCTTCAATAACACATGCAGATCATGAGGCATGGTTGGTTGACTCTGGTGCATCCTTTCATATGACTCCCCACAGGGAGTGGTTCTGCGAATATGAAAGGTATGATGGAGGTAATGTTTTCTTAGGTGATGATTCGACAACCAGAATCATAGGAGGAGGAAAACTCAAGTTGAGTCTCATAGATGGAAGGATTAGAACACTTCCTAGTGTTATGCACATCCCAGGTTTGGCCAAAAATTTGATTTATGTAAGAAAAATGGACGTTGTAGGAGTAAAAACAATATTTGAAAAGGAAACCTGCAGGATGGTTCGAGGAGCAATGGTGTTGTTGAAGGGAGATCGGTTTGGAACTTTTTGTAAGATGCAATGAATCACTATTATTGATGGGTGTGATAGTTCCATTGTTCCTCATATTGGAGTTGAAGAAGAAAGAAATCTTATTGTCTATGGAGAAAAGGTTATGTTGTGGCATCAAAGACTGGGGCATATCGGAGAGAAGGGTCTTCGACTACTACACGGTAAAGTTATGGTTGAAGGTATGTCTAACTGCTTTGTGGATTTTGATTTATGTGAACATTGTCTATATGGGAAGAAGAATCGGGTAAGACTCCCCTCTGGTGCAACGAGGGCAGAAGGAATTTTACAGCTAGTTCACATTTCTGTTTTTGGACCTGTGTCGGTCCCATCATTGGGAAAATCTGTGTATTGTGTCTCATTTATAGATGAATTCTCAAGGAATACTTGGATATATTTCCTCAGGAAGAAATCTGAAGTCTTTGACAGGTTTAAAGAGTTTAAGGTTCCTGTTGAGAATCAAACATAGAAAATAATCAAGGTGCTGAGGAAATATAATGGTGGAGAGTTCTGTGGGAATGAAATTGAATAATTTTGTAAGAAGTGCGGTATAGAAAGGAATAAAACTACTCCATATACACCTTAGTAGAATCGAGTTGTAGAAAGGATGAACAAGACGTTGATGGAAAAAGAAAGGTGCATGCTCAGTGGTGTCGGGTTAGGGTAAGAGTTTTGGGCAGAGGCAGTGGGTATTGCATGTTACCTATTCAACAGATCACCCTCATCAGTGTTGGATGAAAAGAATCCACAAGAGGCATGGACTGGTAAGGAACCTTCTCTCACACATCTCAAGGTATTTGGTTTTGATGCATATGTTCATGTTCCAAAGAAAAACATGAGTAAGATAGATAAGAAGGTTGAAAAGTGTATCTTTATTGGATATAAAGATGGTCTCAAAAGTTATAAGCTTTGGAACCCATAAACTAAGAAGCTAGTGTATAGTCGAGATGTGGTATTTAGAGAAATGAAGGATGTTGTTAAACAATAATTCTTACCAAGTAAGGAAGAACCAAAGAAAATAGAGTTTGATTTAAAGGATGATGAATCAGACTCTATAGAAGAACAAAAATCAGAATAAGAAGGTCCTCATACTCCAGTATTGAGGAGAACAGTTAGAGAAAAAAGGCTACCGGAAAGGTATACTCCATCTGATTTCTGTTCAAATTTTTATTTGCCTATTACTGATGATGATCCTAGAACTGTCAGGGAGGCAGTGGATTCAGAGGATGGAAATATCTTTAAAAAGGCCATGGAGAAAAAAATGACATTCTTGGATAAGAATGAGGCTTGGGATCTAGTGGAGTTTCCGACTGGAAGGAAGCCCATTGGCAACAAATGGGTATATAAAAAGAAGTTGAATGCATAAGGCAAAGTGGAGAAATACAAAGCTCGGTTAGTAGCAAAGGGTTATTCCCAGGTTGAGGGAATTGATTTTGGTGAGATTTTTTCTCCTGTTGCCAAGTTAACCTCTATAAGATTTATTTTATCTATTGTTGTTGAATTTGATTTTGAAGTAGAACAGATGGATGTGAAGACAACATTCCTACATGGGGATCTAAAAGAAGAAATCTATATGAAGCAACCAGAAGGATTTTCTGTGAAGGGAAAGAAGGAGTTGGTATGCAAGCCGAAAAAGTCCCTGTATGGTTTAAAAAAATCACCAAGTATGTGGTATAAAAAATTTGATACTTATATGTTGGGACTTTGGGACTTTTCTTCACAAGAAGCAAAGAGGATCATTGTGTGTATTTTAAATTAATTTTTGATCATTTGATTTATTTGGTCTTGTATGTGGATGACATGTTGCTGATAGGAAACAACAAGGAGATTATCCAGGATGTGAAAACTCAATTGTCCTCTAAATTTGACATGAAGGATATCGGTGCTTCAAATTTCATTTTGGGCATGGAAAGTAAAAGAGAATGGAAAAAGAGGAAACTTTGGTTAAATCAGAGAAAATATGTCAAGACAATATTGCAGAGGTTTAATATGCAGGAATGTAAACCGATCAAGGTTGTTATTCTTGTTGGTGTAAATTTACCTATGTATCAGTGTCCCAAGACACAGGAAGAGGAGGAGGACATGTCTCATGTTCTATATGCGAGTGAAGTTGGCAGTTTGATGTATGCAATGGTCTATACTAGACTGAATATTACACATGTAGTGGGAGTTTTGAGTAGGTATATGTCAAAACAAGGGAAGGAGCATTCAACAACAGTAAAAAGGGTTTCCAGGTATTTGTGTGGCACTGCTAGCTATGGATTGTGCTACCAAGGAAGATCGGGATTGGACATAGTGTTGGATATACATGTCTTTGTAGTTGCAGACTGGGTTGGAGATCTGGATCATAGGAGATCTACAAGTGCGTATGTGTTTAACTTGTTTGGAAGAGAAATAAGTTGGATGAGAAAAAGACAGGTTGTAGTGGCACTTTCAACTACAAAATATTAATACATGGCAACCACTCATGCAAGTAAGGATGCAGTATGGTTACAAATATTTTGTTCAGGTATTGGGTTGGTACAGAAAGATGTAAGGATAGATTGTGGCATTCATAGTGCAATTTTTCTAACGAAGAAACCAACTTATCATTCAAAGACAAAGCATATTGATATTCAATATCACTTTGTGAGAGACATGGTTGAAGAAAAGGAAGTATTTTTTATGAAGGCGGACACTTTGAAGAATGTTGCAAATTCATTAAAAAAATTTGTGAGCACTGAGAAGTTCTCTTGGTGTAGAGGATCCATGGGCATTTCCTCCTTGGATTGTTGACTATGTAACCCTGTAACCCCATGTATGCAAAGAAAACAACAAGTGGGAGAATGTTGGGTATGTGTTATGTTCTTCGCATGAGAAGTAGATATTTTGTTGCGTCGGGCGCGTAGGGGGCTTTGCGGGGGCATGCTAGGATCCCCCTTGGCGGGTGCAATGGAATCACCCCTGAGAAATTTTTTTTCCTCAGGAAACGTGTCACATTTTTCCCTCATTTTTCGTGTTGCCTCAATTTTTGTGTCCATTGTTGGGAGGTTTTTCGGCACATAGTTTTTTTCGATGGTTTTCTATTTATGGTTAAGGAATTAGGGTTTTTGACTGTTAGCACTTTGTAAATTTGTTTGGATGATAAAACAAACGATATAGGTAACCTACAAACCACTTTAGAGATGGGTACTAGCCTGCTCAGCTCATACATGGCTCTCTCCTGTCACTTGGTCTTTAACAGACGAGTTTTCTTTAACAAGTCACTCGCTAGGTTTTGTTTCTTTGAAGGGTTTTTTATAATTTCACTAGAAAGGAAGGGGAGGGAAACCTAGGGATATGGAGTCAAACTTCTGAAAATGAATGGAAGCAATGATTGGTCAATAGAACTCTCCAGATGATAAAGGCTAAATGAAGCGATGAATCTGAGTTATAAATTGTAATTTTCAGAGTGTAAGAAGAAAGGAAAAAACATATAACTGCATCAGAGCATTAAATAAAATTAATTCTGACTTAGTTAGGAAGAACTTAATACAGTTTAAATTACTTAAGCTGAGAGCATTACAAGATGAGTTATGGGCCTTTAACTATCCAAATTAAAAAGAATACAATGAAAATTAAATCAAGAACACAAGAAATACATACAAAGAAAGAAGACAAATCTCATACCACCGCCATTAGAATATTTTCGTGGAGATTTCAAGGCATCTGCATGTGCATTCTATTCAGCTTCAGAAAATTACATTCAAGTTCCAAATAGCTAAAATCATGACCTTGCACTTCTGACAACTCCTAATACATTTGGAACTCCTAATATTTATACAAGCTGAGTTCCTTCGGTTTGAAACCAATTACAATTATTACAAAGAAACATTTCAGTTTTGAAATCAATTACAATGATTACAAAGAAACATTTTGGTTTTGAAACCAATTACAATGATTACAAAGAAACGTTTCATTTTTGAAACCTATTATAGTGATCAACAAGAAAAAATTTCTTCATATAGACTCTGGATCCTCTGACGTTTCGGTCCCTTTCTTCACCACTTGTTCTACTTTGGTCTTCCACATGATCGGCCATCTTTAGTGACATATGGACATCATTTATTGGGCCCTGGAAAACTGCATTTTGTCTTACCCAACCTGATTATTTCCTTCCATTGCAAGTTAGAAGGGATATCATAATTTGTCATTTCCTTTATCAAAATCTCCAAGTCAATGCAATAAGCATGTGACATGACTAGCAGTCCAAGATTGATTGTTTTGAACTGATTCAGAATTTCAAAGTCTGTAATCAGATGCTCGACTGAAGTGGCTCCTTTTAGATTTTCCTCCAGTGTTTCAAACTTAGAATGATCCATTCTGCATTGATTCAAATGAGCATTGTATTCTTCCTGATCATACAAATTTCCCTTGCCGTCCCAAAATGGTGGAAGTCCTTTGGCAAACAATTCTTCAAATAAATATTTGAGCTCCTGCACACTTTTTTCCATCTGTGTTGCCTTAGTTTGGACTGATTTCAACAGGTTATGTTTAGCAATAACCCATCTAGCCCAGATAATCAATGTAGTTCTTTATTTAAACCCAATAGTCTGAAGGTTTGCAGTAGGAGCAACATTGAGTAGATTTATGGTGTTCTCAGTGCATTCTAATGTTTTTTTTGCTAAAGTTTCATTCACAATAGTGAACCTATTTTTGGATGTGATGGCTATGTTGTATTTATCATTAATGAAATTCAAATATGATCTTAACTTGGAAGCTTCAACAGCTATAGATTCCCAGATGATATAATTGACCCCCTGCAACACACCTTTGCCTCCTAACCTCATCTTCAATTTATTTATTCTCTCTTGCAAGACTTCATTCTCCTTTTGAAATTGATCTATCTTTTCATCCTTTGCCTGCAATTCTTGCTCCAATTTATCTATGCTTCCTTTCAGCCCTTTGATTTCTCCTTCTTTCAATCTAACTTGTGACATAGTATGGACAAGTCCTTCAGTGTTTGAACCAACTTTTGTTGTAGGAGATGAAACCATACCCTTGTTTATCAATTATGTCTACTTTTTTTTATCATTTCACCTTTTCTTGTTCCAGTTGCAACACCCTAGCCTTGTAGCCTAGTGTCTCTTGATGAAGCATTTCCTTTTCCTGTTCTAGAGAAACCAATTCTTCTATTTGTGGATTCTTTGTAGCAAGAATTTTCAATTTCTTCTTGAAACTTTGAATCAATTTGTCTTTCTTATCCAATGAAGATTTCAATCCTTGGGGGCCTTCAGATTCCAACCTCTTGACCTGAGTCTGCCAAGCTATGCTAGATGCCTTTTCCTTCCTTAACTGCCCTTCCAATTTCATTGCATAAGATGATAGTTTCGAATTATTTAAACTTAAGATCAAGTAATCATAATACAACATATCATTGGTATGCTTATGGAATTTGACCTTGTCTGGAGCACTTCTGTTATCATATTTTATCTTTAATTCAGAGACTTTGTCTTCATATGAAACAACAATGTTAAAGATATTCTTTTCAACATACCTTACTGTGAACATAGAATATTTATGCTAAGAGATATTTTCCACTTCAGGGACTAAATCCCTCATCTCACCCAAAGCTATATTACCCTTCTCAACATAATGTTTTTCCAAATCTCCTCTAGACTGATAAGTTGACTCAGATGTTTTAAAAATGTATTCTTATTGCTGAAAATTCTTGAGCTTCCTTCACTTTGGAGTTTAATTTCCTTTTCAACCTCTACAGTGCTAGTACCACTCTCCACCATATCTGTATTAACTTGGTCTCTTGAATCTTCCTCTTCTAAATCCACTATCTATGCAGACTGTGTAGCTTTCATCTTCTTTGGGGAAGTTTGTTGGTCACTGATGTCCATGGCCTCTGAACTACTTCTCTTGCTATAAAGACTTGTCTTAGGAACTTTGATTATCAGTTTCTGAGGAGCTTGTTGTGTTTGAATTTATTGCAGGGTTTCCTCCACTTGTTGTGTTTGCATTGGTTGCAATATTTATTCCATATAAACACATACTTCTAGATTTTCCATCTTATCAAAACCCTCAACCTGTTCATGCTCATAAGGGGCTTGTTTTTTCATCAATATTCTCTTGGATATGATTTGGTGTGGATCATACCTTCTTCTATGTAATTGTGAAAAACCAAACTCTTTGAGATTTTCTTGAACTTGAGATAAACATGATCTGGATTTGACAATGGAGGGTGTTATCACTGAAATTTCGTCAGCACATGGCGACAAGAACTCCACATCATCCGCACATAGCAACAAGAACTCTACATCAGCAAAACAGCAATGAAGTCATTCATGGCACTATTCACAGCATTCCAGAAGAGTCAAATACCATATAAAAGTTGAAAGACACTTCACATCATAAAGTGCGCGCATATGCGCGGGATAAGAACGTGTTGTGCGCGCTTAAGCGCACGATGCGCGACT
>ML795335.1:34116-64599 GCA_009831015.1 Picea engelmannii
GATAATAAATTATCACTAAAGTACTATGGCCCTTATAAGGTGTTGCAAAAGATTGGTACTATGGCATACAAATTGGAGTTGTCTTCATCTTCACGAGTACACCCAATTTTCCATGTTTCATGCTTAAAGAAGGTTATAGGTGACAAGATCCCAGTTCAAACTATATTTCCAAAACTTGACGAGGAAGGAAAAATCATACTGGAACCTGAAGCCATCATTGACACAAGAATTCGCCAGCTGAGGAATAGATCCAGTTCAGAGTATCTCATTAAATGGAGGAAACAATCGGCTGAATATTCCACTTAGGAAGATGAGTCTTTTATACAGAAGCATCCAGAGTTACTCAAGCATTGCGGACAACACTTGTCTCAAGGGGAGGATCATGTTAAGCCCTAATATTATCTCATTACCCCTTAATTGGGGCATATTATATTATTAATGTTATTTTATTTATGTCGGCTTTAGGCCATTAGTTGTAATTATACCTCCTAGTCTCCTATATATACCAAGGAGACATTTTCATTTTGAATCATCTTGTACTTGAACATTTAAGTGGGGTAAAAGGAGGTTTCCCCCTAGAAGAGGCTTATTATCTGAAATTATCTCTTTTTCAATGCGTTGAGTACTTTTTCTAAGATTTTTCTATGCTATATTGATATTTGGTTCTTAACATGACCAGACAATGTGTAACCAATGAATCCATATATCCTTTGAATCCCTAGATATCTGACAATCATTTAGGACCAATGATAGTGGATGCCTCAAATGAAGTATGAAATACATGCAAGAAGAATCATGTTGTTGAAGGGGGCATCCAAAACACCAACTCTAATGTCTCCAAAAGGGGCCAAGTATTCCAATGTTAAATTTCTACAACTCAACCTCGAGGATAGGCCCTCATAGCTCCATAATTGAATAATAATCAAAAGAAATGAAACTATACCAATCCTTTCAAGAATGAGAGCTCTTGAATCCCATAAATCACTCTAGAGAAATATTCCCTTCTTACACAATCTACGAGACAAAAACCAAGGCAGCTCCATCACACCTGAATCCAAATCTCTCCAACTCAAAATGATATGGAAAGCTAAATCCAAACCAAACCTACTACCTTGACAATGTAAATCTTACCCAACCCTACTATCCTCCCACTTCCAACAAACCAAAATAAAATTTGTATTCCAAATAGAAAAAATACTAGAAAAAATAAAAAGCAAGGAATCCAAACAAAGAGATGACGAGACGAGATATGAATTTTATATTCTTTTAGGAGCATATCTATTAATTCTCTTGTTGAAAAACTCCAATTTTATGCAATCTAACTTACAGACTCACTCAAATTGAAAAATAAATTGGACCTAACTTTCTCTCCACAAAAGTACGAAGAATAAAATGAACCTACCTTTCTCTCCATAAATACATATGCAGTGATCTCATAAAAATATTTAGGCTATTTAGATTCATTCATCTTTTAATTGTTAGGTAGCGGAAGCATAAACGTAACAAGATTTTAATGGAAAAGAAAATAAATCAAGGAAAAACCAGACACAACAACAATCACACAATTGACACAGTGATTTACGTGGAAACCTAATATGGGAAAAACCACGGGGCAATGGTAACCAATATTCTTATTATTCAAGGGAGAATTACAATAGCCAATCACAGGCATACAACCATCCTCTCCTCTCTTCCTACATATTGTGCCACATTGCATTTCTCATTTCTCACTTCACCTCTATGGGTATGCTCGTATATATAGCATCTATCAAACAATTAGACAAATTGATTACGATATGATCCACTAGTTACACAAACTTTTCACTATAGTGTGCATGCATGCACATTCTATTTTTAGTTTATGTGCATGCAACCACATGGGAAATTAGTTTGCACGTTTTAAAAAATCTCCACCTTGACAACAATTTACCTGATACATCATGCCCAAATTTATTCATCACCTTTCCTGCAAGACAAGAGAATCCAAACACCATCACATCTCTACAACTTCTCTAACAGTACTATTATGTGAACATTTATACATGATTCGCTCCAATATGGACCATTATGCCTCCATCAGTAACATGTCTTATAAATCAATGCACTTGTCCCATTTTGATACGTTGGATTGTTAGTCAAATGCACAACACTTTGACCAATATGGAACACCTCATCCTGTACCTATCCAAACTTACCTAATAGATCCTTGCATTCTTGGAATACATAACCTGAGGTAGGTCTCCTCTTGTCCAAATCTTTTGAACCATAACCACAGACTAAGTAACTGCAACCACTATAGGTGATACTTGTGTCGTTATGCTTCTAAGATACTGAAGCACCCATTTCCATGCTCTTCATCTGCTTTTTCCATGTGTCTACTGACAACACCAACTACATGTGAAACACTGACCATTTCCCATTGCAATCATCAAACTTCCTACCAACATATGATACTCGAGACATATAACCCTTTTCTTATTCATTAGTTAGGAAATAAAAATGAAGAAAAACTTACAATGGAAAGCCAAATGGATTTTACTAGTTTCACACTATTCATACCGAATTTCCTGAGTATCTTCACCACATACTTCTATTGTGATAAACAATCTTACCATCCTTCCTGTCTCTGTGTATTTCCATGCCCAATATTTGCTTTGTTGCTCCTAGATCCTTCATATCAAACATCCTAACCAATTGAGCCAACTTGTTGATCTCATACATGTGTGTGCTTGCAACAAGCATAACATTTAACACCGCGATAATAAGTATACCATAACCACAATGATTATACTCGCTTATTGTAAAATTTGGCTCACCATGAAGGAATCAAACATCTTGTACCATTTTCCTAGCATGCTTCATGCCATACAATGATTCATGAGTTTGCAAACAAATATTTTGTTGTGATTCTGAACTAACCTTTTTGGTTGTTCCATGTACATTCCCTTTTCCAAAAAAACTCCATGTAAAACAATTTTAACATCTATTTGTACTAACTAGTGCTAACACAACATGAATATAAACAAGATTTTAACAACTGGTGAGAAACTTTCATGGAAATCAATACCTTCCAAATACCCTTGTTCTACCATTCATGCTTTGAACCTTTCATCTTTTACTATGTTTGATTTTATAAAAGGAGATTCATCAAACACTACATCTATGTCCATGATAATTATGTGGGCAGTAGGATCCCACATTTTGCATTCCTTAACATCATCACCATATCAAATATCTACCTATTTGATTTGGGTCTTACTTAGAATGTTGATAAAAAATCATAAGCATCACAACCAAATAATTTCACATTTGAGTGATCACGATATGATTTGTTCATACCTCTTTTGGAATCTTCCAGTCTTTTGCAACCGATGGTGACCAAGTTACCTTATAGAACAACCTCTTTTTCCCATGACTATTGTTCCAACTTGGCATTACTGAACATGCTCTTTCGATCCCATCTTCCTTGCAATAAATTCCAAGATCCATGGATATGAACCTACCTTCATCATAGATTCTCAAAGACTTGATTGACCTACCAATGATCATTTCACTACAAATATCTAAACACATCAGTCTTTCTACAAACCCACCTTTCTAACTTAGACACACTTCTCCACCTCAAACTTTTCATTCCAACAACTTTGAAAAAATCTAGCCAAGCCAACCCAAGTGAACCTTTTGCACTCACCTCTAGGGAATTTACACTGTAGTCTTAGTGCTCCACCTTAACATGAACATTCCCTTGACCAAATCCAACCAAGACAACCAAGTAAGCCTTCACCGCTTACCTCCAGGCCCATTTGCAATGGAGTTCACCAAGCCTTTTATAGGCTTCATTACATGTAATCCATGGACACAATACCACGAGATACCCAAAAAACATGAACCTGAAAAACCACGTGCTTTGATCTAAAAAACCAGATTTAACTCATTAACTCTTTCACTGAGTTAAGATTAACCCAACATACATTCCCCCCTACATATTCAATCTACCTAAATATATGTCTATACTTTTTCATAGGTGACCCAAGAAACCAAGGGTACACATGCCTATCTAGGTATTATAGACATATGCCCATTTACATGCAATCAATTATTTTTACAACTCCAAAGTAAATACATTTTGTTTTCTTCACAGTGAATCAACCATCATCGCTCCCCAACCTATATACTACAAATAGATAAATCTTCATCAACCATACATGTAGTTGAATTTGCTTCTTTTGTGGAGTCCTCTTTGGATGTTTGTTTTCTTTTCCAACAGTCCTTCTTGAGATGCTCATACTTGCCACAAAACCAACATTTTCTCTTACCCTTATTGTATTTTGACTTGGACTTGAATTTATTTTTATGATCTTTCCCACCTTCTATAGATCGACCTCTAACCACCATTGATTTTGTTGTTGAGGTTTCTTTACTGGATCTTGTCCTCATCTCCTCAAACAACATAGCTCCCACAAAAATATCATAATCAATGGTATCTATTGTGTTGAACCACATAGATGTGACCAGATGATCCCATGACTCAAGCAATGAACACAATAGTGCAATTCCCTTGTCCTCATCTTCATAATTTACTTCCATAATAGATAATTGACAACCCAGTGTATTGAAAACATTCAAATGATCAACAACTTATGTACCTTCTTTCATCTGTAAGTTGTACAATTGCCTCTTCAATAAGATTATGTTCATCAAGGACTTTGTCATATACAGACTCTCCAGTATGTTCCATAAATCTGTTATTTTCTCCTCTCCAGTGATGTTAAACAACACTTCATCTTCCAGACACAAATGAATGGTATCGAGGGATCTTGCATCCAGATATTCCTAGTCCTCATATGTCATTCTTGTTGGTTTCTTTGTCTTTCCCTCCAACACATTTTGCAATCCTTGTTGCACAATAAGATCCCGCGTCTTGATATTCCATATCTCAAAGTTATTCTTTCTGCTGAATTTATCCACCTCAAATTTAGAACTCTGCACTTTCGCCATTAGCACAAAAAACCATCCAAACCACTTCTTATAAAACCAAATCTTCTTAATATTGAGGAATAATGGTATTTCAAGGTTGAACCCAAAAATATTTAAGTAAAATGTTTTAAAAAAAATATTTAATATTCAAAACCTTTTAATTAGTTTATCGAGGCGATCCTCCAATGTGCATAATAAAAAAAAAGGATTCTAGGATTCTCTATGTGCATAATAAAAAAATGTTCTCTTTCATACCTTCATACCCTATGCATATGACTTTCCAAAAATTATCATACCTTGTGAAAACACTTTCCACGTATTTCCAGATTCATCACTCTATGCATAAAAAAAAATCCATTCATTACCATAACTTTCCATGAGTTAAAAATAAAGACTTTTCAATGTGAATACTCCACGGAAATCTCTCCATGAGTGTATCACTCCTCCCGTAAGGGGAATTTTATGAGTGAATTATCACACCCCTTGATATTGATGGCCCGTGATAGACAAGAAACTATCTCCCTATTACACTCGGAACACAGATCTCCTTGCGTCGATTTCCGTAGAAACTCACCCTCAAAACGTGAAATTGGGTGCTCTTTCTTCCTCATGCAATATCTCATCCAATGGCTCTCTTGAACTCCCAAAAATTTGCTCGGCTCGGTTAACCTGCTTTGATACCACTTGTTAGGTAGCAGAATCATAAACATAACAATATTTTAATGGAAAAGAAAATAAATCAAGAAAAAACCACACACAAAAACAATCACACAATTGACATAGTGATTTACGTGGAAACCCAATACAAGAAAAAACCATGGGGCAATGATAATCAATATTCTTATTATTTGAGAGAGAATTACAATAGCCAATCATAGGCATACAACCATCCTCTCCTCTCTTCCTACACACTGTGCTACACTACTTCTCATTGCTCACTTCACCTCTATGGGTATGCTCGCATATATAGCATCTATCAAACAATTAGACAAATTGATTACAATATGATCCACTGGTTACACAAACTATTCACTGTTGTGTGCATGCATGCACATTCTATTTTTAGCCGATGTGCATGCAACCGCATGGGAAATTAGTTGGCACGTTTTCAACATTAATTACCTAAATTTAATATTTGTCACAGTAGTTTAATATCTGATTCCATCATTACCTTATTAGTGTTGTTCCCCCTTCTCAACCATGTCTATCCAACCAAACAAAAAATCTGTTTTTGACATATTCAATTTTGATGGAATCTATGACTATTGCATGAATGCCTACAAACACTCAATCATCCCATGGAGTTCCACCATTGCCTCCCCATGGACCCAGTGAGATAACATTTTTGTTGTGCAAAAACAAAAAGAAAGACAAAAGAATTACCTCCCTCATTTAACTTAAATAAATGAGACTTAGAAAAGGATTACATATAAGATAGTTTTATTATGGTTAAATGAAAACTAATATTACCTTTCCATGGTATAATTAGAAAACATTTTCTTTTACTTTAACTTGAGAGGTAGATTTATTGAAAAAAAAATTATTCCTATGGGTCATGTATTATTGTTTCACTTGTAAATTACCTTACTTCTTTCATTTGCAAAAACATATATATGTTTTTTATTGAGATGAAAAACCTTTAGTTTTTAAATGTGAGGTGGAGAGCAAAGAATATTGATAGTTTTGAGATCTTTGGTAGAGAGTACATATATATGTTGAAAGGGCACTTCCACATAGTTGCATGCAATGATCAAAATCGAATCCTTCCTTTTATCCCCTAGTCTAGGGATAACTAAGGAGATTATGTCTTGAGGCCCATAGGTCCTAGACATGGAGTACCAAGAGCTAGATCGACTTGAGATTTTCCCTGGAGGGCCCATCCTTTTTCTTCTTTAGGGCCTCCACCTTATCAACAACCGAAACATCCATCCCATCGGCCTGGTCCTTCAGCAACAGTGGGTCTTGCTCCATGAGGTAATGAGTCTGGGTATCATGGTATGTGTCACTCTGATTCTCAAAACATTTGAATATGTGCATTTAATTCTTTTTACTTCTAACACGTTCTTGGACCTTATGCCTTTCCACTTGACCACACCTCGTGAGAATGATAGGATGCCCTAGTAAGTTGGTTCCAAGAGGGTTTGAGTTGCTACTGGGGGGGTCCATGAGAGGTCATCGTTCATTCCCACCATACTTACCACTTTTCATATTTTCCCCTCTCATCCATCCCATACATTGGTATGGGAATTGGGTTTGCCAATATAGCAAAGGGTTGTACCTTACCTTACAAAAGAATGAAACCTTCATATGCTTCGCCTAGGGATCCTCGAGAAAGAAATAAAAGTATTCTCAGCAAGAAACAAAGGGACCCATAAAAATAAAAAAATAAGACCTATTTGGAGGATAGGGGGTCTCATCACAAGCTAGCCTATTAGGTCCATGGGAATGTAGCGGTATGACACTACCATTCAGTTGGTCACCACACCAAGATAGTGGCTCTTGGTGGCATAGCCAAGAGAAATGGGGTCTCATCACGAGCCAACCTTCTCATTTCTATGAAATGCGTGTGGGTAACATTGTCACCACTAGTCACCATGCTAGGGCAGTGTCCCCTAACAAGTCTCTCAAAAGAAAAAGAAATAATATAAAAATATAAAAGGAATGAATAGGCTTGGAAACATTTTCATCCATGACAAGGTGCATCTCTCCCTCTTCAAAGGCACCCACAGGTAAGCCATACATCCCCCTGTCATCACTGCACCCATTGCTTAGAAATCCCTTACCACCTCACCCACTTACATGGCATGGATTTGTATTCACATAGAAACATCCCACATCTAATGATAACTATCCCATTAGGACATCCTAGCATCCCATCGAAACCTGGCTTGTAGAATACCATAACATCTTTGAGCACTTTTTTGGGAAAGGGGATTTCATGCACATGTTTAAATAACTTGATTATTATTTGTGATTGACATTTCTATGATCCCTGTGACTTATGAGCCCATGGAGGGCATACATGTTATTGTTGCAGGGCCACACCCGATGGATAGGTACATATGGGGAGATGATTATTTTGGACCTCCATAGGGATAAAATACCACTAGATGGTTGTTGAGACCCCAGCTAGGGGCAGAGACAATTCAGAGGTTTGCATCGGAGAGAGAAGAGGGCGTTCCACCATAGACAACCCGATAGGCCTAGACCCAGGGGGGCCTTTCCCTTCTCACTATGATGTAAGCCTTAGAAGGCCCATGATGTCACCCATGTGACCCATGACATCACCTAGTGTTTTAGACACTTTGGAGGTAGTTGTGTGCCAAATGGCATATGTGGTTTGATCTAAAGGCCCAAGGAGGCCTAACTTTTTGCTCCTGGAGGCCAACGTTGCCCTAAAAAGGCCTAATGTCACCCTAAAATGGCATGATGTCACATTGTTTGCTTGATTTAGGGTGTTATTATGTCATTTAATGTAAAAAATGGATATTACATGTAACTGGCCATGTCGGCCTTTTTGACCTAATTCTGGTCATTGAAACTGTATAAATAATGGTTTTATCCCTTGTATTTTTCATCATCTTTCACTCACACTTAGTGAGGTCTGTAATTTTCACCCTACTTAGGGTATATTGGCTGAAAGTTTAGGCACACTTGTTGGAGGAGGCTAATTTTGGACTATTTTAGCAATTTTCTTGGTGTAAATGTTCAACTAGGGTTTTGCTTGATGATTCTTAATGAATGTAAGTAAGATTTCTGCAATTCTTATTAATTGTATGGTTATGGTTATGTTTATCTTGAATTTACATTAAGATTATGAAATTTTTAGTCTAAAACCCTAGGAAGCCAAGTACATGTTATTGTCCTTGCTTTAAGAGCTTTTACCTACTAGATTTTGCCAAGAAGCCGATTTTTCTTGAAGCTTTTGCTAGAGGCCTTGCCATTGCAACACCCTAGAATTCCTGCTTCATCCTAGCCATCATTTTCTTCATATTTGAACCAAAGAAGGAGGAAAAATACTAAGGCCTAGGGTTACCTACACCTTAGTAGCTATTTTCCCCCTAGGGTTTGGTAGTTGAAGCCTTGGGTTACCAACACTTCAACTATTAATCTCTCTTGTATTTGGCTCTTCTACTATCATCCTTTTCCTTCAACATTTGTTGCCACCTAATAGTCTCCATTTCCCCTAAAGGCACTAATATAATACTTTCTATTGAGTGATTAACCAAAACAACCATAAAAACCTACACTTTAAGCCTTCTACTAACCACTTCTAACATTGGAATAGTCTAAACTACTAACTTTATTGTTGTTGTTACTAAATTAAGATACAACCACATTTTGCAGCATTAAAATCATCTAAAATAAATTGAAAAGGTTTATTAATGCATTGCCTTACTTGCTTCAGATAAATGATAGTATTCTAATGTTAATGATTGATTATTCTTGGTCATTTTGAAGATATTTAAGGAACTTATTGTGAATTCATTGTCTTATGAATATTTCTTCTATTAATTTCAGTTTACGTCACATTTATATCAGCCATTGCTTTTATTTATAAAGTGTGAGGTTTTATGAAGGGCTAACGATAATTTGTACTTGCAAAAGATATAGTTTCTTCTTGCTTTGCTCTGGGCAGGTACAAGCTTGATATTTCATCACTTCATTGGTTAAAACCCCTAGGAATTTCTGATCAGTGGTGACTTGTGAGAGGGGACCTTTCAATAGATATCTTAACCTTTCCTTCTCAAACCCCTAGGTCACCGGGGACGTCTCCCCTGGGCCTTCAAACTTGAATAGAAAGAGGCATCATATTGAGGTGATAGTGATAGGATAACCTTAAGTTATTGCAATTTTCTCTCCAATACCCATTCCTTTGATCAAAGTACAAATTGTGTGATAACATTTTGGCGCTGTTGTCGAGGAACATTGAGTCAATATTCCTCAACGACACTTTTTTTTCCGGTAATCCTTTATCCAAAAAAACATGTATCTTACAAATCCTACTTGGAAACTCCACTGAGGGTGATCCCCTCATTCCTTTGATAATTTCAATAAAATTATCTAGTGACTCCACAATCCACATGGAAGTACACCAACCCTCCCCATTCCTTTACAAGAAAGCCTCCCCAAAACTCTCTTGTAGTAAAATCACTTTCTGGAGGCAATATTCCCTTAAACACAATGTCTAGAACCAGAACTCGGACCTTGATTCCAAACCAAGCCAATAAACAAAGAAAATGGTCATCCAATCTTTTAAAACCTCTAGACATGACATCTATACTAGGCTACCCTAGGAAAATGCCCCCCAAGTATGAAAAATGGTTGCCCAAATTCACCGAAAATGATGTAATCAGTGTTGACGATCACATGAGAAATTTTTGGGCCTTCTTCCAACTTCATCCCATTAGTGATGATGCTGAATATTTAGCTATAAATTGTTCTCTTCTACCCTTCATGTTGGTGCAAGGCGCTAGTACAATGGTCTTCCTGATGGAAGTATTAAAAACATGGATAGTTTAGAGGAAGTTTTCCTCAAACGATGGAGTGTCAAGGAAGACCCCAACATGTTGCTAATAAGGTTGAATAACCTCGTGAAACAAGAGAATGAGACCATTAGAGAATTCTACAAAAAGTTTGAAACCTTGTTGCAAAAGATCCTTGTGAGTCATCATCCTTCTCCTAGTTTCCTTCTTTTCATTTATAGCAAAGCCTTTACAGTTCAGCTAGGGTATCTCCTCAGAGATAAAAACCCTCAAATGATCCAATAAGCCCAAGAAGTAGATACAAGGATCGAAGACAACCTTTCATCATCTAGAGTCAAACCTTTCTCAACCCCAAGAGTCAGAATGGACACTAAACCTAAGATAGTCCACAATGTTGAACCTACCTCAAACATTAGTGCTAGCTTGGCAAGGTTGCAACTGACTGTAGATGGCATGGTAAAAACCCAAGAGATAATGATGAATATGATTGTCAACCTAGAAATGACTTAGCAACAAGCCCCTAGGGTTCCTTACAAGGGTCAATTCCAGGAAGGGAACCAATTTTTCACACCAAAGAATGATCAAGAGGTTTTGAATACCTTAGCCCCTGCAAAATTAGTAGATGAAAACCCTTGGTGCCTACAATTTAGTGAGTCATGCTAGGAGAATGAGTTTCCTTACAAAAATGGAATCCATGACCAAGTGAACATAATGGACCATACCATCAAGGACCCTCAAATTTTCATCAATATTACACCTGAGGAACATCAAGAAGGCATAAAGGAAGCAGTCAGGAAGGATAGGATGGAGGTGACAACCAATCTTGACCAATAATCAAGAGAAAAGTTGAAGAAATAAGAATTCCAAGTGTATACTAGATAAAATAAATTGAACCAACCTCTCTCTATGGGTCCTACACCATCACAAACAAGGCCTCCAACCATGAACATCGTTCTTCCTAAGAATCCTCCCAAGACTGAAAAAGGGGACTTAAACTTTTACTTTGAAGGGGCATTATCCAAGATGCATGTGACCATCCCCTTGAGAGAAGTCATCGAGGTACCATCTGTTAAAGAAAGATATGATAATTTTTTCAAAGGATCAAATGGACCAATGGAACCTCCAATTATGCTACAAGACGATCACTTTATGGTTCAGTATGATGAACACACACCTTTATTCATGACCTTATTGATGAATAACAAAATCATTAACAACTGTATGTTGGATTCAGTGGCAAGTGTCAACATGATGTCTCTAAAGGTCATGGAACAATTGGGCCTAAAAGTAACACGACCTTACATGAATGTGTGTGGTTTTGAGTCTAGATCCATACCCACACATGGGGTAATTGATAATGTGGAAGTATGCCTTGGAAGATACCCCAAGAGAGTGAACCATATGGACATTGTAGTAGTAGATGTCCCAGATGTGTGGGGAATGTTGTTGTCCAGGAAATTTGTTGCAATGGTTGGAGGCACTCTAGAGATGGATCTCACCTATATCAATGTTCCTATGAATGATGGAACAATAATCTATCTCCCAAATGTGCCAATGACCAAAATCCATGTGTAAGAAATTAGTGATCATATCGAAACTGACGAAACACATGAGCCAACCATAGAAATTCTTCTTGAAGTTTCTCCTGATGACATGCCTTTTGCTACAGAAGAAGACTTTGATCAGATATAATGGTCGAAGAAGGAAGATTATTAGCAAATCCTAAACAAATATAAAGACAAGGAAGTTGGGGTTTTCAAGTTATTAAATAAAGGATAAGATAGTGTATTGATCCAGTCGTCCCAACAAGAGGTTTTCACAGCAGAGTCCCACCCCCCTCCCTCAAGACAATACCCCATAGTTGTGCAAGAAACAACCAATTTCAGAACCAGGGATTAAAAACAAGGAGACATAGTATGGATGTTGGACACAAAGAAGGGAGAGCCTACTAATGTTAAATGAAGTGCACAATGTTGGATTGGACCCTTCATAGTTGGAAGAAAGTCAGACAATGATGCCTACTGTTTTTCTACATTGGAAGGAAGAAGGTGCCCATTACTAGTTATAGATCACTTCCTCAAACCCCATCAAAGGGAATATACTTGACTTCACAGGTAATTACAAGTAAGTAGGTAGGAATTTGAATTTATTGTATATACCATTTGCATTTCATACTAGAGTAGTTTGTATTTCCATTTGTATATATGATTGCTTTCATTTTCTGTACCATATATGAGCCAGGGGTGATATCACCACCCCAAATGATTACTAATAATCTTATGTTGAGATCAACCAGGTCATGGGTTATGCAAGAGATGTTGAGGTTCGCATGTGCTCTACGGTGAGCACATGTCCCCGAGTTGGAGTCAAATGTTATCCCCTAGTCTAGGGATAACTAAGGCGATTATGTCTTGAGGCCCATAGGTCCTAGACATGGAGTAGCAAGATCTAGATCGACATGATTCTGGCCCTAGAGGGCCCATCCTTTTTCTTCTTTAGCGCCTCCACCTTTTTAGTAGCAGTAGCATCCATCCCATCGGTATGGTCCTTCAACAATAGTGGGTCTTTCTCCATGAGGTAATGATTTTGGGTATTATAGTATGTGTCACTCTGATTCTCAAAACATTTGAATATGTGCTTTTAATTATTTTTACTTCTAATGTGTTCTTGGACCTTATGCCTTTCCACTTGACCACACCTGGGGGGAATGATAGGATTACCTAGTAAGATGGTTCCCATAGGGTTTGAGTTTCCACTGGGGGGTTCATGAAAGTTCATTGTCCATTCCCACCGTACTTACCACTTTTCATCTTTTTCCCTCTCATACATCCCATACATTGGTCCAGGAATTGGGTTTTCGAAGCTAGAAAAGGGTTGTACCTTACCTTGTGGGAACAAGGGGATAAAGGCCCAGAGGGTAAAAGTAGCTGGAAAAAGATAAAATCCAAAAGAATGAAACCTTTATATGCTTTGTCCAATGATCCCCGAGAAAGCAATAAAAGGCTTCTCAACAAGAAACAAAGGGACCCGTAAAAATAATAAATCAAGACCTAGTTAGAGGATAGGGGTTCTCATCACGACCCAGCCTATTAGGTCCATGGGCATGTAGCAGTATGACACTACCATTCAGCTGGTCACCATGTCAGGGTAGTGGCTCTTGGTGGAATATCCAAGAGAAAGGAGGTCTCATCACGAGCTAGCCTTCTCATTTCCATGAAATGTTTGTGGTTAACATTGTCACCACTGGTCACCACGCCAGGGAAGTGTCCCATAAATAGTCTCTTGAAATAAAAATCAATAAGATAAAAATATAAAAGGCATTAATGGGCTTGGAAACATTTGCATCCATGATAAGGTGAAACTCACCCTCTTCAGAGGCACCCACAGGTAAGTCATACATTCCCCTGTCATCACTGCACCCATTGCTCAGACATCCCTTACCACCTCACACACTTACATGGCCTCAATTTGTCTTCACCTGGAAACATCCCACATCCAATGATAACTATCCCAATAGGACATCCTAGTGTCTCCTCCAAACTTGGCGTGTAGAATAACATAACGTCTTTGAGCACTTTTTGGGAAATGGGATTTCATGCACATGTTTAAATAACTTGATTATTAGATGTGATTGACATTTCTATGATCCCTATGACTTATGAACCCATGGAGGGTGTACTTGTTGTTGTTGTAGAGACACAAAAACAAGTACACATGGGGATATGATTATTTCATACCTCCATAGGGCTAAAATCCCACCAAATGTATGTTGAGACCCTAGCCAGGGGAAGAGACAGATTAGAGGTTTGCATCGGAGAGAGAAGAGGACATTCCACCAGAAACAACCCAATAGTCCTGGACCTAGGGGGTTCTTTCCCTTCTCACTATGATGTAGGCCTTGGAAGTCCCATGACGTGACCCATGTGACCCATGATGTCACCCTGCATTTTGGACACTTTGGAGGCAGTTGTATGTCAAGTGGCATGTGGGGTTTGATCCAGAGGCCCAAGGAGGCCTAACATTTTTATCCTAGAGACCAACGTTGCCCTAAAAAGGTCTAACATCACGCTAAAATGGCATGATGTCACCTTTTCTACTTGATTTAAGATTTGATTATGTCATTTAATGTAAAAACTGGATATTACATGTAATTGGCCATGTCGGCCTTTTTGACCTAATTTTGGTCATTGAAACTATATAAATAAGGGTTATAACCCTTGTATTTTTTATCATATTTCACTCACACTTAGTGAGGTCTGAAATTTGCACCCTACTTAGGTTTTATTGGATTAAATTTTAGGTGCACTTGTTGGAGGAGGCTAATTTTGGACTATTTTGGCAATTTTCTTGGTGGAAGTGTTCAACTAGGGTTTTGCTTGATGATTCTTGATGAATGTAAGTACTATTTATGAAATTATTTTTAATTGAATGGTTATGGTTATGTTTTCTTGAATTTACATTAATATTATGAAATTGCTAGTCTAAAACCCTAGGAATCCAGGCACATGTTATTGTCCTTGCTTTAAGAGCTTTTACCTCTTAGATTATTTGCCAAGAAGTCAATTTTTCTTGAATATTTTGCTAGAGGCCTTGCCATTGCAACACCCTAGCATTCTTGCTTCATCCTAGCCGTCATTTTCTTCATATTTGAACCAAAGAAGGAGGAAAAATACTAAGGCCTAGGGTTACCTACACCTTAGTATCTATTTCCCCCCTAGGGTTTGGTAGTTGAAGCCTTGGGTTACCAACACTTTAACTATTAATCTCTCTTCTCTTTGGCTCTCCTACTATCATCATTTTCCTTCAAAATTTCTTTCCACCTAATAGACTCCATTTTCCCTAAAGGCACTAATCTAAGACTTTCTATTGAGTGATTGACCAAAACAACCATCAAAACCTACACCTTAATCCTTCTACTAACCACTTCTAACATTAGAATATTCTAACCTAATAAATTTATTTTCGTTGTTACTATAGTAAGTTACAACCACATTTTGCAACATTAAAAGCATCTAAAAGCAATTGAAAAGGTTGGTTAATGCATTGCCTTACTTGCTTCAGATAAATGCTATTATTTTGATGTTAATGATTGATTATTCTTGGTCATTTTGAAGCTATTTAAGGCATTTATTGTGAATTCATTGTCTTATAAATATTGCTGCTCTAAATTTCAGTTTACTTCACATTTATATCAGCCATTTCTTTTATTGATAAAGTCTGAGGTTTTATGAAGTGTTAACGACAAGTTGTACTTGCAAAAGATATAGTTTCTTGTTTCTTTGCTCGAGGAAGGTACAATCTTGATATTTCATCACTTCATTGGTTAAAACCTCGGGACCTTCTGACTAGTGGTGATTTGTGAGAGGGGACATTTTAATAGATATCTTAACCTTGCCTTCTCAAACCCCCAGGTCACCAGGGACATCTCCCATGGGCCTTCAACCCTAAATAGAAAGAGGCATCCTATTAAGGTGATAGTGATAGGATAACCTCAACTTATGCCAATTTTCTCTCCATTACCCTTTCCTTTGATCAAAGTACAAATTGTGCCATAACAGTTCTTATCTCTTTCAAGGGGCTCAAACCTGTTCTACAAGGGTAATTGAAAATATACCCTTCAAAAAAAATGTAATTTTTTAAAATTGTATGTCATTTATGATAGACAAAAAATATCATAAAATGACAAAAGAATGGTCAAACTTTCAGTAATGCATCAATGTCCTCACTTACATTAATGTTTGACTGGTCAAGGAGCATTGGTTCATCACACAACACTCACCTTTAGAATCTAAAGACTAAAAACATCTCTATTTTAGTTGTCTCTTATCTATTGCATCACATAGTTCACACCTAAATACACTACCACTTTATTGGTGTATGCACCATTTTATGTGTCACTTAATGAAATCTTCCCCACTTGAATTCATATGTTATGACCATTGTCGATTCTTTTCAATATGGGAATTGGCATCAGATTTAGTTTGTAACATACTTCATGTTAAGATATTTAGACACTTAGGAGTTATTTAAGAACTACTTGGTCTAATGTCTCGTTAGGTAAAAGTGTGTTTCTTTAGTATGCATTAGAATGCATTTGTAGTTAGGAAATTTGACAGTCATGATATGTTCCCGACATAGAGTGATCCAACAGCTCATATTCTCCTAGATCTTAATGGCCATTGATCTGTGGCTTAAAACCCGATTGATCCATGATCTTTATTTAAAGAGCATGGAGGGTCATTTTCCGATGATCGATTGTGTGAAACTCTCTGGTAAAATCTCTATGTAATCTTTTTCTTTTTCATTAATAAACTGCTCCAATTGGTCGCATTAGCTATGGCTGTGGATGTTTCCCCGTAGGGTTTTTACCACATCAAAACATCAAAGTGTTGATATTTGATTTGGTTGTGTGAGTGGTTATTGAAGGTGTTTTTCCTCCGTTGGCATACCTATGTTGTCGAACAGGGCATCAGAATGAGGTTTGAAGACCCGCTCCTGTTGTAGGTCGAGATCATGAAGCCGAGTTGCCTCATCTCTGTTTTCTGCCATTTTTGTACATTTCTAGGTTGAGAGGATTGTTCCATTGCGTCTAGATCACTTATTTCAGTCAAGTTCCCAAGACACGACCATTTCAGCTAGATACAAAGGTATAAAGCCTGAATACGCCCTTTTTAAATTTTTGCAGAGTATTATTTCGAGTTTACTTTGTTTTTTTTTGGGTTGCTACTCTTTAAGATCTGCATATTCTCTTTTCCTTGCTCCATGTGCGATCTCAGAAAATCAAAAATAAATAGTAAAAGGTGCATTTTTTGGGTAACCTAATTGAGATCTAACCCTTGTTGTCATCGAGAAGAGAAAAAAATTTCTACTGTGAAAACAGTTTTTTTTAGCATGCTCTCCAAGGTCGTATTCCACAACAACAACAAAAAAAACCCCAATCCTCCTACTAAACAATACAATATATTTTTCTATCCCACTTGGTTAAAATTTGCCTTATTAAGTAAGAGGTATTGAGTTCAAGTCTCTCTTTTTGTTACTGCTTTTTGAAAAAGTTCATGCTCGATTGTAAATTGTATTTCACTTCAAGTATAAAAGTGAAACATTATAAATAGCTTTAATATTTTACTTTATAGTTATTTATTTTGCATGCAGCTTTCTTTTATAAAGTAGCTTCATTGTAAAAGTGATCCCCACTTCTTTTTATAAAATTGGGTCACTTCATAAAGAAACTTACACCACCACGTGGTCCTTTGGTTACCTTTTATGACTTTTTTTAAAAGGGCGCAATAAATTTCACATCCGAAGTTTGTTTTCAGTGCCTTTTTTTTTAAACCGTCTATTTTTTTGAGATATTTCCATCCAAATAATCAGTTTTAGTTTTTAAATCCATATTATCTACATATTTAATATGTCTTCTTCCAATAATGTTTTTCTTACCAACACCAACTACCTCCAATGGAAATCTCATGAGGATTTATTAAGAAGTAAAGGCTTGTATTGGATTACCTTGGGAAAGGAAAAAGAACCCATTGAGGTTGATAAGAAAGTAAAATGGGATAATAAGACTAGCGAAGAACGTGGACTAATCGGAATGTTTATCTCTCATGATTTAAGGTTCCACCTTAAAGAAATTGATGACCCCGATGAAGCTTGGGAAAAGATTGAATCTGTGTTTGTTAAACACAATATTATTCGAGCACATCAATTAGAAAATAAAATACTGACTTTAAGTCCAAATAATTTTTCTTTCATTGAAGACTATCTATTTAAGTTTAAAACACTCATAATTTTATATGAAGAATGTGAGATAAAGATGGAGGAAGAGAATTGCATCTATATTATTCTTTCTAAGCTAGGTAGTGCATATTATGTGTTTGTATCTACCTTTTATGCCATGAGAGATGATATAGGGAAAGCTTATCAAAAACCCACTCTTGAGTCCTTTTTTGATTCTTTGATTAGAGAGTTAGATAAGCTTGCAAAACTTGGAGTAATCAAAATTGCAGTTACCTCCAACAAAGACTTAGTAGCCCAACAGAAGGATAAACCAAAGAATCCCAAGAAGCAACATCCTCGCCACAACAACAAGCAACGTAAGGGTCCCAAACCCACTCAAATATCTTCAACTCTTAATGGTGACAAAGGAGCAAAATGTAAAAATAAGATGAGTCCAAATGTTTCAAGAAGATGGCATCCTTAGAAGCAGTGATGAAGAAGCACATCATCAATATTGATTCTACTTCTTCCTCTTCTTCTTCTCATGGACATGCACTTTCTTCTTCTGGTTTCTCCTTCAATGCAACTTCTACTTCTTCTTCTAATGAGTGGCTTATTGACTCTGGAGCATCTTATCATATGGATAAGGATAAAGACATATTTTTTCTCTAAATGAATGTAACACCAAGAAAATATTTGTTGGTGATGATACATCTCTTAGTGTTGTAGGATCTAGAACAATTCAAGTAGATAATGGTCATTTCAATCATGTATTATGTGGTCAAAGTATTTCTTGTAACCTTCTATCAATATATCAAATCACTCATTTAGGTGAAGATAAAACCATAGAGTTTTCAGCTCACCAAGTTGTAATCAAAGATCTAAAATATCCTAAGCATGTTCCTGCAACTGCAATTGTTGATGATATTACCAGGTTGTACAAGTTTGACAACTGTGAGTCATCATATTTTCCATTAGTTTTTGTTTCTTGTAGCGATGACTTGAGAAAACTTTGGCCTGAGCGGTTTGGTCATCTAAACTATCACTCATTGCAACAACTATGTAATCAACAGATGATGACTGGTCTTCCTCTTGTTTCACGCAGATATGGTGTCTGTGTCAGTTTGTTTTCTCGAAAAACATCATCGGGACAATTTTGACAAACATGCCTCTTGGCACACCTCGGGCCCTTTGTAGCTTGTTCACAATGACTTGTGTGGTCCACTTTCTTCTCCTTCTTTTTCTGGGTGCAAGTATTTCTTAACTTTCATTGATGACTTTCAAGACGTACTTGGGTTTACTTCTTAAAACTTAAGAGTGAATATTTTGACAAGTTTTTAGCCTACAAGGCCCTTGTAGAAAATCAATATGGACATCAAATTCAAAGGTTAAGAACAAATTACGGAGGCAAATATGTGAACAATAATTTTACAAGTTACTACACTAAACAGGGCATCCAAATGTAACACATTGTTTCAAATACACCCCAACAAAATGGTGTTGTTGAGAGAAAGAACCATGCATTAAAAGAAATGGTGAATTGTATGATCCAATCTAAGGGATTAAGTCTAAAGTATTGGGAAGAAGCCATCAACTGTGAAAATTACATAGTAAACCACAACCCCACAAAGGCTCTTAAAAATATAACACTAGAAGAAGCTTGGACTAAAACTAAACCAGATGTAAGTCACTTCTGTGTATTGGGCACTATAGCATGGGCTCATATTCCTGATGAGAAAAGGAAAGCATTGCATCATAAAAGTGAGAAGTTTATATTTGTTGGTTATTTTGAATATGTCAAAGGTTATAGAATTATTCAACCACATTGTAATGCAATTATTATTTGAAGAGATGTTAAATTTGATGAAAATCTCTTGGCCTAAGGGCCTAATTCGTCGATCGTGCCTTCTTCGGCCTACGAGCCATCTTCGGTGAATGTGCCTTCTTTTGTTCCTATTTTGTTTTATTCTTCAAATGATGACAATGAGGATGAAAATCCACCTCCGCCTTCTCACCTTCCTCTAGATGAGTCCATTGAACCTAAACCAATACCAACATTGCCGCTTCCTATATGGGTATGTTCAACAGGAGAAGCAGTTGGTTATCTTGTCAGTGATCCTTTAGATCAACGTCAGACACGTTCACAGTTCCATGATCCTCTTCTCTTTTGTCTCAAGTTTCGAGACTCGTGATCCAAATACATTTGGAGAAGCTTCAGGTAATCCAGATTGGGATACAACAATGAATTAACAGTATCATTCTTTAATGGATAATGATACTTGGGATCTTTTACCTCTTCCTAAAGGAAGAAAACTTGTCAGATGTAAATGGATCTATAGAACTAAGTATGCATCAGATGGAAGTGTTGAAAGACACAAGGCTCTCTTAGTTTCCAAAGGATTTTCCCAAGTTGAAGGAATTGACTATAATGACACATTTGCCCCTACAGCCAAAATTAATTCCACCCACCTTGTTCTTTCCCTTGCTTCCTCACATAAATGGGAGGTCCATTAGATGGATGTTAAATCCACCTTGTTGCATGGAGATTTTCAAGAATAAATCTACATGGAACAACATCCTGGCTATGTTCAGAATGACTCTAGCCTTGTTTGTCGCCTTAAGAAATCTCTTTATGGTCTTAAGCAAGATACTTGAGCTTGGTATGCCAAAATGGATATCTTTCTTATTGACACCAGATTCTTTAGATGCCATTTTGATCCTAATGTCTATACCAATAAAGTAGGAATCCATCTCATAATACTTGTCATTTTTGTTGATGACCTTATCCTTACTGGTAGTGACTCGAAACTTTTAAACAATGTGAAAATCAGCCTTAAGAAGAAATTTGAAACGACAGACTTAGGATTTTTTCAATATTTCCTTGGCCTCCAAGTTTTTCAAACCCATGAAGGAATTTTTATTTACTAGTCTAAGTATATGTGTGACCTTCTTCGTCGCTTTCACATGGAAGATTGTAAACCATCCCTTCTCCCTTCCAGTCTAGAGTCAATCTTGCTTCCACTTGTACTTCTCCTGAAGTTGATGCCACCTTGTACCATTAGTTAGTTGGTATCCTATTATACTTGACTCATACTCATCCTGACCTTTCCTTTTTTGTTGGTATTTTTTCTTAGTATATTCAAACACCCCATGAAATCCGTTGGAAAGCAGCTAAAATACTTAGGTATGTTCGGGGTACCGTTCAGTTTGGGATCCATTACAATTCAGAGGGGACTCCTTATTAGTTGGTTTCACTGATTCAGATTGGGTCGATGACCCTGATGATAGGAAGTCTAATGAAGGTTATGTTTTCATCCTTAGTTTAGGACCTGTCACTTGGGCCTATGAAACAACAGGCTATTGCACTTTCTTCAGGAGAACCAGAGTACCAAGAAACAATAAATGCAAGTCAGGAATCCTTGTAGCTTCGACAAATCCTTTCATAGTTTATATTCCAGCAACAACATCCGACCAGCCTTTGGTGTGACAATCAAAGTTCCATCAATCTCACCAAAGACCCAGTTCAACATAAATGCAAGAAAAACATCGAGATACACATGCACTTCATCAGAAATATCATTCATGATCAAGTTATTGAAGTGCTCGTTTTCCCTACAGAAGATCAAGTTGCAAACATTTTCACAAAGTTTCTTACAAAAGTGAATTTTTCCATACTTCAATCTATGTTAGGAGTTCAAGAAGTTGTCATTAAAGGGGAATAGTCTCTAATGCCTCCTTCCTTCCCCTATTTTGTTACTATTGTATCCTATCCCAATTTGTTCTTAAGGGGGGATGTTAGGATATTTAGACACTTAGGAGTTAGTTAAGATCTGCTTGGTCTAATGTGTCATTAGGTAAAAGTGTGTTTCTTAGTGTGTTTCTTTAGTATGCATTAGTATGCATTTGTAGTTAGGAAATTCGACGGTCACGATATGTTCCTGACATAGAGTGATCTGATAGTTCATATTCTCCTCAATCTTAATGGCCATTGATCCATGGTTAACACCCTATTGGTCCATGATCTCTATTTAAAGAGAAGGGAGGGTCATTTTTCAATGATCGGTTGTGAGAAACTCTCTTGTAAAATATCTATGTAATATTTTTCTTCTGCATTAATAAACTTCTCCAAGTGGTCATGTTGGATGGGGTTGTGGATGTTTCCCTATAGGGATCTTACCACGTCAAAACATCGGTGTGTTGATCTTTGATCTCGTTGTGTGAGTGGTTACTGAAGTTGTTTGTCCTCTGTTGGAATATCTTTGTTTTTGAACAATTCATAGTTTTTAATCCCACACTCACCATAATGCCATTTTCTTTGTTATATTTGCATCTGACACTCACCATAATACCATTCCTTTATTATCTTTGTGGCTTCTCTTGGCTCTGTAAAAACACAAAACAATTAGCCATAGATTATGTATGTAAATTGTAATGGAATAGGGAGCGTATTAGTAATATTAACTACAAATGAGTTTCTCAATGTCAATTTTGAAGAGAAAAAAATAGACATTGATCAAACCCAAGTAAATCAAGACATATCACTAATAGTATGTAACGTGTCAATTCATAGTTATTTTATTGCATTCATAATGTTATGTGTTTGTTTGTTAAAATTCATGACATGGTTATAGCTTTGGTATGTAATATGATTATTATTTCAACACATTGGTAGGCCTCTTAACCACTTCACATGTAATTCATGATATCCCCACTAATATAGTATATAATGGAAACAAAACACATAATTAAGAATTGAATGTAAATATTTCAACAATCAACCAATCTTTTACACGTTTGGTCAAGATCATCATAAAGATAATGCATAGTTTCTCTTTGTTTCACATAAAACTATTTAATAATTATGTTCGGAATTAAAAAATCTATTAATCTTGGTGAAATTTTCTAACTCGTATGTTATTTATTAAGTTTAGATATGAACTTGCAAAAAATAAACCTTGTCAACATCAAAAAACATAAAATTAGGATTACAATAATGAGAAGTGTGATTGTGTTCATTTAATTTATATCATCATCAAATCTTCATTGATTGGCTCTCTAGAATGATCATTCCCCTTTTCTCGATTCTATGCATCTTTTTCTATCACACTCTTTCACTTTATTCTTCTTGTTTCTAGCAACATTGACACTAGTGTGACAATACTTTGCAAATATTTATTTATTTTTAACAAAAATTGTTAGAATTATATTTAAAAAATTTCAATGGCCTCGTCGGCATGTATTACATAGCATAAATTTCCAAATCCTATCGCTAGGGCTTATCAGCCCGGATTCAAAATTCACTAGCCTATTTTTCTAGTTATCCAAGAAAGCTACCTTCCTTAAGCCCTTACATGAATGTATTCGAACAAATTGTTGGCACAAAAAATGACAAAAGAAATACATGGTTACATTGGATTTCGAGTTTTACTTCTTGTTACCATTGGTTGCATTGTTGATGGGGTATTTTTCTTCTACCCTACTACCATCCAAATTTCTTTGAAAAATGGTTGATGTGGGGGTTCTAGAGTTTTTGCGTTCTTTAATGCTTCAACTTCTTTTGCCTCATCTACCCAAAATGTTGATGGTTTGCGGATAGTAAAAACATTACTATCATTACTTGAATCAAGAGAAGGAGTCCTTAGTCCCTGCCCCTGATCCAAAGAGACAAACTCCTCTTTCTTCAGCTTCCAAGTTTTTTATTTTTTCCTTTATAGAGGTACTAGATTTGGTTGTATCTGGGGATGTTATTGAGAAGTATTTCCATGTTGAAATCCCTACTATGGCACCTATATATATTTTTATCTAGTGATTTCCTTGTTGTAAATCAAATTAGCAGATCACAAAACAACATACACTTGTTGGAATATTCAATTCAAATAAAGAAAGTGAAAGAAATATTGGAAACCAAAATCTCATACACAATACACAAAGATATTATTCCCATAAACTAAGCTTATCATTAAAATAACTTCAAATCTTAAAAGGGCTCATGTACCTGGGAAAATGGCCCACAAAGAAATACATAAAACTATATACGGTAACTGCAAACCCTAGAAACTCCTGATCTATTATATGATCCTAGATTTTCACGTTTCTCGATATGTACGCACTTCTCTCCACTAAAGATCACATACATATACTCAAATATTATACAGAACTATGTACATCACAACCTTGTTGTTGCAGCTCCAATATGTTGAAACCCACTTTCAACTGCCTATGTTCTGTCTTCTCCATAACCTGATATCTAAATGGAAGTTTGTATCCACCTATCCAATATATCTTTGAATCACAGTCCTTCATGATACAAACCTCTAAGAAAAAATCCATCCTTTGCTTGATATCAATGTATCATATCAAGTGACTTATCCTTCACCCTTTCCTTTCTTTTATAATATTGAGTCATGACCTAACCCTAATCTCCAAAGTTATTGGTGGTCGAGATTACTCCTCACCTCAGTTGAGATCAATGGCTATTATTTAATTCACTAATGCTAATTAAAAAAAAACTTTAAATAAAACTTAACTCACTAATAAAGGAACTTTACTTTAATAATTCATTTAATTAAAGTAAAGTCTTAAGGTAGAAGGATTTGGATGACTTCCACATGTATAGACACTTACATCTATGCAGAAGTGCATGTATGATGCTACCAACATCAACATTCCCTCTTATCAAGGAAGGTATTATGCACCACTCCAAGTTTGTCTCTGAAGAACACAAACTTCCCTTTAACCAAGGGTTTGGTCAGAATATCTACAACCTTCTCATCTATGGAAATATACTAAATCTTCACTGCTCCCTTCTGGATCATATCTTGAATGAAGTGGTATATGATCTAAATATGCTTGGACCTTTCATGGAATATTGGATTCTCTGAGAGTTTGATGCAACTCTGATTATCATAGTGTATCACCCTAGGCTCCAACTCCTGATCAAATAAACCTGTAAGCAAATTTGTGACAAATTTCTTCAAAACTAGCCATACTCATTTCCATATACTATATCTCTACTAAATTTAGTTATACATAAGTCTTCTTCCCATTGAACCATGTAATCATTGTTTATCCCAAGCTAAAGCAGCACCCTGAGGTGCTATTTATTTCTACTGCACTCCCTTCATAACATAAATCTATACATCCCTACAACTCCACTCCATCACCTCCAAGATACCTCAATCCATATTCCATTATACCTCTCAAGTACTTAAGCACATGCTTCTCTGCTATCCAATGCACCTGCCTCGTCTCCACCATGAACTAACTCAAGGTGTTCAAAGAAAAACATATATATGGCATGTTGTTGGTCAAATAAATCAAGGACCCTATCAATTGGTTGCATATCTTGGGATCCACCAACTCTAAATATGAAGTGACAACCTTCTTCATATTGGTAACCATAGGTGTATCCATCGGTCTACAATCCTCCATCCTTAATCTCCTAAATATCTCCATTGTGTACTTCCCTTGACCAAGGAAGATCTCTTTTGGTACCTTCCATATGTATAATCCAAATAAATAATGCATCAAGTCAATGTCCTTCATCTTGACCTCAGTAGCTAAATATGATTTTCACCTTGCAATAATCTCCTCTACACTTGTGAGAAACAAATCACTTACAAACAAAACCCATATGAGTGGATCAAACCCAACAAGTATGAAGTACAAGTTAGGATCCTCCTCACTCTTGGTAAATCCCATACTCTGGAAGTATCCATCAATCTTATAATACCATTCCCTTGGTTCCTGTTTGAGTTTGTACAAGGTTTTATTAAGCCTACACACATTATAATCCCTCCCATGTACCTCAAATCCCCGAGGTTTCTCTATATATACTTCTTCCTAAGTTATCATGTTGAGGAAAGATATCTTAAAATCCATCTGATGAATCCTCCACCTCATAATTGAAACAATAGAAATAACATCTCGAATAGAATCATACCTAGAAAGTGGAGAAAAAATATCCTCATAGTCCACTCCCTATTTCTGGGAGAACCCTCTCTCCACAAACCTCGCCTTGAACTTCTTGATTCTACCATTTGCAGCATGCTTCATCTTGTAGAGCCACCTAGAACTCAAAATTGAATTCCCCTCTGGTCTCGACACTATGTCCCAAACATCATTCCTCATAATAAAGGTGTACTCCTCTATCATGTCACACCATGAAACCTGTTAATTTTCTTCTTCCTCAAAACTGGAAGTCTTAGCACCAATTATGCTACTCATAAGCACCATACAGCTCAAAAAATTCCTCAGTGGCCTGTTCTCTCTCATTGCACTCCTATGAGGCTCGTCATCATCCCTCAATGTCTATAATAGCCACATGGGTCTCCTAACATAACTTGAAGGGGACAACTTCTCCTCCCCACCTAAATTCTAAGTTTTTGACTATTTCTCATCCTTCAGAGCTTGTTGCTCCTCATCCTCTATCATTGTTGATGACTCCTGACATCTCCTAGATGTCAATTTCTCCTCAAAATTAACATATCTACTCCTACTTTTCTTCCTTTGCACTAGTATGAATATCCTGTAAGCCTTTGAGGTTTCATTATACCCCACAAATATACCATTTTGTCTTGAAGGCTCCAACTTCATCCTCTTATCCACATGCACATGGATGTAGATTGGAAAACCAAAGATCCTCAAATATCCTATCTCTTGCTTCACTCCTGAGAATGCCTCCTCTGGAGTCTTGTCCTCCAATATCTCTTGAGGACTCATTTTTTGCACATATACTTTCATGTTACACGCCTCCTCCCAAAGAAACATAGACAACTCTTAGTTATGTATCATAACCCTGGAAGAACCGATGATGGATTGGTTCTTTCTCTTCACAACCCCATTCTATTGAGAATTGTATGAGAATGTCAAATCCATCTTGATCTCTACATCCTTGTATAAATTCTTGAATTCATTGGAGGTGTACTCTCCCTCATTATCCGAACTTAGGACCTTGATATTTTTTCCTGTCTAGTTCTCCACCTGAGCCCTGAACTCCTGAAACTGATTGAAGACCTCATCCTTGGTATTCATAAATAAGATCCAAGTTTTCCTAGAAAATTTATCAATCAACATCACATAGTATGATGATCCATACACTAATGATACTAACATTGACCCACTCACATATTAATGTATAAGATCCAAGATCGCCTTAGACCTCTTCTTTCTCAGAAAAGAAACGTTCTCATTCTTGCCAAGTGCACACTCTCTACACACTCCTTTCTACTCAATACTAAACTCTGGAAGGCATGTAACAATCCCCCTCGTAATTGGAAACTCCCTATAGTATAGGTGTCCCAACCTCTCATGCCATAGATCACATAGGTTGTCAATGTCGTGTACCAAATCCTAACAGGCTTGCCCTGCAACCTGCATAAAGTGTTATCTCTAACCTCAATGACAACTGATGTGTCTGGGCTAGTTCTCTTTTGACGTATGAGTGCTTTCCCTCTCTGAAAAGTAACAAAAAAACTCATGTCCTCCATAGTTGAGACTAAGATCAAATTATTTTTCTGTCCCAATACGTAAAGCACATCCTAGGCATCAAATGAACCTCCTGACTCAAGATGGAACAAAATTGTTCCCTCTCCCTTCACTGCATACTTGGAATCATCACCAAGATCCACATGAACATCTGAGTCCCTATCCGTCAGACTACTAAATATATCTCTTGCTTCTGTCATATGATTAGATGCACCATTGTCCAAGTACCACACACTCTTGGTAGTTGTGTTGATAGAAAGGCAAGAAAATAGTGAGAAATCCTTCACAAACTTCGTTGCAAACTCATCTAGATATGTCTTTGTTGATGTTGTTGTATGTGTCTTTCATTTTCCTTCTTCTTATCTAGACACTGATCTTCCTAATGTCCATTCTTATGACATAAGAAGCACTTGATTTTAGTCAAGTCCTTCTTCTTCCCTGACTGCGATGTTCCTCCATCATTGTTACCCTTCTTGTTGGAACTCTTTCCTTTTCCCTTTCTTGTCTTACTGACAAGGGCCATGTTCTCATCACTAATTCCCTACTTTATACTCTTAGACTCCTCTTGAGTCTCTTCCTAGATGCAATCATCCCAAAGCCTCTACCAGTCTACAAGGTTTTCCCAAGCACAGACTCCCTTGAAAAATGGTTCCCAAGACTTGTGAAGACCATTCAATTCCACATTCATGATCTCTACATCGTCTATTTTCTTTGCTATGGCTACAAGCAGATCACGTACTTGATTTATCCTCATGAAATAACTAGTAACATTTTCAGATCTAGACATCTACATAGATCTGAGTTTATTTCTTAACACCATCTTCCTATTCATGTTAGTGCTATGGAATAATCCTACCTGGGCATAAAAATATATATTTGGCCATATTCTTATCATATAGGTGAGGAATTAGATGATCCTTCAGTGAATCCAAGATGACCCTCTCATCTTTAATCTCCTTCTTCTCGTGAAATGCCAAAGTTGTATGATCTGTTGGTGGAACAACCACTTTTTCCACTAATTCCCAAAGGCTATACTCCTTCAACGTCAAAGTCACTCTTTCTTTCTAAGATAGGAAATTGGATGCTCCATCCAATCTATCTTCAACTCTCAGACTTACAGATGCCATCCCTTAGACCTAATAAACTTCCATGGAAATAACCTACTGTTGAAACTACCCCTGTACTGACCTATACGACCCTATATGTGCATGTCACCACCGAAACCCACATATGTAGGCAACTCTCCTTAATGATACATGTATATGTACGTACCTTTTCCAACTGCAACTCACATATACACAATTTTCTCCAAAGAAACCTATATATGTATGTGATTGTTCCTTCTGGAACCTATGTACAACTTTGTACGACTGCAAAACCCTAATTTTTCCTCGGTACTGTTGTTTCCTTGAAATCCAACCCTTGATTTCTGACTATTGGTTATGTATATTCTAAGATCTCCTTCCAGATATGATAAATCTATTATCAACTACTATGGATTTGAGATCTGAATTCCTCTCAGAGATATTTCTTTGATACCATGTTTAAATCCATACTCCATCACCTATGTATCTTGTTATCTAGTGATTTTGTTGTTGTAAATCAAATTAGCAACTCGAAAAACAACACACACTTGCTAGAATATTCAACTCAAATAAAGATAGTGGAAGCAAAAAATACTAGAAACCAAAATATCATACACAATACACAAGTATATTATTCCCATCAACTAATCTTATCATTCAAATAACTTCAAATCTTACAAGGGCTTTCGTACCTAGGAAAAATTCCCACAGAGAAATACAAAAAACCATAGATTGCACCTGCAAACCCTAGAAACTCATGATCTATTGTACGATCCTGACTTTTCACATTTCTCGAGATGTACATGCCTTTCCTTAAGCAGATCCGCATATACATGCTTGTCTCCATTGAAACCCTTGTACACGCACTCAAATACTATACAAAATTCCATATGACATGACCTTATTGATGTAGCTCCAATCTGTTGAAACCACCTTGTGACTACCTCTGTTATGTCATCTCCCCGACCTGACATCTAGATGGAAGTCCTTCTCCACATATCCAATATCTCTTTGAATCAAAATCCTTCGTGATCCAATCCTTTGAGAAAAAAATCATTCTCTGTTATGTATCAATGTATCATGTCAAGTGTTTTTCTCCTTCACCCTTGCCTTGCTTTTATAAGATTGAGTTATGACCTAGCCCTAATCTTCAAAGTGACTGACAATTGAGATTACTCCTCACCACACTTGAGATCAATGGTTAATATTTAATCCATTAATGCTAATTAAATCATTTATTTAAATAAAACTAAACTCACTAACAAAATCATTTTACTTTAATAATTCCTTTAATTAAAGTAAAGTCTTAAGGTAGAAGTCTATTAGTTGTGGAGCCTGATTATCTTCCTGATTCAGAGGTCCTTTCTTTTAGCCGTGTTTATACCCCATGAAGTATTTACACCCCAGAAGTATGTACACTCTTCCACGCTGGGGAGTGCAAAAGGGGGGTACCCCCTCTGCGGGGTCTAGGGGGGTTATCCCCTCGATTGGGGGATCTGGAGGCAAGCAGGCCCCCAGCGGGGGTTTGGGGGCGAAGCCCCCGAAGGAAAAATTGCCTTGTAAATATATATTGTAATTTCATTGTAAATATAGACCATTCATTATAAGGTCGCAGATCTAACGGTAGAGATTATGTTAGGGTTTTTTTCCCTAGAAGGCAACCCTCTTTTATGAGGGAAATGTATTGCGGCTATGGTTGATGGTGAATATTGTATTCTGAGAGAGGAGACTGT
>ML795335.1:75093-115757 GCA_009831015.1 Picea engelmannii
TGGAATCCAACTATCTTTCCGCCAGTCTGTGCAGAGGTGAAGAATGTGCCCAGCTCCTCTCCGAATGGCCCATACTTGCCTCTGCTGGAGTAGAATGATAATGATCTTATCACAGAAGGATCGCTACCATCCTGACGGTAACGACAGTGGTATCCACTGACGCATGTCAACACTTCGTTGGGATAATCAAATTTTATCTGCAAGGCAGGAATTGTTACAAATTGAATCGCTTATGCACTCATAATCTGACTAAGATAAAACATGTATCATTACTTGGACTCTGATTTTGTTGGGTAGGTTGACCATCATAACAATAATAATATAAAACTGCAGTTTGTCAAATTGATGTATTAAAATTTTTATTAGTAGAATAAGGAACCTCTCTGCTTTGTATTCTTAATTATTAAGAATTAAACCCATCCATTAATTTGAACTTAGACCGATTGTAATAAACTTCTCGTCTGTACTGTACTGAACAATTAAACCCATTCAAATGAATTAAAATTGAACTTACACCAATTGTAAACTTCTCCTCAGATCTAATGAACTGAGACCCATTGTGATAAATTTCTCCTAGGATCTCAACTGACAAAAGAAAAATTNGTCTGTACTGTACTGAACAATTAAACCCATTCAAATGAATTAAAATTGAACTTACACCAATTGTAAACTTCTCCTCAGATCTAATGAACTGAGACCCATTGTGATAAATTTCTCCTAGGATCTCAACTGACAAAAGAAAAATTTGTAACTTGCATGATTCTTTTTAAGAAAAAGGGGGGGCATTAATAGAAATTCTTTAATTTTTTTTAAGAAAAAGGGAGTCTGAGAATAGTTATTACTCTGTTGGTAGTCTCACCCCCACTGCCTCCATGGCGCATAGACCAAACTGATTGCCCATTCCGATCATATTCAACTTGGATTGAATGAATTACTTCTCCTCTCATGATAATAATCTGCTTGATGCCAGAAAACACACCATCATCCCATGGTTTTCCTCCCTCGCCTCCCCAGGGACCTGGCCCTAGAGGGACTGGCTCCCGAACTACTCCATAAGCCACCTGTAGTCAGTAAAAGTCGAGTACAATGCATGAGCTAGGTAAGAAAACAACTTCATGTAAGTGCTTTGTCTTATGAATGATGCAGGTGGTCTTTGGGACAATGTTTACAAGGAAATGAGTATTATTCTAGACCAAGTTATGGTATAGTTTGCTACTCTAGTGTACAAAGAAATCATAAAGAATAATTACCAAATGATCTATGATCTTTTTCCAGTTGCTGAGTTACTGAAAATAATGGGAAAGGAAGTTGGTATTTTTCTGTTTGAAGTTCAATAGAAATCATTTTGAATTAATGCATTTATAACAGTATATTTAATTTAAGTATTTTAGTATATTTAATTTAAGTAGTTTAGGATATTGAATCTATTTTAATATAAAAAACAATTACTTTAATTTAAAAGTACAATTTCAAGAAATATTGTAATTTGATAATCCAAAATAAAAAACAAAATAATAAAAAGTTAATTTTATTGTTAACATTTTAATTTGATAATTTTATAAGCTCTAGGTTAAAGGTTCTAGGAAATGATTTATTTTTCAGGGATATTTGAGGAATTGTTGGATTCTTAGATTTGAGTGATTATTTTTATATAATCCAATGACCTGGGAGTTTTTCAGCATGATGAATCCATTTCTACATTTAAAAAAAGATTTTGAACACCAAAAAATGGTAATTAGTGTAAATTTATATTGCTTGATTCCTATTAAAAAAACTATTTAATAAAACAACTAGCCAGAGCCTATATTGATCATCCACAGTAAAAACAAAATAATAAAAGTTTAACCTTCCTTTTTGTCCAACTTTCTTTTTTGTCACATGGTTTGTAGGTAGGTGAGATGATTACAGAGTGGATAAAAAACTTAAAGTGAATTTTCACCATGTATATTCTGTATCTTGGCCTTAAGCTTGAGATTCGGATTTCATATATACTACTAACCCATTTCCAATCCTTCGATTTTTTTTCCTCTTGGCTAAATTTTCACCCAGTATATATTATGTATCTTGGCCTTACCCTTGAGATTCAGATTTCATGTATAATACAAACCCATTTCTAATCTTTTCATTTTTTTCATATTTAATTTGTAATGCCAATTTAATTTTAGATCCAGCTGCATTTCTTAGGCTAAGTAGCTTTCAAAGATAAAAATTGGAAAATCTATCAGTCTGATACCACCTAGTATATATTGTTATCCAAATTGTCAATTAAATTTAGATTGAATAATTAAGACATGCTCTGTTATATATATATAAACAATGAAATTAAACCAAAACATAGAAGAAAACAAAAATCAGATCGAGTTGTTCACCTCTTCAAGTGGAGCACCTCCAATTGATCCCGATTTATTTGTCCACTGCATATTGTTACCTTCAACATCACCATTCTGAGATGAAAATGATCCATTTCCTACCTCATCCATTAAAAATGGCCTCCCACCTTGGTAAACTTGACCTTCAAGCACATGGACCCCAATTGCATCCAAATACCAGCCTTTTCGCCCATGGAATCCTGTTATCATTCCCTCAACAAGTTTAGAGCTAAAGAAAGTTCCTTGTTCTTCTCCATAGGGTCCATAGTTTCGTCGAGTGGTCTGAAATGTAAGAGACTTTATAACAGTTGGGCCCATGAACAGAACGCTCCCATGATATCCAGTGATGGAGGTCAATATCTCAAAAGGATAATCAAATACTATCTGCGTGCAATGAAATATAAAATTGGATCATGACATTGGTTTTGGAAAATTAATAATCAAAGAGTAAAATTGAAATTTTCAATTTTCAGATTTTTTTTTATCAGTGTTTAAACTTATTGTGTTTTCATAAAAGTTAATGAATACAATTAATTTATATAGAGAGGGTTTAATGATTAAAAATATGAATTCATAAATTTAAAATCTAAAAAAAAATAAGATATACATATCTTTATAAATTTTAAGAATCAAATCCCAACCTAAAAAGAGTTAGAATACTCACCTTATCAATTAATTGATAGATTTAACAGTCAAATCTAAAACTTTGAAAGAATACTCACCTAGTCAAATCTAAAACTTTAAGAATACTCACCTTATCAATGGATAGATTTTAACAATCAAATCTCGAACTAAAACGACTTTGAAAAAATACTCACCCTATCAATTCATAAAATTTTAACAGTCAAATCCCAAACTAAAACTTTGAAAGAATACTCACTCTATCAGTTTTGATTGCAACGAGTTTAAAAGAATACTCACCTTATCAATTAATTGATAGATTTAACAGTCAAATCTAAAACTTTGAAAGAATACTCACCTTATCAATTAATTGATAGATTTTAACAATCAAATCTCAAACTAAAACGACTTTGAAAAAATACTCACCCTATCAATTCATAAAATTTTAACAGTCAAATCCCAAACTAAAACTTTGAAAGAATACTCACTCTATCAGTTTTGATTGCGCTTGTGCTTCCTCCATGACGATTTCCCCATATGGACACGCCATTTCTGTCATACTCCACCTTGATCGAAGAAATACCTGCTCCTCGACCTAAAACGATCTGTCGAACCCCTGTGTAAGTTCCATCATCAAAGATACTTCCACCGTTGCCCCCCCAAGGCCCATACACAACAGGTGATCTCATTATACTGCTTTTCTGTGAACCATATATTGGTACCAACTGTGCAGTCACATGAAAGTTACAAACAGGTTATGTCATATTTAAAATCATATAGTTTTATGCTAAATTCTTTACCATTTCTACCAGGAAGATATTTAACAATTCGTGTAAATTTAGGTGTCTTTTTATAAAATATTGTATTAAGGTATTGGATATACCAAAGTTTTAAGCAAAATCAATTTCAAAATGTAACACTTTCTCAAAATATCTAATCACTTTCTTCACTCACCTGTGAAGTTTTATAATGAAGAAGGAAAATCAATTTCATAATGTCAAACACTTTGTCACACACAAAAACATTTGAACCTGAAAACTTTCTCACACATAAACATTTGAACCTGAATTATTTTCGTGGCTAGGGCATTTGAAGTTTGAACTTGAATTATTTTCATGGGTTCTGATCCTGGCCACGAAAGCATTTAAATGTGGAGAAAAATAATATGTAAAGTTCCATGTATTTGCATCCTCAAATTATTTAGCTGCGTTGAAATTTCTTCGCAAGCTTCCCCAAACATCTAGCTTTTGTTCATTCACACATCGATAAAGACTGAAATTTATGGAGTCCCATACCTTTGGACTGTCGCCATCTTCTAATCCTCTGGTATTGAACGATGATGAAACACTGTGTAACGGAGCTGGAGCGAGGCTATTCATTCGGGTGCATTGGACGTTCACGTTATCTGCAGATTCTCCGAGTGCAAGAAGTATGTTATATGTTTTGTTCGAGTTTCCATCAAATGATACCTTGCTTTGGGAAGGCGTAAGCTTTGGAGTTATAGTTGCAGGCACAATGGAAAAATCCGGATTATGTAAATTCGAAAGATAGACTCCAATGCAATCCAAATACCAACCACTCTGACCATGGAAGCCCACTATCTTCCCTCCCGTCATGGGAAATGAGAAATAAGTTCCATGTTGTGCACCATAAGGTCCATATTTCTTCAAATTACTGTCAAATGTCAGTGATCTTATGACAGATCCAGAGCCATGGGCAATAGGACCGTAATGTCCGCTCACGGAACTGAGGCTTTCTTTGGGATAATCCAATTCAATCTGTCCAGGATGACAGTAAATATGTTTTAGTGGATGCTCCAAAAGCTAAGTATTGAATTCCCAGTAATTGCTAGCTAATTTCTAAAACTTATAATAATATAAGTAAACGTTTTGATCTATTTGCAATTTTTTTTTTATAGGGTTTGGTGTAAATAAAAAAAAATTATATATATATATATATATATAATTACTAAACTTTCAAATATATTATCAATTTTATCTTAATTTGAAATTTGTTACACATAAAAAAAATTTTTTTAAAAAAATCAAATTAAAATATATTACTTAGTTAATCCAACTTTCTTTCCATACAATTATACCAATATCATACTATATTTTTATTTGCTTTTTTCTCATTAATTAATTTTATTGGTTTTTAAAATTTAAAATATATTATCGATTTTATTTTAATTTAAGATTTATTTAAAAAAAAAAAAAATTAACTTACAAATTTTAAAATATATAGTTTTTGAAATTAAAAATAAATCTTGTTGTATCTTTATTTCTTCTTTATTTACTAGCATAGCCACTATTTCGCGGCTGAAAACGCCGAAAGGGGATGTTTTAATTGTAGAAAAGGTGGGACAGCTAAGGAAATCTGTTAGGAAAGACAGAAAATGAAATGCACAGGCAGCCAGAAAATGAAAAGCTTGGAGAGTTGAGGAAATCTAAATGGTAATTTGAAAGGTTAATCATTTAAACTTGGCAATCATATAGTGCTACAGTAATTTCTTAATATGATTAGGTAAATGTTAAAAAGTAAACAGGGTAACGGATGCATTCAGAAATACAAGGAAGTNATTAAAAGTTTAGAATGCAATAATGTATTACCTAATTTCATTATTACCTTATCAGTTTTATTTCCCCCTGTTCCACCATGCTTCTCTGACCAAACAGAACTTCCATCTCTGTCATATTCAATTTTAATTGAATCTATGGCTGCTGCATGAACTACTATTATCTGACGAATGCCTGTATACACTCCATCATCCCATGGGCTTCCACCATTGCCTCCCCATGGACCAACTGAGATAGCCTTCTTACTCTGCAAAAACAAAAAGAAAGACTCAAAAAATTACCTTCCTCATTTAAATTAAATTCAGAAGGATTATATTTAAATCAGTATTATTATGATTAAAATTAAAATAATATTATCATTTAAATAATCAAAAATTAATTTTTCTTATAATATATATAAGAAGAATAATTTTTTATTGATTTTTATTCATTCAGTCATTTATGTAATTTTTTTAAAAAGAAAATACATGTTTTTAACCATTAAATCCATTCAGACTATACATAAAATAGATTTAAAATAAATAACATAAATTATCAAAATCAATTATAATCACTAAAAATAACCATTAATTATAACCCATAAAAATAATACCAAATAACCAGATACTGATCAAATTACCATGTTTGATGGATTTAGCTTAGTCTGCCCTCCTCAGTTTGAATTGTTCCCAAATAACTGGATTGGATATGCAGCGACAACTTCAAAACAGGGAACTCAAGTTGCAACTATGTGCCTGTGCATACCGACTGAGTTTGATTTATGAGTACAACATTTATAGCAAACAAGAAAACCTTAAAAAAGTTATAACTACAGTCATCCCTACAAAATATATATAGATGTTTTTTATTGAGAGTTACCTAAAAGCAAAAAACAGAGATTTGGCTGAAACTCATGCAGCAAAACCTCCAGCTCTTAAATGTGAGGTGGAGAGCAAAGAGCATCGATAGTTCTGAGATGTCTGGTGGACTGCGAAGAGAATATATATATTATGGGCGCACCCATGTAGGTGCAAGGCATTTTTTGAAAGGACAGCGAGAATATATATATATTTTGAATGGGTGCATGGCACTTTTTGAAAGAACGATGTCAATCCTGGGAACCACTGTAGTGATACTTTTTGAAAGAATGATATCAATGCTGGGAGGCACTATAATAGTACAGGAATTGGAAGAAGATTGTACACCGTTCATGGGCAACAGAAAGCAAGCACAAGAGAAGAACCTTTCACAGTTGTAAAGATCAGAATGGTATAAATTATAATATTTCTTCCCAAAAACATATTGGTACTTCAAAGTTATTCTTATTCCACAGTTCTTATTCATATGGGTATCTTGATTGATAACGTACGTAAGTGCTGCAATAGCTAAGTATTGGTTGTATTGCGATTTCTAACATATTTATTCTTATTCCACACATCTTACTCATGGCTATCAACGTCGTGTCTTGATTGACAACATGTGTAAGTGCTGCAACAATAGCTAAGGATTGGTTGTATTGCGCTCGTCAATAGCTTCCACTAACAAAAAAAAAATTGCAAAGAAATACCACCAAAGTAATGAGGAATCTTAACATGACATAACATGTCAAAAAAAATAAGTCAACCAAATGTTAAAAAGTTAAAACATACTTTAGGAGTTAAGTGTTCATACAAAATTACTATTAGAACTGAAAATGTTATGATCATGATCATAAATGAAGAGTCAAAACTATCTCAAAGTGTGTATGTGATCGGTTAACATAGGTGTATTGGGTCATGATAAAGGTATTATCATTGCTAGCACACTCCTCTCGAATATCTCTATGCAAAACATTAGCCTCATTAATGTGATGTGTGGATGTGGAAGATGCTCCCACAACTGGTGCTTATGAAGTTGGACTACATACACTAAAAACAGGGACCTCTCATACTATCCTTGAAGTGGATGTCTTCCTCTCCAAAGATTTCATCCACAAATGTAAATTACAATGAATGCTAGTCAAATCTACCAAATTACTAGCTCCTAAATGGTTTCTCTTCTTGCTATGGATGAATTCATATGTGCTCCAACTCGTGTCACATATTGATAGATTAGTGACTTATTTTTTAATATGAAAAAATACTTGATTGCAAATGTTTGCAAATAACGTGTCTCGTATCCATGGAGAAACCACCATTGAGAAAGGGTGACCTCTGGATGGCACATATCTCATATCATCGTAGTTGTAGTGAAAGTATTACCAATCCCTTGCCTATATGATATTGATTGTACTCATATATGATCATGTATATCAGGATTGGGATGCATCCTCTCCATACAATTATAAAATGCCTCCATGATATCTCTATCTTTAGGTACATGAAAGTAATTAGGTTCTAGGAAAATCCTTGCAGCATGAAATGGCCTATGCAACACATACTACATTATGTCCCCATTGTCCCATATTGATTTATGGGTGCTTGTACGAAGTTGATGGAAAAAAATGTGGTAATGGGGTGCAAAGGAATGCGCACATGCAGGAACACATATGCATTCTTAGAAACATAATGCATTCTTAATCCTACATCCTTAGTACTCATCGAACCTCCACACACACTTGCGAACTCGGATTATTTATGAATGCTTGCGTGTTCCTCAGAAACACATGTTCAGGAATGTGCATGCATTCAAAAAAAAAATTGAAATTAAAATAATGCACGTGCACTTTAGGAACACATACACATTCCTAAAGCACACACATGTTATTAGGAATAAGAATGCATGTGTATTCTTACTAACAAAACATAACCCCCCCTCCCCCCCTCTTCCTGCTCTCCCTCCCTACCTTTATCTTCCTCTCTCTCTTCAACTACTATCTCCGTCTATCTCACTTTCCCAAAGCATCTGTTTTATTTATTTTTTTTGTAAATAAAAGTACAAAACCTTATATTAATAACAACAATATGTTATACAATGACACATGGTAGCCACATGTTCCGCCAGAGGAGGGAAACTAGAACAGGTGGCTACATACTTTTCAAACACTAACATATTTTGCTAAGCTCTAAACTTGTTGGAATTGTAGTGTTTGCACAAAAAAATGTTGGAACCAAGTTCTGCATTCTTCCGCTAAGGTTGGCTATATACAGAGTTTCCATCACTAAAACTATACAGACATAATAAGTAAAAACTGCTAAAACATCTATCTTGTTGTCGTGGTAAAATAGACCACCGACTCTACAACTGAAATAAACAAAAAATTGAAACACGGGGGCTTCAATCCATAGTTGGGCCTGGTTGTCCATGAATAGTATAGGTTGGGGTGAACCGTTGACTGCAAGTCGAGCATCTGGCGCGCACAGAAGCATCTATGAGGGCATCAAACAGAATGATCATCCTTTGGCTGAGGACGCTTTCTGAATGCACCTGGTCATCATGCTTTTGCCTAATATTGAAGAGGAGCTGAAGGTGCTCCTCTACGAGATGGTTGGTGAAATGCTAAGGCAGATCCTCCTCCTCCTTGCTAGTCTTGTTTTCTTCCCTTGTGGTGATATTCTTGTCTATTCCTACATTATTCTCCACCTGTCAGCTTTTCTCGGGCTGTAAAGTAGAGGTGGAGGTGAAGATGGGGGATAATGAGTAGTGGAGGAGGTCGTCTCCAATTTGACCTTGTTGATTCCATGAAACTGGAGGGGAGCCGACTGAGTGCTCTGGGAGTGACGAGGACTGACGAAGTGGGCGATGAGCGCTCTTTGAGAGGGGGTGAGTATGTTAGCCTGAGAGAGGGTTTTTTTGTTGCGAGCACCCCTCTTGGGATTTCCGTGCTCCCATGGCACGGTGGGGGGATAGGGAGGTGGAGGAAGGAGTGAGTGAAGTCTGGGGGAAGATGCAAGGTGCAGTGGAGGGAAACGGAGGAGCTGAAGTGGAGAGTGGAGCGGAGGGAGGCGGAGAGGATGCCACTGGTTTGCGGGGAGAGGTCACAGAGAACAATGATGTAGAAGTTATCGTGAGGGTTGAGGAGCATTGCAGAGAGAGTGCACCAGGGAGAGAATGGAGTGAAATGAGATTGAATGTCCCTCTTTACCCCATGAAATCATGAAAGGACCTCTGCATTCTCCATTGAAGTCGAAAAATACCTCTGCGTCCTCCTGGTATGCTCTTTATGGCTGGTTCGCTCGCCCAAATTCCCAGCCAGGCGCACTAACATAACTCCTCTCATAGTGTGATCCATGGACGAGTTAATGTGCAGGGGCTAGCGGTCGGGGTTAATAACTCCCCCGACTACCCGGTTCCAGTTGTCTTTCGCCTTTCTCCAGGTGGCACCCCATCCGAATGAGGGCAGTCCCTTTGGGCTAGCTCCATGCAATGAGTCCATAGAGTCAAGCTTTAGGATTTCCTGAATTTTGTGAGAGTGATCTGTTGAGTGAGATTGACTCTTGCATTGGCCAATCTATCTGCTACCTTATTTGCATCAAAACTTATGTGAGAGTTGGTGAGAGTGAGATAGGTGGTGAGAGTGAGAGAGGTGGTGAGAATGAGAGGTGGTGCAAGTGCAACCAAACTTGTTCTCCCACCTAAAACTTATGTGGCACCCGATGTTGATCGTGGCACTGCTTGTACTTGTCATTGGACTTATGTAGGATATCCTGAACCTATTGGTGGATGTGTTGGATCCTCTCAATGAACCGGGTGGCTTTGTCAGCTTCAGTTGGAGTAGGAGATGAGTTGGTCGAGGTGACCGCAAGGGGAAGTGAAACATATATGGGACCCAATGGTTGGAATCCCAACCCCACCTGAAAGGGGTTGTGGTCAGTTGAGCTATGCAGGGCTCAATTGTAGCTATGTTGGACATAGGGAAGGCTCTCATCCCATGTGTGATAGTTATTTGAATTATACATGCGAAGGATATGCACAATCATTTGATTTACAACCTTGGTTTGGCCATCTATCTAGGGATGGAAGGCCATGGATTTGGTGAGAATGGTTTCCAGCAGTGACCAGAGACTTGACCAGAATGTGTTGAGAAATCAACTGTCCCGATCTGAGACAATGGTTTATGGGATTCAAAAATGTACCCAGACTCGTTCAAAGAAGAGCTTGCCAGTGGCCTCTGATGTGATGTTCTCTTGCAGGCAACTAGTATTTCCATCTTAGAAAAGAGATCAACAACCACAAAACACAGTCATTTCCCTGCTTGGTGGACGGGAGGCTCGACATGTAGTCCATTGAGATGGATTCCCATGGATTGTCAGGAGTAGGAAGAGGGGTGTACAAGCCCTGTTTCTCAGTGGTCGGTTTGGCAATAACACAGGCAGTGCAGGACCTAATATACTTGCTAACCTTCTGTCAAAGTTTCGGCCAGTAGAAATGTTTTTGTAGCATCGCCACTGTATTTTCGACGCCGAAGTTTCCTTCCACCTGAATGTAGTGGGATTCCCAGATCAGCTTCGCTCGCTCACTTGATGGAACACAGATATGGCCCAGACGACACAACAACCCATCATAAAAATGGAAATTATCGACAACTGTGTTTTCACCCAACATTTGGTAGGTGGTGGCGAAGTCTGAGTCTGTCTCATTAAGTTGGGGCCATCCAGAGGTCTCATGGCCGCAAGAGTCTAGAACTATGGTGATTTTAGTGACTGGTAGTCTGCTGAGGCAATCAGTGATGCAATTGGTGCTTCATGTTTTATACTTGATGTTGAGGTGGAATTGTTGCAAGTATGTGGACCAATTTTGATGGAAGTCATTCTGCAATTTTCCTTGTGTCTGCATGAATTGCAATGGCTTATGATCGGTGTGGATGACTGTCTCCTTCCCAAGTATGTAATTTCTCCACTGGCGGCAGGCTTGCACAATGGAGTACATTTCTTTGTCATAAGTAGGGTACTTACGGACAACATCTGATAGTGTCTCACTATGATAGGCCATAGGGTGGTCATGATGAGTGAGAACGACACCCACAACATAGTTTGAATCATCTGTCTCGATCTCAAAGGGATGAAGCAGGTCTGGTAGTGAAAGTACTAAGGTTGAGCACAAGCGTTGTTTAAAATCATCGAACGCTTGTTGTTAGGACCGTCCCCATGCAAATTTCTCCTTACCACAACTCCTGGTTATTTGGCTGAGGTCCCATGCAATATGGGAGAATCCCAACATGAACCTGCGGTAGAAATTGGCAAGGCCTAAGAAGCTTTGAAGCTCATTGAGTGTGGTTGGGGCTAGCCAATCACAGATGACTTGGATCTTGGTTGGATCCACATGTATGCCATGCCGATCAATGATGTAGCCCAGGTAATGGACCCTGTCCATGCCGAAGGAGCATTTTTCCAAGTTGGCATATAGCTTGTGCTCCCGCAGGGTGTCAAGAACCTGTTGAATATGCTGCAAGTGTTCAGCCCAAGTCTTGTTGTAAATGGGAATTTCATCCAGATACACCACTACAAAATTGTTGGTGAATGGTCACAGGATATCGTCCATCATCCTCATGAAAGTAGCTGGAGCATTTGTCAAACCAAAGGGCATGAACAACCATTCAAAAAGGCCTTCCTTTGAATTGAAGGTGGTCTTCCATACATATGTCTGTTCTATCGAGACTTGGTGGTAGCCAGACTTCAGATCAATATTACTAAAGTATTTGGCCCCCATGAGTTGATCAATGAGGTCATCGATTCGGGAAAATAGCTATCGGTTTCTGACTATGATTTTATTCAAAGCTCAGTAATCAATGAAGAGTCACCAGGTTCCATCTTTCTTTTGTACCAGCACAATTGGGCTCCTGCAAGGTGAAGAATTGGGAAGGATGTGCCCCTTGTGGAGCGTTTCTTGTATCTGTCGCTTGATCTCCTCATTCTCTAATAGAGAGCGGCGATAGATTGGCCCATTGGGAAACAGTGCGTCGGAGGTCAGATCGATGGGGTGTTTGACCTTGTAGTACAAAGGTACCCCGGTAGGTGAGGAGAAGATATCTGAGTATTCTTCCATGACCTTATCTACTTGCTTCTTCTGTGTGAAGAGGTCACTTTGAATCTTTGACACCCAACTTGGTATGCAAGGTATGGAAGATATTTGTGAATTTTGGCACTGCTTGGTCTCTTTCTTGCCGCAGTGTGGTCCATTTGGTATACAAGTCGTCATAACTTCCGACAGGGTAGTATTGTTCCTTAATAGAATCCCTAAAGGATTCCTAGGTGGTCATGACTGTAAATAATGAGGGTTCCTCTATTTCCTTTTGCTCACAGAAAGTTTCCAACCAATCTTTGACATGGGGCATGACTTTGAGGGGCGCAAAAGTAATATTTTTCTCTATTTGAAAAGTTATGGAAAGAAAAATACCCTTCTAGTAGATTCAATCACTTGTCTACAACATCTGCTTCTATTTGACCTGCAAATATAGGAATATCGAAGTTTATTTGTACCTTGAAGGGGGCAGCACCTCCACTCTAAGAAGATGTGTGGCCTATTGGTAGTCGTCGAAGGATTTGCGCGAAACTATCCATCATCTCATTCCTTTGTTGCATGAGGGATTCCTCAATCAACAGTTTGAAAGGATCTATTGTCCCATCATCTTTATTTTCTCCTACCATGAGAGTTCACTTGGGTGTGCAAGAGATTTTTTCCTCAAGAGAAACAAGCTCGAGACCCAACTCTTTGTACTTCGACCTTGTTGGGGACATGCATTAAGAGGACAAGGAGCAGACCGCTCTGATACCATTGATCCATATTTTATGAGATTATTAATAGGTTCTTAACACAAAATAAAAGAGATACAGTAAAATTGGTTTTCTATTCAATAAGGAAATAAGTTGAAACTGTAAAATGCAGTGGAAACAAGCTTGCTAGAATGGTGGCAACTTATCTCTGAGAAGAGATGTGTCAGTTGCACTCATTCGCAAGAAGATTATTACAATGAGGCTATGAAGGCATTTTTACAATAAATAGAAATGCCCAAAACCCTAGACATCCAAAAACCTAACCCTAGGAGATGAACCACCAAAAGTCATGTGGGCTCCGTTTGGGTAAGTTAGTACATCAAGTTCTCGGGGTCGTAACTTTTGCATACGATCTATGTTTTAGGTGTATGATAGCCCATTTGAAAGGTGTCATCGAGGAGATTCATTTTGGGGGAAATATCAAGGGAACCCACATATTTCTCCCCTTTTTCCCAAAAAAACATCGTTTAGGACCTCAAAACGGCTCCAGAAGTGAAAAACTGCTAAAAATAGTAAATTACCAAAATTGCTAGAAAATTGTTTTAATCTAGTTGGAAAAGGTGGGTGGCCACCGATATCCACTTGGATCAGTATATTAGTGAAAATGAATCTGCCCATCTATTTCTCTATTCCATACTTGAGCCAGTCTTTTGATTGTGGGTTCCCGAATAGGCAGGCTCACATTTGCACCTCCATTGTTCTGTGTCCTGCAAACATTACCCAGACTTTCGTGATATACAAATTTCCCTCTGGACTGTCTTGTCATATCCTCTTGGGTGTTATGCGTATTGCACTCAAAAACTTCTGAGACATACAATTTGACCCTCGCGCCCTCACCTCCAACAGTTGTACCTTGAAACCCTGTTTTGAATCCCACCCAACCACTTTCGATAATTAGACACTCCTTAACTTCTCTTTCTCATACCCGCGAACTTCGTACTTATTTATTAATATGCAATTAGTAACCTTTCATGCTAACAACTCACCATGCAGGAACCATCAACATTGTCATTAATGAGCGAAATGCTCGAGGAGATCTCCCATTAATATGCATTAAACCAAGAACTTGGGAGAGTTATATTGTCCCTTCCGATTGTTCATCTCAAACATGGGTCGTCACGTTGGCCCAGTCAATAAATCTCCAATGCTTAATCGCTCATTTTTGTATCTTCCATGTTCGCACTTCGATGTGTACAATTATTAGTCTTTAATGTTAACAACGCATCATGCAACAGTCGTCGAAATTGTCATTAATGAGAGAAAGTATCGAGAAGATCTCTAATTCACATGCATTGGACCAGGATTTGTGCAACGTTATATTATCCCTTCCAAATCTTCATTTCAATCATCTTTTAGAGAAAACAATTGTTCTTGTAAACTTATGGTAGCAGGTCAATAGCATTTTTGTGGAGATATAGTGAATATCTTCGGACGTCAGGACTAGAACTTCTAGTGGTCCAAGGCATACTCTTACTATTCATCCTGTTCCGCTCAAAACAAAGTGATTTGGACCTCTGGAATCGCTCGTGCAAGCTGCGTCCCTAAGGTTTTTTACTGTAAGGAGGTGGTCTCTTGGTGCGTCGAAAAATATATTTCAAGCCAAAGAATTATTCCACTGCACGACCATTCTCTTGTTTCTTTGTCACCTCAGGTATTCTGCAAGATGTTGAAATTTTCGGAGCTAACATTGAATTTTAGAGGACAAGACTTCAAGAAGTTCCTAGAAAAACATGATAACAGGTTGGACATCTTAGTCGAGTTCCTCGAAGACTCGACAACACTTCCTGAAGATACCACAAAGTTGCAGGTAAGTTCATTTAGAAATCCATTCTAGGAAATTGCTTGGATGTTTATAAGAATAACGGGATAATGTTACAGGATAAATCGGTATATGCGGACAATAATAGATCTCCCTAGATCCACCTGGATCTAGAACAAAACAAGACAGAACATGACTCTTTCTCTAAGTTGTAGTCATTGAATCTACTACCGAGAAGGAATGAGTGACATACCTTTATATCTCTTCCTTAGGTCTATGTTGTTCCAACTTTGCTTCGGTGCTCTTGTGAGATCAGGTCCAAGACAACACAAACCAACCAAAGTGAAGATAGCAAAGTATATTCAATGTCAACCTATGCATATGATCAAGGAGTTATGCAATAAAATAAGAGTGATTTTATGGGAAAGGGACATCCCACTATATTATATTAAATGAAAGTAGAAGATACAACCAGATCGCTTTGATGTCGCAAGATTCCTTTCAGTGGTCCTTGGTTCCAACACACACACTTGCTCTACACTTGCATGAAGAAGATCCATTACAACTTGATAGACAAATAGAGTCTTCAAGCTTCAATCCAAATAGGGTTCTTCACACAATTCTTTCATCAATTATCCATTCAATCTTGCTTAACCTCTTCCTTGAGAAACCCTTCATTATATAGGAGAAGGAGAGATGGTTAAAGGGATGAGAATGATCCCACTAAATATGAGAAGTCAGTAGGATGAAAACCATGTGAATGCCAACTCAGTTTTTAGAAGATACTTTTCTAGAACCTTTGTAACTTCATCTTCCTTTCAAGCTTCAAAACAGGTTCAAAACCTACCTATAGAGAAGACAGTGAACACCTCGGAGGCTAGGTATAGGGTTGCCTACGAAAATCAAGATTCTCGCACCCTACAACATAGTCAACCTGCAAACTCATCTTAAAAATATGTTCTGTGGAAGAAGATAGTATTCACTTTTCTCAAGCAAAAAGTCCTTATGAGAGCCTGAACACATAACTGTAGAGACATCACCAGAGTGACCAAAATAATGTGTAATAGATAGGAATCCACGACAAGAATTTCTCGTATAGTTATTTATATTTTGTACTTCACTGTCAAGGAACAATTCATTTTCGATTGGGGGAAGCTAATTTCCATTGAAATCTATTCTCAGTTGTCACGACTCAAATAATCGAATAAATTTTATATGTCATCGTACTTGATTTTTGCAATAGTGCATTGTTGTCTGTTTCCAAAGCTATCTCTTTCCAAGAAAATAAATTGTGGATTCGACCCAGTAACATTGTGGTACCAGGCCCTGTGGAGGCACAAGGACTCCCATTGTTTTTATGAATTTTTTATTGACTTTGTCTCAGTTTTCAAAGATTTATTGTTAGGGAAGGATGCTCCTCGGATGTCTGGTCAGGCAGCCAAGTTTTTGAACAAGAAGGGGGCACTTGAACAAAAGGAAAATCACAGTGTACTAATGGTCTTTGGCTCCAAGGAAAATATTGCTTTCCTTTCATGCCACATCATGGAAAATATGTTTGTTACAAAAATAGCAAGGAAATACAACCCCTGGTTGCATTTTTTCCATGACAAGAAAAAAAAAACAGTTCATTCCTCTACCCTGGAAAGTCGATGACTTCGTGTGCAGAAACGTCAACAAGATTGATGAATTCACAAGCAATTTCAAGAACTTGAACCTAACGTATGTTGAAAGGTTAAAAGGTTTCAACCCTAATGGGATTTTTTGAGAACATTTACTAGCAGTTGGCTTTAGAAGCTCTTTTATCCATAGACACTTGACCAAAGATAGACATGGTGACAACAACAATCCTTCTTCTAGCGATTGCAACGTAGAGACATTGCAAAGTGCAACTGAATTGTACAGACAACAAAGAAAACTATCCGGTGAGAAGAGTGTCCAATACCCCGCCAACACTCCCAAGAGAATGAAATCACGGAGCATTGCTTCAACAACCCACCCCAGTAAGAAAGAAACCCAGAAATATTGAAACGAAGGAGGAGATAAGAACCCTCCTCACACAAAAATTGATAGTTCTCACAAAGTTCCCCTAACAAAGAAGAGAAAAAACATTGTAGGACAGGCGGACAAACCCGAAATTGAAAGTGAACATATGCAACTTGAAATTGAAATTGAGCACATGCACAAAGTTGGCCCATCTGCAGACACGATCCACCATAGTTCTGCAATGGAAATAGCTGAGACCGACTTTTTTGACGAAGATGAATCCTTCGTATTCCATAGCGTTGTTTTTTACAACCAATCTAAAAATATGGTCATGGAAAAGAGAGATGTAACAAATAAGAAAGGAAGATATCATACCGAGATTAACTTTAGGAAAATGTGGCCATCCCAAATCTCCCTATTTCACCATGTAACCGGTGATGCTCTTGATGATTCCATTGTAGGAAATGAAACGGAGAATGCATACTGAAAGATCGCGTCAAGGAATTCGAGGAGGCTTTCATTGCTACCCCGGAGTTTTCCAGTCCTTTAGAAAAAACCGTGCTTTCTTCCCCTGCAACCAAGTTAAAATTATCCTCCAACCTCCTCTCATCATGTAGATCCCTTGTAGAGAATAACATCAAGAAAAGAATGAAGCTAGTTACTGAAGCCTCAAAAACATCACAAAATATAGCTTCTTTTCGAAAGAGGGCAAATGATTTGCACGAACATTTGCAAATGAATTTAAAAAATGATCAACATTTCTGTGAATAGATGTTGACCCCTTTTTCCAACCATGCCATCAACAAATCAGATCTGAAAAGAAGACAAGAGGATCTCCCCTCCCCAAAGCGGATCAAAAAATTAAAAGCATGCTGGCAAAAGAAAGTTAAGAACCTGCAACTCATTGTCAAATCATGTGAACAAGCCATATTAGAAAAATAAGAATTATTCAAAATCTCGACCCAAATATACTTAGCCGGAAGCACCAACGAGGTTCAAGACCCAAACTTAGTCCTCAAATCCTTGTCAATGACCAAAGAAGCCTTCGATGAACAACTTGATATTTTAAAGGGGTTGTCTTTAGAAATAATTTATGGCATCCTTGAATATCGTGTAGATGAGCTTGAGAACTGGTTATTGGACTATGCAGACTATGCAGCACACAATGAAGAAATTGAACAGGCTATGCACAATATTTCTATGGGTCTAAGGAAATTAGAAAATGAGCTTTTCGACATAGAAATCCAGGATGAAATCAACGTGGCCCCCATGAGAAGCTACATTGAAGAATGGTTCCAATGGAGAATGGAAAACCTCATCGAGGAAGGGCAACAACTGGTTGGCACAATTCCAGTGACCGTGGATGACAACAACAAAAACGCATCAGCTTCATAGTAAGTCTATACTAATGTCATCTTTTTTTCTTTATCAAACTAGTTATTTTACCTCTTTAAATAGAAATCTCTAACCAAAGGCTCATAACTTCCAATTTCTTATTTTCAGGTCTTCCTCTCTACTGTCGTGCAGTTCTTGTTTCTACAGTCCTAATTCTTGTACTTATTTATTTTAATGGTCTACGGGAGCCTCAATCCCAGTCTATATGACAAACGCATTTAAATTCCCAGAAATATGGAACAAATTCCAGAAATATGTAACAGACATTATTATTTTTTGATAAATTTCAAAGAAAACTATGTTGGATGTCCAGAAATTGTGTATGTTATATTTGAATGTTTATTGTGTGTGTTTCCTTGTCCTTTTTTCATATTTGATAAATTTCAAAGAAAACTAATTCAGAAATACTAAAAAAAAATAAAAAAATATGTTGGGTCTATTATTTTTGAATTCAATGGCCAAAGTCATCCTCTACATGGATACCACATGTACTTCAACGTGCATTTATTCTCATTCCAACCTGAATATGATGCCATGAAACACTTGTTAAATAAATTAACTTTCAACCAACTACACTATTAAACATTTATTAAAAAACAAAAAAATGATTCTTATTCTACAAAATCTTATTCGTGGGTATCGACGTCGACTATTGATTGATAATGGAAGTGTGTGTCTTGGTTGTATTGCATTGTCCAACATATTCCTTTTGACCACATGGAATTTGCATTGTTACTTCAAAGGCAATGTTGTACCCTTCAATCTCTCGAAAATGAATTTGTTTTTTCTTACATAGAATATAGAAAATGGGGAGAACAAGTGTTGCATGGCAGTGTAGTCCCTGCTAGGTTGGAATGGGAATAAATGTGACCGAGTACAGACACGTGGGTAGGAAGTTGAAGTACATGTGGTATCCATGCAGAATTTAGTATTCCCAAATTAGTTTAATTTGAAATTTATCAAAAAGTATTAATGTATGGTACATCAATAAAGGTTCCCAGTATCTAAGTTTGATAGTACGGGAAAGATTTAAAAGGAGCCCAGACAAAAAAATTTAGTGTACAATAATAATAAGGTTCCTAGTAAGAATGTTTGTTACAAGAACATTTAAAAGGTTCCTGGACAAAAAAAATGTAGCATACAATATAATAGAAATATTGTATGTTACATAGGTTAGTGGAAAAAAACACAAAAATTATCATTTCCAAATTAGTTTTCTTTAAAACAATAGAATAGTAACAATGTCATGCAACAAAGGCATTACCGAATTAGTTTTCTTTGAAAGTAGTAACGTTTGTTATATCAACAAAGGTTCCTGGGAAAAACAAATTTAGCATACAATAGGACACAAAAAATGTAGCATTCCCGAATTAGTTTTCTTTTGAACAAATAAGAAAGGTTCTTGGACACCCAAAATTTAGCATACAATAAAGGCATTCTGAATCAGTTTTCTTTGAAATTTATCAAAAAATAATAATGTGTGTTACATATTTCTGGAAATTTAAATGCATTTTTCATATAGACTAGGATTGGGGCTCCCATGGACCATAAAAATAAATAAGTACAAGAATTAGGAATGTCGAAAGAAGAAGTGCACAACGGTAGAGAGGAAGACCTGAAAAGAAGAAATTGGAAGTTATGAGTCTTTGGTTACAATTTTCTATTTAAACAGGTAATAACTGGATTGATAAAGAAAACAAGATGACAGTATAGACTTAAACTGGATTGATAAAGAAAACAAGATGCCAGTATAGAATTAATATGAAGCCGATGCATTTTTTTTATGTCGTCGATGGTCAGTGGAGTTGTGTCGACCGGTTGTTTCCCTTCCTTGATGAGGCTATCCATTCTCTCTTGGAACCATTCTTCGATGTAGCTTCTAATGGGGGCCATGTTGATTTCATCCCGGATTTCTATGTTGTAAAGGTCTTTTTCTAATTTCCTTAGATCCATTGAAATACTATGCAGACTCTGTTCAATTTCTTCATTGTGTACCGCATAGTCCAGTACCCAGTGCTCGAGATCATCTACATGATGTTCAACTATGCTGTAAAATGTTTCGAAAGACAACCCCTTTAAAATATCAAGTTGTTCATGGAAAGCTTCTTTGGTGATTTTCAAGGATTTGAGAATTATGTTTTGGTCTTGAACCTCGTTGGTACTTCCGGCTAAGTCTATTTGGATCAGGCTTGTGAATAAATCTTCATTTTCTGATATGGCTTGTTTACATGATTCGATAATGAGCTCCAGGTTCTTAACTTTCTTTTGCCATCATGCTTTTACTTTTTTGGTTCGCTTTGGGGAGGGGATTTTCTCGTCTTCTTTTCATTTCTGATGTGTTGACAACATGGTTGGAAAAATGGGTCAGCACCTCTTCACAAAAACACTAATCATTTTAAAAATTTGGCTCCAAATGTTCGAGCAAATCATTTTCCTTCTTTTCGAAGGAAACCAAATTTTGCGATGTTTCCCAGGCTTCAGTAACTAAATGCATTCTTTTGTTGATGTTATTCTCTACAAGGTCTCTAGAGCATGCAAGGAGGGTAGAGGATACTTTCATCTTGGATGCAGTGGTAGCAGGCACATTTTTTTCTAAAGGAATGGCAAATTATGGGGTTGCAATGAAAGCCTTCTCAAATTCATTGAGGCGTTCTTTCACTCTGGCATTTTCTTCTTTAATTCCTCCAATGGAATCATGAAGAGAATCACTGGTTACTTAGTGAAATAGGGAGATTTGGGACGACCACATTTTCCTAAAGTTAATCTCTATGCGAGATTTTCCTTTCCTGTTTGTTACATCTCTCTTTTCAATGACCATACTTTTAGATTGGCTGTCAAAAATAGCGCTCTGCAATACGAAGGATTCATCTTCGTCAAAAAATTTGGTCTTAGCTATTTCCACTGCAGACGAACCAATTTTTTGCATGTACTCAGTTTCAATTTCAATTTGCACCTATTCACTTTGAATTTCGGGTTCGTCCGCTTGCCCTGCATTGTTTTTTCTCTTCTTCATCAGTGGAATTTTGTGAGAACTATCACTTTTTATGCAAGGAGGGTTCTTATCTCCTCCTCCATTTCAAGATTTGTGGGTTGATTTCTTACTGGGGTGGGTCGTTGAAGCGATTCTTCGTGATGTTGTGCTCTTGGGAGTGTTGGCAGGGGACTGGGCACTCATCTCACTGGATACTTTTCCCTGTTGTCTGTACAATTCAGTTGCTCTTTGAAATGTATCTTCTTTGCAATTTCTAGAAGCAACATTGTTGTTGTCACTGTCCCTGTCTTATGTCAGGTTTCTATGGATAAAAGAGTTATTAAAGCCAACTTCCAGTAAATGTTCTCGAAAAATCCCATTAGGGTCGAACCCTTTTAGCCTTTCAGCATACGTTAGGTTCAATTTCTTGAAATGGACGGCAAATTTGTCATTCTTGTTGACATTTCTACACACGAAGTCTCCAACTTTCTAGGGAAGATGAATGAACTGTTTTATTTTCTTGTCATGGAAAAAAATCAACCAGTGGTTGTATTGCCTTGCCATTTCTTCAACAAACATATTGTTTGTGATGTGGCATGGAAGGAAAGAAATATTTTCCTTAGAGCCAAAGACCATGAGTACACTATGATTTTCTTTTTGTTTAAGTGTGCCCTTCTTATTCAAAAACTTGATTGCCTGGACAGACATCTGGGGAGCATCCTTCCCGAACAACAAATCTTTGAAAACTGAGACAAAGACATTAAAAATTTCATAAAAACAATGGGAGGCATTGTACCTCCACAGGGCCTGGTACCACAATGTTATTGGGTCGAATCCAAAATTTATTTTATTGGGAAGAGAAAGTTTTGGAAATGGACAACAATGCACTATTGTGAAAATCAAGTAGGATGACATATAAAATTTATTCGATTCTTTGAATCATGACAACTAGGAACAGATCTCAATGGAAATTAGCTTCCCCCAATCGAAAATGAATTGTTCCTTGACTGTGAAGTACAAAATATAAATAATTATATTGGAAATGCTTGTTGTGGATGTCTGTCTCGCTATTCTTGTAAACAACCAAGCAATTTCCCGGAATGGATTTCTAAAGGAACTTACCTGCAACTTTGTGATATCTTGAGGAACTGTTGTTGGGTCTTTGAGGAACTTGGCCAAGATTTCTAACCCATTATCATGTTTTTGTAGGAACTTCTTGTAGTCTTGTCCTCTGAACATTAATGTTGGCTACGACAATTTTAACATCTTGTGGAAGACCTAAGGTGACAAAGAAACAGGAGAATGGTCACGCAGTGGAATAATTCTTTGGCTTGGAATATATTTTTTGGCGCACCAAGAGACAACCTCCACACAGTCAAAAACCTCCAGGACGCAGCCTGCATGAGCGATCTTGGAGGTCCAAATCACTTCGTTCTGGGCGGAATGGTATGAATAGTAAAAGTATGCCCTGGACCACTCAAAGTTCTGGTCCTGATGTCCGAAGATATTTACTGTATCTCCACAAAACTGATGTTGACCTACTACCATAAGTCTACAAGAACATTTGTTTGCTCCAGACGATGAATGAAATGAAAAGTTGGAAGGGATAATATAACCCTGCGCAAATCTTGGTCCAATGCGTGTGAATGGGAGATCTCCTCGAGACTTTCATTCATTAATGACAATTTGGACGGTTGTTGCATGATGCGTTGTTATCATTAAACACTAGTAATTGCATACATAGAAATGCAAACATGGTGGATACGACAATGAGCTATTAAGCATTATATATTTCTTGAGTGGGCCAACACGATGATGTGTGTTCGAGATGAACAATTGAAAGGGACAAAATAACTCTCCGCAGATATTAGTTTAATTCATAATAATGGGAGATCTCCTCGAGTGTTTCACTCATTAATGACAATGTTGATAATTCATGTATGGTCAGTTGTTACCATGACAAGTTTCTAATTTCATACTAAGAAAGTATGGAGGTCATGGGTATGGGAAAAAGTAGCTTCAAAATAGGGTTACAAGGTACAACCATTGGAGGTGAGGGCGTGAGGGTCAAATTGTATGTTTCATAAGTTTTTGAGTGCAATACATGTAACACCGAAGAGGGTATGGTAGGATAGCCCAGAGGGAAATTTGTATATCACTAGTAAGAACATAATTAATGTATATCAGGAAGGACAGGAAGTTAGTGGGGATGGAAGGCAGTGACAAATACTTTGAAACATTTGTGAGCCATGGTAGAGTGAAGATTTTGAGTTCAAGGAGTTCGCGGTGGAATTGTAGATGATGGAAGTTTTGAGTGCACGATGTATAGCATGGAACAAGAAGTAGCAGAGTTGGAAAGCGTCAATGCGTCAACTGTGGCCATAAAATTGGCTAAGTATGGAAAGGAATAGCGGTCGGTCAGATTCGTCATGTGAGGATATAGATGGAGATGAAGATATGTCATCCCGCCAACACTAGAACCCGCGATCATAGAAAAGAGACTAAGTATATAACCACAAAGAAATAATACATGGGAAGAAGAAAAGGCAAAAATGACTAAGGAGTTTGTGGTGGAATTGTAAATCACGGAAATTTTGAGTGCAATATGTATATCATGGAACAAGAAGTAGAAGAGTTCGAAAGCACCAACCTGGCAAGCACTTCCATAAAATTGGATAAGTATGAAAAGGAACAATGGTCGGTCGGATTCATCATGTGAGGATATAGATGGAGATGAATATATTTCAGCCCGCCAACGTTGGAACCCACCATCATAGAAAAGTGACTAAGTATATAACCACAAAGCAATAATACATGGGAAGAGGAAAAGGGAAAAAGGACTTAAGAATTTTGTGATGGAATTGTAAATCACGGAAATTTTGAGTGCAATAAGTATAGCATGGAACAAGAAGAAATAGAGTTCAAATGCGCCAACCCAAAACAATGACCAAGAGTTGGAGATTTCGTGAACCCGTCAACATGAGGATCCAAAATAGGCTGACAAGGTCTCCCCAGAAGACGTGAGGTCCCGACGGTCAAATTGTATCATTCGGAACATTTCAATTCATAATATGTAAGATGGAAGAGGGAACGATGTCGGAACCCGGTAGTCAATTTGTATATTGTGAAGGGGCATATGCGAATTGTTTCATATTAGTGTGTGCAGATGTCACTAGTAAGAGCATAACCAATGTATATTAGGAAGGACAAGAAGTTAGTGGGGATGGAAGGCAGCGATAGATAGTTTGAAACATTTGTGAACCGTGGTAGCGTGAAGCTTGTGAGTTCAAGGAGTCGCAATGGAATTGTAGATCATAAAATTTTTGAGTGCAAGATGTACATCATAGAACAAGAAGCAGGAAAGTTCAAAAGTGCCAACCTGTAAACCGTAGCCATATAATTGGCTAAGTATGGAAAGAAACAACAGTCGATCGGATTTTTCATGTGATTATATAGATGGAGATAAATATATGTCAAACTGCCAATGTTGAAACCGGCGATCATAGAAAGGCGACTAAGTATATAACCAGAAATCCATAATACACAGGGAGAAGAAAAGGGAAAAAGGACTAAGCAGTCCGTGGTGGAATTGTAGATCATGGAAATTTTGAGTATAAGATGTGAACCTGGTAGTCAATCTATATATTGTTGAGGGTCGGATGCCAACTATTTCATACCATTGTGTTGAGTTCTCACTAGTAAGAGAACAACCAATGTATATTAGGAACGACATGAAGTTAGTGGGGATGGAAGGCAGCGACAAATACTTTGAAACATTTATGAACCGTGGTAGAATGAATCTTGCGAGTTCGAGGAATCCGTGGTGGAATTGTAGATGACGGAAGTTTTGAGTTCAATATCTATATCATGGAACAAGAAGCAATAGAGTTCGAAAGCGCCAACCTGACAAGCGCGGCCATTAAATTGGTTAAGTATAGAAAGGAATAGCGGCCGATCGGATTCATCATGTGAGGATATAGATGGAAATGAAGATATGTCATCTTGGCAATGTTGGTACCCACGATCATAGAAAGGCAACTAAGTATATAACTAGAAGGAAATAACACACGAGAAGAATAAAAGGGAAAAAGGGTTGAGTGTGCGGTGGAATTGTAGAGAACAAAAATTTCAAGTGAAAGATGTATATTACGGAAGAAGAACCAGCAGAATTCGAAAAGGCCAACCTAAAATAGTATCCAAGAATTGGACATTTCATGAACCTAGAAACAGGAGGATCCAAAACAGCATGACAAGGTCTCTCCAGAAGACGCGAGGGCCCGACATTCAAATTGTATCAATCGGAACATTTGAATGCATAATCTGTGACATGGAAGAGAAGATGATGTCGGAAGCCGGTAGTCAATTTATATATTTCCAAGGGTGTGATGCCAACTATTTCATACCACTGTGTCTAGTTGTCACTAGTAAGAGCTAATTTAGTATTGAAAATAAGTGCAATGTTGAGCCATCTAGCCCGCAGGTCTGCTTGTCAATTTGTATATCGTGGAATTCTTAGTGCTATTTGTAGGGCACAAAACAATGGAGGGCCAATTTTGAGCCTTCCTGCCTAAGAACCCGCGATCCAAAAAGTGGCTACGTATGGAATGTAGAGTCCGTACATGCTCTATAAAATCTCATGTCCATACTCTATAGTCCCATAATACACAGGAAGAAAAAAAGGGAAAAAGGATGAAGGAGTCTGCGGTGGAATTGTAGATCATGAAAATTTTGAGTGGAAAATGTATATCACAAAACAAGAAGCAACAAAGTTCGAAAGTGCCAACCCAGCAACTGCGGGCATAAAATTGACTAAGTATGAAAAGGAACAATGGTTGGTCGAATTCATATGGAATGTAGAATTCTGGGAATTCTACATTCAATTTGTATATCACAGAATTTTGGGTGCTATTTGTAGGGCATGAAACAATGGAGGACAATTTCGAGCCCGCCCGCCCGAGAACCCGCGATCCAAAAATTGGCTTTGTATGGAATGCAGACTCTGTACATGCTCTTTAAAATATCATGTCCATACTTTATAGTCCCATAATACATGGGAAGAAAAAAAGGGAAAAAGGACGGAGTCTGCGGTGGAATTGTAGATCACGAAAATTTTGAGTGGAAAATGTATACCACGGAACAAGAAGCAACAGAGTTTGAAAGTGCCAACCCAACAACCGCAGACACAAAATTGACTAAGTATGAAAAGGAATAGTGGTCGGTCGAATTCCTCATGCGAGGATATAGATGGAGATGAAGATATGTCAACATGCCAATGTCAGAACCCACGATCATAGAAAGGCGACTAAGTATATAACTATAAAGCGATAATACACGGGAAGAAGACAATGGAAAAAGAAATAAGTATATCAGAGAAGAACATCCACTGTTTGCTTATTAATGCAAATCCTTTCGAACCCGTGTTGAGTTCTCACCAGTAAAGGCATAAATTGCAGATCATGAAAGTTCTTTGGGTGCAAGATGTATATGAGGGAACAGGGGACATAGGTGTTGGATATCGCAAATCTGAGACCAGGTGATTACATAATTGGTGAAGTATCGAAAGGAACCGTTGTCAGTCGGGCTCATGGTATGAATATATATATAAAGAGTTTCCAATTTGTGAATCCATGAGGCCATGATCATATAGCTACAACTAAATATAGAACCATAAAGGGATAATAGAGGGGGGGGGGGGAAGAGAATTAAGAGTTTTTATACATTCCTGCGGACAAATTGTATATTTCAGAACTCTGGGCGCTCTTTTCAACTCACCAAAAATTCAAAACACAATTTTGAGGTCATAAATCCGGTAACCCGCAATGGAAAAAGTGTGCAAGTATGGAACACGAAAACATTGGTTGGGACTTGCTTTCGCTAAGCAAGATCTTCTTTGTGTGTTTCTAGACAACTTATCTAGGGATGGTTTGTTGTCCCAACTTTTTCTTATTAATGACAATATTTTCACGCTTTTTGCATGATGTCATTCTAGTATTAAACCTTTGGTGTTGCATAACTGGAAAGAAGTATTGGGATGGGAAGAACAGGAAACATTGACTAGGACTTGGATTTTTCATCAACCTGCCAACACGAGGATCCAAAATACGGTCTCAAGGTTTCTTTAGAGGATGCAAGGCCCCAGTGTCCAAATTGTATAGTTCGGAACTTTTCAATGCATAATGTGTAACACAGAAGAGGGGACAATGTCAGAGTCTAGTTGTCAATTTGTATATAGAGGAGCAGCAAGCGCCAATTATTTCATACAAGTGTGTCCAGTTGTCACTAGTAAGAGCATAGTTAATGTATATCAGGAAGGACGCGAAGTTGGTGGGGATGGAAGGCAGTGACAGATACTTTGAACGAATTTAATGTATACGAGGAACCCACAGTGGAATTGTAGATCATAGATGTTTTGAGTTCAAGATGTATATAATGGAATAATGAATAACCGAGTTCATAAGTGCCAATCCGGAAACGACGGCCATAAAATTGGCTAAGTATGGAAAGGAACAGCGGTCGGTCGGATTCGTCATGTGAGGATATAGATGGAGATGAAGACATGTCAGCCAGCCAACCCTGGAACCAGATATCATAGAAAGGAAACTAAGTATATATCCAGAAAGCGATAACAGGAGAGAAGAAGAAAAGGCGAGTCCGTATGCGCCAACCTGGCCACCGCGGCCATACAATTGACTAAGTATGAAAAGGAACAATGGTTGATCGGATTCATCATGTGAAGATAGAGATGGAGATGAAGATATGTCAACCCGTGAACCCTGCAACCGCTGATCATAGAAAGGCGACTAAGTATAAAACCAGAAAGTGATAATGGATGGGAAAATGAAAAGGGGAAAAGAGATAAGTATCTGACAGTCGAAAAACCTTTTTTTTCGTTTATTAATAGCAATGTTTTCGAACCCCTAGTGGGTTATTACTAGTAAAAGCATAAACTGCAGATCATTGAAGTTATTTAGCTACAAGATGTATATGAAAGAACAGGGGACATAGGTGTTCGATACCGCCAACCCGGGGCCTAGTGGCCAGATAATTGGCTAAGTATTGGCCAAGAGAAAGGTTTGATATCTATTTTAATAGTATTCATACTAATATGTATTATTGGAGAAAGTTTTGATATTTATTTGAATAGTATCCATAGTAATATATATCAATGGATTGTTTATGTTTCATATGTAAATGATCTCCCAATTTGCAGGATGCTCTTGGGTTCGCAAATTTCGTTGAAACCACGAAATTTTTTACTGCAAGATGTATATAACGTAACAAGAAACATGAATTTGCATTGTGGTTTCAACGAGATAAACTCCTTATCATCTATTCATCTTGTATTCCTTGTAATGACATGAGAAAATGTCGAATATTCATAAACATTAATATCTAAATTAAATTAAATGTAATGAAAATTTGGTGTGATTTAAGTAATTAAGGCAGCTTCAGTTGTTCCTTTATTAATGCGAAACTTTCGAACCCCTGGTGAGTTATCACTAGTTAAAGCATAAATTGCAGATCATGGAAGCTCTTTGGTTGCAAGATGTATATGACGGAACAGGGAACATAGTTGTTGAATACCGCAAACTCGGGACCCGATGGCCAGATAATTGGCTAAGTTTTTCCCAAGAGGAAGTTTTTATATTTATTCCAACAGAAGAAGCTGCAATATATGCAAGATATTGAACAGGAACATTGCATCAACACTTGAGTTGTCTTGTTGTAAGTCATTAATTCATTCTATTTACGGGTCCCAAAGAATGAAAGCAGGACGGGTCCTCCAATTTCTTTCTTTAAGTATAGGGACTGCACCACAGAAGTATGGCCTATGAAAAACTATTCTTCAATGTAAAATGTAAGAAACAAACAGAGAAGCCTTTTATTTAAATTGAAGTAGTGATGAGCAGAAAGAAAATCTTGGCATCCATGTTTAACGACACACAGGGAAAAAAGGTACAAAATAAAATGAAAAGAATACCAGAGATTGGAAAACACTTTAAAAAAAAAACCGTAATGATTCTATATTCAAATAATATGGGTTACAAAATATATCTGAGAGTATTTGCCACAATAATTGCGATTTGGCCTATCGCCGACCAAAAAAAATATGTACATTGAAAATATTCATAAAAAATGAGTTGAATATCAATTTCCAATTTTGGACTTAATTGGTGCTGCCAATTAGATCTATCCCAGTTTTTTGAATAGCTTGTCTCTTCCAGATATGTCCTATTTGCAATGGCTAGTTATTCAACATTCCATTGTTTGTCAAGTATTAATTTCCCTCTGCCATCGAAAAATTGGGGTTTAAGGTGCTTTCTTTGCAATGTTTATAACCATTGACATCCGAGACAACTTAGAAATGTGATCCAGGCCAAATTCAAAGTCGAGGGAGTCGTTTTATGGTACATTAGCTATGGGATGGGAAAAAAATTCAAGTATGTTCTGACTTTTATTCTCCCTATATTGGATCATCTGTTTGGTTGAAAATCCTTATGATTCCCCCAAGGAAGAGAAATTCTTGTGTGATCTGTAGAAATCGATACACTTGCCAAATATGTGTTGTTGGAAGAAACTATATACTTCAACAAAGAAGTATTTTGCACATGACCTAAAAATCCATTACAACTCCCAGCAAGAAAACAAAAAAATTCAACAAACAAATCTCCAGGAAACCTTTTCAACCAACCAAAGAATCGAATACAGGGAGAACACCAACCAGAAGATACTTGTTCTTTTTTTTTCGTCTTCTCTAAGTTTCTGTTGGATAATAGATATTTTTTTTTTATTCAAAGCTCACGTCATATAAAACCAGTCTTTCTTCTTTCATCTGGGCCTCAATTGCATCTCTAAGTTGTCTTACATGTCCATGACCAGGACCATTAGAGTGAAGGCATGCTAAAGTGCAATTCTCTGATGATAGAGAGAAATGGAAACAAGTATTTAAAAGAAACATTGGATGATCTTCCATATATTTTTTGTTAATTCATTTTAATGACAAATGTTTTCGATATTTTCGCTTATTAATGCCAATCTTTTCGAATACATACGCTGAATACTGACTAATAGCACGTATTAACATTCCCATATCCGATCAGATTCTCAAATATGACATCTAAGACATGCACAATATTAAAGAGGGACATGACGTCAAGGCCTCTGTGGTTGACACATTCATGCACTATGTCGAAGCCTTTAAGAAAACCAAAAGAGGCAATTTTTTTTTTGCAAATTTAAAATGCAGGCAAAAGAAATGACCATATCCTATAATATTCGCATGTCTATTCATTTTAATGGGAGACGTCCTCAAGATTTCCACTTATTAAAGCCAATCTTTTCGAACCTGTCTGACCGGTTGTGACTTTTCAAAAAATAATTAATGTCTATTGGGAAGGGCGGAAGGTAGCGAGGATGGACAGGAGCGACAAATTATTTTAAATTTTCTGAACCTGGAAACCCATCAACCCGCCAAACTTTGAAAACTCGACTAAGTATGGAAAGGTAGGTAGGATAGACAAACTCATTGCAGGCAGAGGCACAGTTGTGACTTAGAGGAGTGCGGGGTAGAATTGTAGAGCACGAAAGTTCTGGGTGCAAGATGTATACACCGAACATGAGCTGCGAATGGCGGTCAGTCAGAATGACCACAGAAACGTGAGAAACTATAGAACCAGAAATGCAGTTTACAAGAGGGAAAAAAAAGGGAGAGAACAACTATATCGCTCACACAAAAAAACTTACTCTCATAAATATGAAACCATAGTAAGACATAAACCATGGAAAAAACATCGCCAGCTATGAAATATAGTTTGAGGCCGACAAACTCTGCTTCAACGTGTAAGAGATGCAATTTACATCGACTGCAAAAAAATTTGTATGTTATTTTATCTTAATAGTATTTTATAGAGAGTCCACTGCAAAATAATGTAACAACAGATCCAACCACGGATGCATCATCCCAACATTGAAAACCCTAGGCAAACAAGAACAAGCATCAAATAACAAACTAGTTAAGAAGCACCAAAAGGCCCAACCGCAGTCGCAGGACCCTAGCCCTGCAAAGTCAAATCAAACAACAATAAAAAGCACACAACGAACAAACAATCAAGCAGCAACCAACCCACCAGGAATGAAACAGTTCCAATCGTGGTTGCATAACCCCAAACGTGCAAACTACAACAACATGAATAGCCAAAGAAGAACAACAACAACAGGTAATTAAGAAATCAGTGGAGATGCAAAAAACAAGCATGAATCAGTGAACCAACAATGACGTTGAAGCATATAAATAAATAAAACAGAAGGAAATGTATTGTAACGAGCCTGCCAAACAAACATTCAACGATGCCAAGCCTGTTAGGTAAACATTTAAGTCTTTCATAAATGCCCTATAAACATTTAAGAAAAAAATGCAATGTGGCAGGTCTTTGACGTATCCAAAAAAATTATTATAATTTATGTAACAATAGTTCGAACAGTAGAGAATGTATTCGAAGGCCAAACTTTTGATATGCTAGCATATCAAACATTGCCATAAATTTACCTAACAGAAAATGCTAAACCAAACATTCGAACTAATGCTAGCATTAATCCACCTTCGACCAATGCATAAGAAAATATATGATTCAAAAAGACCATATACGATCAAATACTTTGGATATGCCAACATATATAACATTGGGAATAGTGAGTCCGACAATAAGACCTCCATTCCGTTGTCCAATCAGATCATGACAAATATGATACTTTTTGTTATATAAAAATCGATTTTTTCAGTTCCCTGGTTCCAACAATAGATAATATGCAAATATTTATGGTCAAAGGACAAACTAATATGAAGTCAATGAATTATCGATCATTATAGTCCCTCTATGCCTACGGCAGGGACTAATAAGTATCGCGACACGTGACCCTTACGTTGACCCAATTGTATTCCATATTTATTATTGGTTCTATTGTTTGCAATTTTGGCAAAGTGCATTTTAGAGAGATGTTCCAAATGGATATATTTGAAATGGATAATATTGTATAGTAATTTGAAATTTTATGTGTTCTTTCCATGTTTAAATTTATTTTGAATTATTATTGTTTTCTTATAAAAATACTTTTAGAAGAGAGATATAAATGAGGTATTATAGGCATGTGTTTAATGTTTTTTCATTCTTGTGTTATATTTTCATAAGTTTAAAAATTAAATATCAAATTAATTCATTTATAAATTATTAGTAAATTGTAAACTATTAAATATTAGATATCACATAAATTTGCAATGATATAAGGGTGATGTAATTGGACTATTTTTTTTAGGGATGATTTTAGGGGCTAAATTTCTTTTATGGGCTAATTTTCTATGGTTTTTACCAAAAACAAATTTGCTATTCTAAAAATGATTCACCCAAATTTTATAGGATAAAATTATTTTACCTTAAAAAAACGCCAAAATTATATACAAACTATATAAAATAGTGTAAAGTACATATCTAAAAATTTATTCAGATTTTCTAGAATTAAATGTATTTTGAACAGAGTTCTATGACATTTTTGTAACATAATTTTTGTATTTTCTAATATAGTTTTTTTTCTTATTGAGAAAAACATTATAAACTATTAGTAAATTGTTAATAAGTATTGAAATTTTAAATTTTGGAAATTTAAGTAAGTATTTTATTATTAATTAAACTTTTTATAATATAATATTATGTACAATTAAAAAAATTATATATATATATATAAACAAGTTTTTTTTTTTTTTTTTGACATAAAGGGATAAAAAATTTGTAAGAAGTTTTGTAAAAATATTATTATTAATTTTTTTTTCTATTATTTATCGCTTTGTATATATTTTTCTTTATCATATATTTTTTTCATTTCCATTTATTTATTATAGAAATAATTTAATTAAAATACATTTAAAAAATACCTTAAAAAAATATCTTATATAATTTGATTAATATAAAGATTACAACCTTACCAAAATATATTTACCTATTTAGCCTTTCTCAAAATCCATTGCAATTTCTTTTATTTTAAAATGAGGATGAAAAAAATTCAATAAAAGGTGCAGTGCACTTCAAAAAGGCTTTGTATAGTTTGAACAACATAGAAAATAAAGGTAGTTTTCCCAAAATATATTTCACTATTTGTCCCTTTTCAAATTTTAGTAAATCTTTTCATTTTCATAATAGGTTGAAAATGACTTAGTTAGTAAATATTAAAGATAAAATTATAAAAATTTAGTATATATTTTAGTAATTCTATTCATAATGACAAAATTACATCAACAAATATTCATGGCATTCGGATAGATGTAAAGCTAAATTATAGTCTATATATATATATATGAAATGTTGCCTATAACATAACAATTAAATATGTAAATGGTCTTAAAAGATAAACAAAATCTTGGGAGAACATCAGTTACATAGTCCAAAACACATCTAGATTGAAGTGTTCATATACATGTGAAAAAAGAGAGTATGTGTGTCTACTAATCACATAAAGAACCAAGGGTGGTAAAGAATTTATGAGGAGCCTTACGGGCTCTTTTCCTAGATTTTCCATATTCCTTTGTCTTGGTTCAATCCAACTTTTGAGAGTTCGTTTGCTTTCATGTTCATGTTTCTGTAAACATGTGAAAAGGAGATGTGAGTGAAAGTAATGGTGTTCTTTTTGGTTTCCTCAAACAAAAGTTGTAGTGTATAATAGTGAAGGATATGTGTTACATTCATGGCATTAACTGCAAACATAGAATCCCTAAATATATGTGTTTGTCTTATATCATTTTCTTTGGCCAACAAGGGTAGCAAGTTTAACGCCATTAGTTCGTTAAAATTGTTTGTGTTTTCCTAATGCAGACACACTTGATCATGTACTCAACCAACTATAGAACCAGATTTCTACCCCTAGGGTGCACAACTAACAACTAACATCACTAACAGAAATTTAACAACTTGAAGAATGCCAAGATGAAATTACAATCACAGTAACAGGAATAAGAGACAATGACATTAAATAGGGACTCAAGGTCATTTATTAACCAAACAGAAAATTGTCTCTCGCAATCTCATTACATTATCAACCAATCTAACACAGTTCTCATTTAGACTCTAACTAGAGGCGTGCTCATTATTCCACATTGTCCATCCCAAATGAGTGTCCCTTCCTCTTCTCTCTTGTTTCTATATAAAACCCTTCTTTGTTTCTTTGCTTCTTGTCTCTCTTTCTATGTGATTCAAACTGAAAAACCCTCTTTTTCATTTTCCTTTTTTGTAATGTCCCTGACCACCCAAGCTGGGAAGCGCCACTACAAATAAACTGCTATGTTCAAGCTTTGATACCAATCGGTAACACCCCTAGCCTTTTGATGGGAAATGTCACTTGAAATAAATACAAAACACAACTTCTTACTATGTTCTGATAATCAAACTTCCATACCCAGGCATAGACATGTTGGGCTATGGAATGCATAGCTCTTTTGCAGAACTTCATACATATAAAATTAAATAGCCAATATGAATTCTACTAATACACAAATTAAATGCAAAAATCACAGTAAAACATACATGCAACAACACATGTCATTCTTATAAATATAAAGACGTGTACAAGATACACAACATACAAATTAACATAGAAATGGTACTTATGTTTTTATGAGAAGACCAACAACTGCGTGCAAACCTTCCAAGAACCTCCCAGCCTTAGACCACGCTGCTTCAAGCTAATAGCAGTGGGTCACTCTCGAGCTGGGACTAAACTCCACCTAGGGTAAGAGAATCCTAAGCTAGGTTGATACTACAGAAAGTTTCACAATCCAACATGAAGGATTCCCTCCCAGGAACCTACTTATGCCCATATCTCATAGACTTTCATTCCCCACATGTCTATCCCACCTCGGGAATATACACCTTCAGTGTTCCATAGTCCATCGATTGCTCCACTTCCCTTCCAGAGCTTCAACAATAGATTGGATCAGGAATTCTTAGAGCTATGTAGTTGTTGTTGGACTCTCTCCAAGAGAAATCACTTCCCCAACAATCTCTCTCACCTGGAGAGAGTTTCTCACATGCTTGACAACCTGCTTCTTCAATCCACAAGCCTGACAACCCACCTCTTCAAAACCATAGGCCTGACAACCTGCTTCTTTTGTCCAGCTCCTAAGTCAAATGGGTAACCACAAAAGCAAAATCAGGTATGGGCTCTGGTAATGACAACAAGCCACACCAGTCTAGAGAAAATGTGGGTAGCAACAACAAAATGGCTAAGGTGCAATCTAGCTCAAGGACTGCGTAGTCGTGTTGTGCTTCACAAGAAAAATGAGTTTGCAAGTTTTAGAGGTTTTAGAGGTCAACGATGGAGGAAATGGTTGGCTGCGTGAATTCTCAGTCTCAGTGCGTGCATGAGAGGGGAGTATGGAAAGAATGGCAAGAAAACCCCCACAACGACGGATTCCCCCCCATAAAACTGCATATGCCCAATTTGACACATGTCTCCCTTGGGAGCTCGTCCCTCTCCACTTGGAGTTCGTCCCTTTCCCTAAAGGAACTTAGGATAATGGGGTTTATTTCCCAAACTTTAGTATTTTTAGTAAAATGTAATATAATATCCCCTTAGCAATAAGCCTTCTAGTTTATCCCTTTTTCCTAGCCTCTCAGCCTCATCCCTTTCCCTACCCAGTGGAGCTTAGTCCCCCATAACTCTTTCTTTGTGGTCAATATACACACAATGATGTAATTATATTAATGATGTGAGTATTTACATATACAAAATCAAGCTCCCTGGCCTTCAACATCTAGGCTCTCCGGCCTAATAACACATAATCCTCCCAGCTTATAAACACTTGGATCACCATCCTATAAACATAATTACAATTCAACAGGGGATCAACCTTGGGGCATTACAATCCCCTCCCCTTATTTATGAATTATCCTCAGTGCATATTGCTTACATAATGTCAACAAGATTTCCAAAATATTCAAAAATATGCGGGTATTCTTCCCGCATAGCATCTTCATGCTCCCAAGTTGTGTCCTCGGGACTGTACTAGGTCCATAGTACCTTTACAATACTTATGGATTTATTCCGGAGTTGTTTGATTTTTCAGTCCAAAATGCATATCGGAAGCACTTGAAAAGTTTTTCCTTGCTCTACCTGAATCACATTCCAATTCAATAACATGATTAGCATCAAGTATATATTTCTTGAGAAATGATACATGGAATACATTATGAATAATCATAGATGAAGCTAATGCAAGCATGTAAGCTACTGGTCCAATCCTCTCTAGGATTTCAAATGGCCCACAATATATGGTTGCCAACCTGGAATAGTTTCCCAACTTCAGGGAACTTCTGTTGGCCTTCACCTTCAAGAAAACATGATCACCCACTTTAAATTCCCTGTGGGTTCTTCCCTTGTTAGCATAGCTTTTTTGCCTATCTTTGGAAGCCTTTAAATTATGTTTTATCTTCAACATTTTCTCTTCCATTTCCTTGAGTAACTTTGGCCCAATCACTTCTTTATCAATTGGTTTGTCCCATCTTATTGGTGTGTTGCACTTTCTTCCATAAAGTGCCTCAAATGGGCTCATCTTCAGTGATGCTTGGTACCCATTGTTGTAGGAAAATTCTACCAAGTGTAGATATAATTCCCATTTAGATGGTTTGTCCATCACGTACATCCTTAGCATGTCCTCTATCACTTGGTTCACCCTTTATGTTTTCCCATCAGACTCGAGATGATAAGTTGTGATAAATTTTAGATTTGTTTTGAACCCTTTGAATAATCCCTTCCAGAACTTTGAGGTAAACTTTGGGTTTCTGTCAGACACAATTGTCTTGGGTATGCCATGCAAGCGTGCTACTTCCCTCATATAAATATCAGCAAGATTGGTTTCCTTGTGAGTAGCCTTCATAGGAATGAAATGGGCATCTTTAGTAAGCTTGTCCACCACCACCATGATAACATCACACTACTACATATGGGTGGATTATTCCACAAAAAGTTTCCACACTTCCACTAGTTTCATCATTTTTTTAAACAGGGAAGGATTTTCGTGGATATTGCCACGAAAGTTCATTGTAATATCGACGAAAATCTTAATTTAACCTAGTTGGGATTTCCGTTGCTATAGCGATGAAATTTCGTGGCGATAGCGACAAACATTTTGCCTATCTCATTGGTCGGTGTTAACAACTAGTTGACTATTTTATCTATATATATGTGACTTTAAGAGACTTTGCGACACATTTGCTATAGTTGCGACACTGTTCTTGGATTTTGTTTGAGCTATTTATTTTTTCCGTCACCCACCGATTGAAAAAATCCAATTCTCGATCTACATAGCTCAGATTTTGAACTTGCAAGGTTAGTATGTTCTTTTTTATTGATGTACTCATTTAACTTGTAATTTTTTTTTCAAATGTCCAAATTGCATTTAGCTTGTTTTTTCCTTGATAATATATTATAATATATGTAGTACCATATTCCATGTCTTTGGTTTTTGGATCTAATTAGTATATTCTATGGAAAAGAGTATGTGGATTCCATAATATTCTAGGTTTATGGAATCCACATACCCTTTTCCCTTCAATTGTAGCTATAATCTCTCTCTCTTTTCATTGATAAAGATATGGAATTGCTCTTGAAACTCAACNCAACCCAAAAACATTGTAGGGAGAAGGGGCACGCCGAAGGGGGTTATGAATATCGTCCCTTGGTAAGAGGATTCAATATTTAATGTATTCTCTGTAATAATCAGTATGTCATGAATTTTAGTAATATTTCTTATCGAGATTTTAATATTTTCTATAGACACTAACTTTTCTATGTTGTTTTTAAATATATAGACGATGCCCCCAAAGTGTCAACCTCCAGAGAGTTATTTGTCAAGTACTAGCAGAAATACTACTTTACATGGAGATGAACTTCAAGATTGGAATATTGAAGTTGTTGATCAAGTTATTAATGATGATATGGATGGAGATAATGTTAGTGATTCAAATCAAGAAGATGAGATACATAGATTGATCCAAGACACATTTGGTCCAATGGATGAGGACAACCAGGATGATAGTCATGATGTTGATCATCTACTCGAGAAGTCACATCAACCTCTTTATGAAGGATCAACAACAAATATTTTATCTATTATATTGTTGTTGGTGAACCTGAAGGTTTTGAATGGTTTATCAAACACATGTCTCACACAGATACTAAGGTATTTAATTTGTTAATTATTTATGCCTGCATGTTCACAAATACTTAAAAGGTTCAATTTTTTCCTATATTTCTATTGTTTTCTAATTTGTAAATTAGTATATTGGATGATATATTTATGATCAATATTGTTTACATTGACTTATTGTTTACAATTTTGTAGATTGTTAGGTGATGTTTTATTACCAATGTCAAATATTTTTCCATGCACATATCGAGAAATATCCGTGATTATGAAAGAAATTGGAATGGACTATCAGGCTATTGATGCATGTCCTAATGATCATATCATATATTATTGACAATATGAATTAGAAAATGAATGCCCACAATGTCAAATAAGTAGATATCGAACCAATAAAGCATCAAAGAAGGTGTCTCACAAAGTTCTTTGTTATATTACGATAATTCCACATTTCCAGCGATTGTTCAGGTGCCAAAGTATAGCACAGTTTATGGATTTCCATGCAAAGAACAGAAGTTGAGACAATATTCTTCGAATGCCTACAGATGGTTCTGCATTGAACTACATTGAATAAAAGTGGCCATTTTTTAAAGAAGAACCTTGTAATGTTAGACTTTCGTTGGCAGCTGATGGTGTCAATCCATTTGGAGAGCTTTGTTCTACATACTCAGTGTGGATTGTTTTTGTTATAAACAATAACCTTCCTCCTTGGATGTTGATCAAGAGAGAGCACACAATGTTGGCAATCTTTTTTCCAGGTATTTAATTATCTTTTATTTTCTTTAAAGCATGACAAAATATATCATTTCTTTGTTTCGTGCATGGTAATTATTTCTTTTATATATCATGACATCTAGATAAGTATAATTAATCAGTAGTAGGTTGAACCAATCAGGTAGGTACCAGGTTAAATATATGAAAATATATATTGAGCCTCTCATCGATGATTTGTTGAATTTATGGGTTGGCATCACTATGTATGACATCTCTAGACCAATAGGGAAAAGATGATTTCAATTCCATGGAATAATATCATGGACAATTCATGATGCTCCCAGGTTAACACATTTTTGTGGTATATTGTTACTTTATTTTTGTGATTTAATATTATATATAGTTTTTGAAAAAATCATGCATTATTTTAAATTGTAACTCTAATTTGACGATACATTTATTCATATATATTGTAGGTCTTCAAACAAAGGGTAAATTTGCATGCCCAGTTTGTGGTCCTCGGATAAAATCTCGTCGTTCAAGGAGTTTAGCAAAGGAAGTGTTTGATGAGTATAGGCACTTTCTGCCTAAGAACCATAGTTATCGAACTACAGATGAAGCAAAGTTCAATGGTAAATAAGAAAATGAAAAAAAACCACGAAGAATGACACCTCGCCTATGGAAGTTGGAATATATTAGAAATCATCAAGGTACGCAAATTATTTATGTGTGACCTATTATATAAATATTTGGTTAATTTCATTAGTATTAATTTCATTTTGTCCCATTAATTAGTGTTAATTTCAATTTGTTGATGTTTCATGAATGAATGTCGTTAAGGCACGAATGGGCTTCCACAAGGAATGAAAAGTTACCCGATGAAATTCAATAGATTGCCATACTACGAGCACCTACAAATAGTTCATTTGTTTGGTACAATGCATATCGGGAAGAACATAACAGAATTGTTATGGCGAATATTAGATGGAAGGACTGACAAAGAGAGAATTGGACAAATTTGTTGTGACATCCGAAAAGCTAATCACGCCTTGCAAAGTGTTATTATTAATTCTAATGGTAACGGTCATGAACAAAATACTAGTCTTCCTTAGTTATTGATGGACCAACAGAGCAATATTGTAAAAGAGGGCATTCGAAAAATTAGGTTTCCGACGAGGTTTTCATAGAACATACAAAATATCTTAACTAAAAAAGGTGATTGTGGTGGGGTTAAAACACATGATTGGCATACATTCATTAAGGTAATTAGTAGGTTAGAATATATTTTCTTATTGGTACGCATTTTTTGGAAACAAATAATAATTATTTGTTTTTTGTTACAGTATGTTCTACCTTTATCTCTCCTAGACGACTTTGACAACAACATAAAACAAATTATTTATGTACTTGGCAAATACATG
>ML795335.1:167592-191169 GCA_009831015.1 Picea engelmannii
AAAGACTCGAGACTTGCATATATATACAAGTTTTGTAAGGTTTTAACCATTTGCCAAAATTTGAGCTAGATGTAGGTAATCCCTTATATTATTCAAGTACATAAGAGTTTAACTTTAGAGCTATGGTCAAATAAAAAAAAACTAGAGGTCTTAAAGGAAATTGACCATGTGGTTTTGTATATATTTAGCATACTTGATTACAAAATCAAAATGTTGCAGGATAACATTCAAATGAAGTCTGGGCTTTGTTGTGACTTGGATTGTGCAATTAACATTGATATATATAAATGACAAACAATCTTCCCAAATATTGAGATGTTATAGCCTCACAACAAATGAACCAATGTTTTATTTATATGCTTGGGATACCCATGCAATTGTAAATAATGGATAGAATTCTCTTCAACTTGTATCCATTATCATCTATTATAAAAGCTTATGATTTGAGTTAATTTATTTTTTTTTCCCAACAAATAATTCATGTAGTACTTCAATGCCTAAACTATGATGTACAATTCCTTATCTTATTTGGGTATATTATGATTGCACCAACAAAAGTTTCAAGTGTTATGTTATCCAACTCCTTCATTGTATCAAAGGTTCTGCCATTGTGTATCATGCGAAATTTGCTTTGATTTCAAATGAAATTGCAAGTTTCATTAGATTTAATATTGATGCATTACAATTCTTTCAAGTCAAAGCTTCAGTTACTTGGTTTTCAATTGCAATGGATTGAAAGGTTTTATTTTCCTTTTCTAATGTGCATTGAAGAGACACTTCATTCCTAAATAATTTGCTAACCCAATGAATTACCTTGGTTCAATTAAATTATCTGGGATCAACCAATTTACAACGAATTTTATATTTCTTAAGTCAATACACAATTCACATCCTCTAACTACAAAATCCATACACAACAATAATTGTTTTCCAAACTCATATTTCTTCATGTTGGCTTGCAATTAATTGTGTTGAAGGGTTAAAAATATCATCTCCAAATGTTTCAAATGATCTTCCCAAATCTTGCTAAAAGTCAAAATATCATCCAAGGAGGCTACAATAAACAAGTTCAAGAAAAGGTCTTAAGATATCATCTATCAATCTTAGAAGTGTTGTCATAGTATTGTGTAATATAAATTGTAAATGACTCACTCATGCAATCCATGTGTTTTTTTAAAAGTAATATTCCAAATTATTCTTTGTATATATTGTCATATTGGTATCCTTACTTCTAATCCAACTTCATGATAACACATGCTTACAATATTTGGTTGATATGTGCCTTGATTATTTGTAGGGGATATATATATATATATATATATATATATATATATATATTACAATATGTTAGAATATTACAATATTACAATGTAATAGTAATGCCATATTACAATGTAATATGGCATTGTAATATGGTAATGCCATATTACAATGTAATATGGCAATGCCATATTACATTGTAATATGGGAATGTCATATTACAATGCAATATGGCATTGCCATATTACAATGTAATATGGCATTGCCATATTATATTGTAATATGGCATACAATATGGTATACCATAGTACATTGTAATATGGCATACAATATGGTATACCATATTACAATGTAATATGGTAATACCATATCACAATGTAATATGGTAATACCATATCTCATGTATTTTTATTTATTTTTAACTTAAAGCCATCGTCGCAATATCGACAAAAGTTCGCCGGAAACAAATCTAATATTTTACCACAACTGTCTCTATAGTGATGAAAGTTTGTCGCAATTTTTCATGAATTTTCGTCGCACATACAACACCTGCGTCATAAGTTTGGTTTTGAGATATATATTTTGTCAATATTGCCATGTATTTTCGTCGCACGTTGCGACGGTTTTGCGTCGCATATTCAGCATCTACGTCATAAGTTATTATGCTGGCATAAATGTTCGTCGAAATTGCGACAAATTTTCATCATAATTGCCACATTTGTTCGTTGTTATTGCGACGTAAATTCGTCATAATTGCAACGATGCATAGGGTTAACCGATATTGAAGGTGGTGACACGTGGAGAGATTATTTCATCAATGTGTCCATGCACACATGGAACGTGGATATAGTGACGAAATTATTCCAACGAAAAAAAATCTCGGCTTTCGTGGAAATTGTGACAAATAAGTGTGGCAATATCAACGAAAAACCATCGCAAATTTGGTCATATGTACTAGTGTCATGTTGTTTGCTTGTTCTTGTAAATTTGGTGATGAAATCCATTGTCACCACTTCCCACTTCCACTCAAGAATGGGCAATGGCTACAACAACCCAGTTGGGTGTCTATGCTCAGCCTTGACTTTTTGACACTCCAAACATTTAACAATGTACTCAACAATCTCCTTCTTCATGCCTGGCCAATAATATTGGCGCTTGACTGCTACAGTTGTTTTCTAATATATTGAGTGTCCAGCATAAGGTACATTATGCATTTCTTTCAAAATTGTACTCCTCAATTCATGATAATTGGGTACATAAATTATGTTCATGTACAAGAGAATTCCATCGTTTCCCAATTCACAATCTTCAACTTTCTATTGCATTTTACCTTGTTGTAATTTTGTTACCAACTCCATGTACTGCAAATCTACTTTTGCAACCTCAGAAATTCTGCTTTTAAGATCCGTTTGATACATGATAATGGTTGTAGCATACAGTTCATGCACTCTCCTGCTGAGTGCATCAACCACTTTGTTTTATTTTCCTTTGATGTTCTTAATATCAAAGTCATACTCACGGAGGAATTATAACCATCTTCTCTGCCTGGAATTTAAAGTTGGTGGATCAAACAAGTATTTTAGAACATTATGGTCTATCCTCAACTCAAAACTCTTTCCCATGAGGTAGTTCCTCCACTTCTTCAAGGCATGCACTATGGCTGCCAACTCCAAATCATGAGTGGCATAGAGCCTTTCACGCTCTTTCAATTTTATGGATTCAAAACATATCACAAGCCCATTCTGACTGAGGACTCCACCAAGTCCTTCTTTGCATGCATCGATGCAAACTAAGAAATATTCATTCAGATAAGCATTCCTCATAATTGTAGCATTGGTTAACAACTTCTTCAATTGTTGGAAGCTCTTTTCACATTTTGTTGTCCATTGAAACTTCACCCCCTTCCTTTGCAAGGAAGTGATTGGGTGAAAAATCCTCGAAAACCCTGTAATGAATATTTTGTAGTAGTCAGCTAGACCCATGAAGGATATGATTTTAGTCACATTCTTAGACGTTGTCTACCCTTTAATGGCCTAAATATTTTCAGGGTCCACTGCTATGCCTTCTTCAGATATGATATTCCCCAAATAGTGAATTTGGTTATGATAAAATAAACACTTTCTCAATTTGGCATACAACAGGTGATTTCTTAACACTTGCAACACCATCCTCAAGTGATTCTCATGTTCTTCTACTGACTTGGAATATACAAGGATGTCATCCAAAAAGACAATGACAAACTTGTCTAAATATTCTCGGAAAACACCATTCATTAAGCACATGAAAATATTTGGTGCATTTGATAACCCAAATGGCACCACTGTGAATTCGTAATGACTATACCTTGTCCTAAAGGAAGTCTTATTGATGTCTTCATCTCGGATCCTTACTTGATGATATCCTGACCTAAGATAAATATTTGAGAATATCCTTGCATCCTTTAACTGATCAATGAGATCATTGATCCTTGGCAAAGGATACTTGTTCTTTATAGTCACTTTGTTCAATTGTCTGAAGTCAATGCACAATATCAATGTCCCATATTTATTCTTCACAAATAAAACTAGGGCACCCCAAGGTGACACACTTGGGCGTATATACCCCTTCTTCAAAATTTCTTCAAGCTAAATTTGTAGTTCCTTCAGCTCTGGTGTACTCATTCTGTAGGGAGTGTTTGATACTGGAGTTTCTCTAGGCATCAAATTTATAGAGAAATCAATATCTCTCTTTGGGGGTAGTCCTGGTATCTCCTTAAACACATCCTCAAAATCTTTCAAGACTTCATGATCCACAATATTTTGCACCTTATCCTTAGGTGCTTCCTCCATATGGGGTGAAAATATTTAACAACCCTTCTGGTAACACTTCTTCAGTTGCATTGTTGATATCTCTTGGACAGTAACTTCCCTGGGAATTCCTTAGACTATTCTTGGGTTCCCTTCCTCATTCAGGAAAGTATATGTCTTGTTATGATAGTCTAAGACAATATGGTGTTGGTCCAACCAATCCATACCAATTAGACAGTAATATGAACCCAAGGGTAGGATGTTCAAATCTTCCTTGGTACTCATCCCATTCATGTCCACTAGACATGATTTAACCAGCTCAACAACTTTTCTCTTGGTTCTTGTAGCTAGCTTCACTAGCCAATATTTCCCATGCTTGCTTCTTGGCAAATGCAATATTTCCACTACCTTAGGATCTATATAGTTATGACTAGATCCTAAATATATTAAAATAGTAAATGCATGGTTATTGATCATACCTTCTACTTCAATCATGTGTGATTGAAATTATGCTTGCTTGTTGTTAAGGGTTGCATAGATCCTTGGTACACTTATGCACATGTCTTCCACTGTTTTATCTTGTTGTACATTATGGAAAGCTCTCACTTTGTCACTTTTGTGAGGAAAATATCTATACTTATGGTCTCCTTTACAACCCCAACATTGAATGGGTGTCTTCCTTGGCCTTTTCCCACCTACCTCATCCATTCTATGCTCTCTAAAAGATGGTTGTCCTTGAGGACTGTTTATGAAAAATGGTGGCTTGTTCCCCTTCTACCTATGTTCCCTCTTAAACTTCATCTTGTCTTCTCAAGTTCTTTGGAAAGTAGGCTTTCCATTATGATGATCATATAAGCACTTGGATATCCTTATGGTTTCCTCCAAAGTCTTGGGATCATAATATTGAATCTTTTCACTAATAAAGGATGGAAACCCACTCAGATATCTCTAAATATTAATGATCTCATCCTTGATGAAGGAGACATACTTCAAAAATTCTAAATATCTCCTTTCATACTCATCAATGGTCATGCTTCCCAGTTTGAGTTCAAATAATTCTTTCATCTTTTTTTCATAATACCTCTTGGTCGGGTATTTCTTCTCAAAATGCTTCTTGAATTCCTTCCATGTTTCTTCTCTCTGAGGTATTGCACCTTCACCAGCTGATCCCACCACATAGATTCCTTTCCTTTCAACCAATAAATAACAATTATTCCTTCTGCATGAGAAGAATGCTTATGCAATTGGAAGTACTTCCTCATGCCTAGCAACCATGTCTCAGCATCTCCATCCTTATTGTGTTCATCATCAAAAGTAGGATGTTTTATATTGTCCATTTATCCTTTCAATCCATCCACCCCAAACCTCCTATGATGCTTCCTGACAAGGGTTGGAATTGAGTTGTTGTGTGCTCTCCAGTTGGAATTCCTTTGGGAGTGATGGTGATGTCTGCAATCACCCCTTGATCATCCTTTTCCCTCAGGGATCTCGTGGCTTCCTGATTTGCTGGAGCCACTCTCCTTATCCAACTTATTTTCAATTTTTTCTAGGCTTTTCATTAACTTCATATTGAAGTCTTCCTATTGTTCCTTGGCCTTCATAATCCTCTCATTATCATCCTTGTGGCTCTAGACATTTGTCTGCAATTTTCTGAGGGTCTCAACCAGATTTATGTCTTCCTCCTTTCCTCTTCCATGTCCATTGGAGTTGGTTCGTTCCATACCCAACTGGACATTCATCCCTCTAATTTCATCTTCTTGGATATAGACTATCTATGTATCATCCATCTCTCTGCACTTTGTGATGACTCTTCTTTGTTCTGGTAGTTGTTAATTCTGCAAAAATATGAAGCCAACAAAACTTTGTCAGGCTAATTGTTCTCACTAATTTCATGAAAACACGAACCATTCTAATTCATTAATATATTAGACTTATTTTCTGTTGATTTCCTAATAAATTGATTGTTTAGATCCAATTTCTAGGTGAACAATTATCTTCTATTGTTCCAGACCTTTCCAATGCCTTCTTTCATGCTAGATTATGAGTTTTGAGCAGGAAGTTATGGATATTTGAACGATGTATTTTCGGGGATGCAATCCCTGAACATGGATTCTTTCATCTTAGAGACAAATTGACCCTTGGATCTGTGATGGGTCCTCTCATCAACTTTACAGGCCTTCTATATTTCGTTAGGTGTGGGTTTGTACAACTCAAAAACCCCACGGGCTCCTTCTTTAAGCCCTTTTTTTTTTCTCAAAAACAATTTTTGGGCACCGATCCTTTTTCTTCAGCCCCCTCATCTCATGTGACCACAGGCTCTTACCCAGCACTAATATATAGACACTTATCATTTGGCCTTTGAGGCTCTGTAACTTCATGATTCAGAGGTTTTCCTTTCACTTCACCTCATTTCCTTCGAACACCGAAGCGGAGAACTTCCAAACAATTGCCTCTTCGGAGCTTCAAAGCTTCAAAACTTCAGATCTTCGGTGAAATTTTCACCCGCACAATCCAAAACTCCCAAATGTCAAATTATGGAAACTTAAGGACTCACAGATCGACAATCCTCCTTCATTGTTTACATCTATGGTGGATAGGAGCTCTGGGACTCCAGCTTCAGCATATTTCTATTAGAACCTAACTTTTCTCCTGAACGTCAGACTGGTGAACCATCGGAGTCTAGTCAGCAACCACGCACTAGAGGGGTGCTACGTGGCAGACCCCAAGAAGCGGACACATGGTCCAATCTGAGGGGTGACACGTATCAAGTTCTAACTAGAAAAATCAGTCTTTTAAAAGCATAAAACACACTAACACATGGCACACATATTGTGTTCCCATGTCACCCTAGGTGATGTCATCAAGACATGTCACTTCGATGCTTCATGACTTCGAAACTTCAGGACTCCGGGACTTCAGAGATCCGAAATTTCTTCCTTCATCATCCATTATTTCCTCTGAACGCCAAATTCCCAAACCCCTTATCTTTTTTGGGGTCCATGTAATATAGATATCATCAATCAAGGTGGTGACATGTGGCCCCACCATTGAGTGAAACGTGTCAAGTCCCAATCGGTACTAAGGGCCTGCCAAAGGTACAAAAAAAAGTGACATGTGGCAGACTTAAGGTAGTTCCACATCACCCTAGGTGACGTCATCATGCCACATCATATCCGATTCTTCGGGACTTCAGAGATTTATTCTCATCGACACTTTTTCAAAACTGTCAAACTTCCGATCAAGTCCACATCACTTTGGCGCTCTGAGACTTCGGGGATTTATTCTCATCGACACTTTTTCAAAACTGTCGAACTGTTGATCAGGTCCACGTCACTTCGGCATTCTGTGATTTTGGCACTTAGGAATATTTCTTCTTATGTGCACATTTTCAAAACTCCTAAACTGTCACCTTCCAAGCAATTGCTTCCCATAGCTTCGGGACTTTAATGATTTCTTCACCATGAAATCTCCAACGGATTTCCCCAAACATCGAACCACTGAACCACTTGGGAAATCCAACAATCTGCCTACTCCTAAATGATCTACGACTGAGAATCATTATGGGACTTTGAATGGTTTCCCTATTGAAACACCGTACAACCCTCAGATTATTGAAACTCTAGATCCGACAGTTGTGTTGGATATGTCTTCTTCCAAACAGATCCTACGACCAAAATTTAAAATTTGTGTCAAAATATCATGGTTGTCATGGTTTATCAAACTGTTATACCTCATGAGCTTCTGAAAATAGCCAAGTTATTCCCTCAGCACCCTCCTATCACTTTGTAATTTTAATTCTATGAAACTTTTGCTTCAAAAACCACTTATACGGCCCAATTCGGGCTCAGTGTCGAAAATTAGGCTTTGATACCAATTTTTAACGTCCCCGACCACCAAAGCCAGGAAGCACCACTACAAAGAAACTTCTATGTTCAAGCTCTGATGCTAATTTGTAACACCCTCGGCCTTCTATTGGGAAATTCCACTTGAAATAAATACAAAGCACAACTGCTTACTATGTTCTGATAATCAAACTTCCATACCCAATCATAGACTTGTTGGACTATGGAAGAAAGAGATCTTTTATGGATCATCATACATATAAACTTTAAAAACTAATATGCATTCTACTAATACACAAATTAAATGTGGAAATCACAGTAAAACATACACGCAGCAACATATGCCATTCTTATAAATATAAAGACATGTACAAGATACACAACATACAAATTAACATAGAAATGGTACTTATCTTTTTATGAGAAGACCACCAACTGCGTGCAGACCTTCCACGAACCTCCCAACCTTAGACCACACTGATCCAAGCTAACAGCAGTGGGTCACCCCCAAGCTGGGACTAAACTCTACCTAGGGTAAGGGAATCCTAGGCTAGGATGAGACTATAGAAAGTTGCACAATGCAACAGGAAGGATTCCCTCCCAGGAGCCTACTTACACCCACCACTCACAGACTCTCATTCCCCACATACATGTCCCACCCTAGGAATATACACCTTCATTGTTCCATAGTCCATCGGCTACTCCACTTCCCTTATAGGGCTCCAACAACAGGCTAGATCAGAATTTATCAAAGCTATGTAGCTGCTGCTGGATTCCCTCCAGGATAAATCACTTCCCCATCAATCTCTCTCACCTAGAGAGACTTTCTCGCAGGCCTGACAACCTGCTTCTTCAATCCCTGGACCTAACAACTCACCTCTTCAAAACCATAGGACTAACAACCTTCTTCTCATGTCCAGCTCCTAAGTCAAACAGGTAACCACAGTAGAAAAATTGGGTATGGGCTCTGGTAATGACAGCAAGCCACACCAGTCCAAAGAAAACGTGGGTAGCAACAACAAAATTTCTAAGGTGTGATCTGGCTTAGGCACTACGTAGTCGTGTTTTGATTCATAGGCAAAATGGGTTTGCTTCACGATTTTGCAGGTTTCATAGGTTGCAGAGGTAAACAATATAGGAAATGGATGGTTGCGTGAATAATCAGTCTCAATATGTGCATGAGAGGGGAGTACAGAAAGAATGGAAAATGAACCCCCACAAAGACATATTTTCCCCATAAAATTGCATGTGCCCAGGTTGACATGTGGATGTCTTAGGAGATCATCCCTCTCCATTTGGAATGCATCCCTTTCCCCAAAGGAAATTAATATGACATGGTTTGTTTCCCAATCCTTAGTATTTTTAGGAAAATATAATATAATATCCCCTTGGAAATAAACCTTCTAGATTAGCCCTTTTTCCTAGCCTCTCAGCCCCATCCCTTTCCCTACCCAATGGACCTTAGTCCCCCATAAATCTTTCTTCATGGTTGGTCTACACGCAGCGATGTAATTATATTAATGATGTCAGTATTTGCGTATACAAAATCAGGCTCCCTGGCTTTCAACATCTAGGATCTCCAGCCTAATAACACATAAGCCTCCCAGCTTAAAAATACTTGGCTCACTAGCCTATAAACATAATTACAATTCAACAGGGACTCGACCTTGGGGTATTATATTTTCTCCTCCTATTTCCTAGAATCCCAACAAAATGTTTTACTCCACTTCTTAATTGTTTCTTTCTTTTTCTTCTGTACCAGTTATGAGTTGGAAGTTGGGTGGTTACAACGGTCCAACTTCTCAACCGTTTTCCATCCAACTAACTTCTCTTTAATTTGTCCACAAAATTCCAAAAAATCCTCCCAAGACACGTGGCGTATGTCATAACATAATTGCAACATTGTAACAAAATTCGTGCACCCCTGGAGTCGTAAAAATTCACTAGTGTTTCAACAACGGGAGTTGCAACATAGTGTCACAACAACAAGAATTTTAGCATGGTGTTGTGGAAATTGGAATTGCAGCATGGTGTTGTAGCAACTAGAATTGTAACACGATGTTGCAACAACTAGAATTGCAATACTTATTTCACCCTACCATTTACGAACTTGAAATTGATTTTTTTTTGGGTGATGTGAATTGCTTAAGGCCAAAGATGCTCCTCTATCAGAGATCCTTGGTAAGAAAACACATGAGCTCCAACTCATGTGGATGTAATTGTAGATTCTATAGAGGATGAAGATCATCGTAGGCATGCTAGATCATTTTCAAAATCCCACGATGCATCTTCAAAACCCCTATTTCTCCACTTAACTAGACATTCATAATATTCCTTATTTTAGACCCTTTTGCTAACTCTCTTCACCAATATTTTCTCTAATTCTTTAGTTGGTTTAATAGACAATTGTTTCTTCCATTCATCTAGGGAATTTTCTTCATTATTCTCTTCTCCCTCATCAAACTCATACAAGTCGGTCACATTGAATATTGGAGAAATGTTAGAATCTTTTGGCAACTTTAACTTATATGCATTATCAGAAATCTTTCTCAAAATTCGACATGGCCCAATTTTCTTGTAATTGATTTTACTATACATACCTCTCGGAAATATTTATATCTTCAAATGTGCCATTACCAACTCTATTTCTTCAAAAACACTTTTTTTTCTTCAACAATATATTCTCTATTTGCATATGATATTACTTTGTTGTAGCTTCCTCTTAACCTACTCATGCATTTCCTCTATGCTCTCAACAAACTCACTTTCAACATCACTCCTTCTTTCTTCCATATTTGGCAACTTAACAAGATCAACAATTCCTTTTAGTGATCTGTCATAAACAATCCGAAATGGACTCTTTTCCACAAATCTATTAATAGAATTGTTTTAAGAAAATTCATCCCAGGCCAAAACCAAATCCCATTATCCTAGCTTCCCTCCACTAAAAATCCTCAACAAATTTCCAAGACTCTGGTTAACCACCTTGGTCTATCCATATGTTTTTGAATGATATTCAGAACTGTACAACAACTTGGAACCCATCTTCTTCCAATGTATCCTCAAAAAGTGTCAAAGAAATCTTGTATCTCTGTTAGAAGTGATACTTCTTGGCAATCCATGTAACTGTACAATCTATCTGAAAAATAAAAATAAAAACTTTAGTAGCATCAATGGTCTTCTTTCATGGTATGAAATGTGTCATATTTGAAAACCTGTCCATTCCAACCATCATAGAATCATGATCGCTCTGCATCCTAGGAAACCCCAAAATGAAGTCCATACTTATATCTTCACATGGTCTCTCGAGTACCAACAGTGGTGTATATAACCCTGTGTTTTGACTCCTTCCCTTTTCCAGTTAGAAAATTCTACAACACTCAATAAACCATTTCACATCTTTGTTGATGCTAGGCCAAAAGTATCTTTCCTTCACCAAATTTGTGGTCTTATCAATGCTAAAATTTCCACCCAAACCTCCACTATGCATCTCTCTAATAAGAATGAACTATGTAGAATGCACAAACTTTGGTTTTTGAATAAGAATCCTTCTTGGATGTGGAAATCCAAATACAATGTTATATCAATGCTCCAAGGTGCTTTGCATGCTTTCCAATCCTATGCAAAATATGTGTCTTATGCATACAACTCTTTCATACATTCCAAGCTAACAAATTCAACTAACAAAGTAATTAGCAACATTGTTATATGGATTAGCACATCTGCATCTTTATTCGAATTTCCAGACTTTTTCTACAAAATAGATGAGTAAATTTGCAAAAAATATACCCATTTGGAATGCTTTTGATTTAACTTACATTGATTATTGATGTACCACAACACCTTATGATCAATAAATAAAACAAACTCCTTAGGTAGTAAGTAATATCACCATTTGTTCAAATATTGTACAATCACATAAAATTATTGATGATAAATAGAGTACTTCTTCTTAGCATCATTCAATTTCTCATTGAAGAATGAAGTCGTGCTTTCTTCTTGGATCAAAACTACTCGAATTGTTGAACCAATTGCATCATAGTCCACTTGAAATACTTTATTGAAATATGGAAGCAGCAAAATTGGTTGTTTAGTTTCCTTTTTCTTCAAGTCTTCAAATGATTTCATGGTTGCTATTGTCCACTTGAAAATCCCCTTTTTCATGCAGTCAGTAAGTGGTGCACAAATATCATTGAAATTTCAAATAAATTTCCTATAGAAGCTCGCCAAACCATGGAAACTTCTCACATCAAATGTACATGTAGGTGTTGGAAACTCCAAGATAGCCTATACCTTTTCAAAATCCATCTTCAAGTCTTCATTGGAAATCACAAATCCCAAGTACACTAATTCTCCCTTTAGAATATACATTTCTTCAAATTTATCAACAGTTTTTCTTCACTCAACCATTGTAACACCTTTATCATGTGCTCCAGGTGTTCCTTTTTGGTTTTACTGAATATCAAAACGTCATCTAGGTACACAACAACAAAATTTCCCAAAAATGGTTTCAATACTTCATTCATAACTCATGTGAATGTGCTAGGAGCATTAGTTAACCCAAATGACATGACTAACCACTCAAATAGTCCATATTTTTTCTTGAATGTTGCCTTCCATTCATCACCTTCCCCTATCTGAATCTGATGATACCCACTCTTCAAATCGATCTTTGAAAATTATTTGGCCCCACTCAAACAATCTATGATATCATCCATCCTTGGTAAGGGAAACATGTACTTCATAGTAATCTTGTTGATATCTTTTGAATCAATACACATTCTCCATTCACACCCTTTCTTTGGTGTCAATAATGAAGGCACAACACGGGGACTTAAAATCTCTTGGATCATTCCACTATGAAGAAACTCTTGCACATGTCTATTTACCTCCTCACTCTCTACTGGATTCATATGATAAGGATATTTATTCGGTAGACTTGATCCTGGTATCAAATCAATTTGATGTGATATACTCCTCAAGGGAGGTAAACCTTCTGGTAGATCATCTCTAACAATCTCTTGAAAAAATTTCAGCAAAGGTTGAATTTCAGATGGAACGGAGCTCATTTTTCCACTCTCTGGCACTTGTCTTAGCATTAAGGACAAATAGAAATGGGTATTTTTCTGTTCTCTAAAAAATTCTTTGGCTGAACGCATCATAATGTCACTGTTGCTACAAAAATTTATGATGTCATTACCTTTTCTATCACTACCACTTAACTCAATATCCACCATTGGATCTAACATATATCATTGTCCATCCTTTAAAAATTCATAAGTATTCTTCCTTCCATCATGAAAAACTTTTACATCAAACATCCATGGTCTTCTGCGTAGTACGTGATAGGAATCCATCTATTGAATTTTTGCAACTTCGGGCAGTCATTCTCCACAAGGAAGTACAAGAAAACCCATCTGAACATTAAAGAATCCCCAGGAATAAATTGAAGACCCTAGAAGAAAAGTCGACCCCACCAGTAAAAGATAAAAAATTATAAAGTGAAATTGAAGACCCAGAATGAGAATTCGGCCCCACAGGAAAAAGACAGGTGCCTGAATTAGTATAAATATAGGCTGGAACGTTTCATTTGGACAGATATAGGAAACTCTCCTTCTGCAATGCACACTAAGCAGTTTTCAGCAGCAGTTGTGGTATTTTGCTATTTTCTGGAGTTATTGTTATCTTGGTGATTGCACCACACTTGCAGAGGTGTGAGACTTGGAGAAGATCTTTCTTGGTGTTATATTGGCTATTCTAATGAGACATTATCTCTTGGAGATGCTAGGCTTGGGGAGGAATTTTTTTGTATGCTATTTTTCTTTGATGATGGTGATGTACTAGTAACATCTTGGACTCAATTCTTGTATACGAAAGGTTGTTGGGTTTTCTCCCAAGGTTAGGTTTCCTAGGATAAGCTCTTGTGTTCTTATGTCTATTGTGCATGGTTAATATTTCTAGATCTTGTTATTTCTATTGCATTGTTATAGTTAATATTTTCAGTGTATAATTATTCTATGATAATTTTTGTATGAAATTGAATCTTGTTTTGAAATTACAAGGAAATAACTATCAAGACCTAAGAATCAGAAAAATCAACATGGTATCAAAGCTTTGCTGAAATATTGCCACTACACAGCTTTTTGTTAGCCCTCACTTCTCATACATGAATTTTTCAAGCTCGTTGAGCACTTATTATAGAATAATTGGGACTAACTCCACCATATGTCGACTTTCCTTGCTCTGACGCATTCACTGCACCTCTCGAACCACAATTTGATGAAAGTTGAAATTTCTCCCTAAAACTCACTACACCAGTTGCAACAACATTTTGTAAAGCTCGTTAAGAATTTATTGGGCTGATTTGGGAATAATTTAGCATAGACCAGCTCAACTTTCCCTAGTGAAACCTACTGCACTTCTCAGACTAACAATCCATCAAAATTAAAATTTTAGAGTTTTTCAGGCCATTGACATTTTTCCTGACATTGAACCTTCTGATTCATATTTCTGTCTTTCTTGTTGAGATGATGTATTGTATCAGATCAGAAGACAAGATGGATGGTGCTACAAATTTCCTAGGTATGCACTTGTATATAATTTATATCATGATGGTGTTTATAGGAGATGTACACTTGAAAAAAAAAAAGGACATTCGTTCAAGCAGTGACAATAGATCCAAAGGGATCTTAGATCTAGTGCACTTAGAGGAAGCTCAAGAGTTGGAAGAAGCAATGGTGATTTCTCCTACATTATATGATATCTTGAAATCAAATGGAACAACAACAAAAAGACTCCAGGTTTTCATATCAAGTTTGATATTTCATATTGGTGCATCTTAAGTAAATGTTGTAATTGGGACAACAGTCTTTAGAGTTTTATTACTGCTGAGTAATTTTACTATCAAATGTTTAGTAACACTTGAGTATTGTTGGTATGATGATCATTACGTAAATGCTCATTGTTTAGTACTAATGATGCACTTATTTACAAGATGAAATTGATCTCTTCTAGGATATGTTCTTGGTCATTGTCTTTGTCCCAGGAAGGTTACCCTATAAATTCCATGGAGGTTACCATGGAGATGTTCTTATTTTGTTCCAGGCAGGTTACCATGAAGGAATTACTGGTAACAACACTAGAGAATTATTTTTCTTGTTTATTATTATTGTTCTTGTCTGTTATTTTCCCTTTTTATTGCTATTATTCCGGGCAGGTCACGGGTGATATCACTGAGAGGGAGTTATAGTGACGGTTGTAGGAGGAAACAGATTAGATGGTCTCTACTTTGAGACATGGAGAAAACTATCTAGACATAGAGTTGTGTACATGACAATATGCATCCATGTATTGAAGGTGAAGAGGATGAAGTTAAAACCTTCTAGAAGAAGGATACTTTTGTGGGATACATAGCGTCTCATATGGAGATTTATAGTGAGGAGAAGAAGGCTCCAAAGGATGATTGTACAGTCCAGTTATCCATCCTTCAGACTATTAAGAGAAGTCAATAGAGCCATTCAAGCCAGTGGATCTACCTAGAGATGTTGCAGTGACCATGAAGAGGCCAACATGATTTCGTGATACATTGTAGGATGCATAGAGGCATGCATCTCTCAATGACACTTTCAGGGAGATAAAACGACCTCCAAGGTTCTCAAGTTATATGACACCGATAAGTCACATCATTGATTCCAAACCTTCCATCTATGAGGAGGAGTAGGTGGCTCCACTAGTGGTGATGCAGATGACCCCACCAAGTACCATCTCAGAGGGAGCTAGATTTCAAAGGGAGTCATCCCCTAGGATCTAGTAGGAAGGAACAACCTCCTAGGACAATTAATAAGAGATCAAACTTCAATGCAAATTAGAAGATGCATAAAGAGAATATGGCTCTAGAGATTATACAGACTCAGAGGGATTCATGTTTCAAAGGGACCATGGTACTCCATGATCAATGGATACTTGATGATCTTGGTTTTAACAAAAAATGATGCAGATTTCAAGCTTTACCGCAAGGTTTTTTATGGTGATCCATTGATCTTAGTGCTCATGATATAAATCATAGTGGCTCATTTTTAGGTGCAAGAGGGAGTTGACCTCAAGAGTGTGAGGTGGAGGGTCTTAGTTGCATGTACTATTTCTTCGGATTGAAGGTTTGACAAAGATCAAATGAGATCTTCCTTAGTCATGGGATACTGATGAGGTTTGATATGATGGACTACAAGTCCATGGCTACACCTATAGAGACAAATCTGAAGAATTTGAGTGATTCTACTTCAGATTTAGATTTGGTGGATCCCACGATGTACAGGTCATGAATTGGATCCTTGATGTACCTAGTTAACACCAGGCCAGACATTTTCCTTGCAGTAAACACCTTGAGCCAATCTATGGTAGAGTCGAGACACTGCCATTGGGTTGCAGCAAAGCATGTGTTGAGATACCTACATGGTATAGTTGGATATGGACTTAGATATGTTTGAGATGGTGAAGTGAAGGGATATACAAATTATGACTGGGAAAGGACTGTAGTAGACAGATTGATCACCTTAGGGCGTTGTTTTAGCTTGGGATCAGTTATGATTTTAGGAAAGAAGGCCATCTGAGACACATACGAGAAAATTGTAGATCATATGAGACATGATACAGAAGGGAGCAGTGAAGCTCTAGTATCCAAAGACGAGCTTGGCATGATGCAGAATGTATCCCTCATTGAGAGGGAGTGTTGATGTTTTGGGTAGCATCGGGTAGAAATTCTCCTCAAATGGCCATGTGACTTGGCTAAGGAGAATGGCCCAGGCGTATTCTTTATCCTTGATCATGTGACTTGAAAATCACAAACAAAGACTCAATATCTTGATGCTTCTCTAGACAGTAGTATCGTAATGACATTCTCCTCTGATGTCCATGTGACTTGGCTAAGGAGAATGGCATACATTCTCCTTCAATGGCCATGTGACTTGGCTAAGGAGAATGAAAAACATTCTCCTCATATGGCCATGTAACTTGGCTAAGGATAATGATACATTCTTCTCAGATGGCCATGTGACTTGGCTAAGAAGAATGGCCCAAGCGTAGTCTTTATCCTTGATCATGTGACTTGACAAGGACTGACAAAGACTAGAGGTACATATGCATCAGGTATACATTATCCTTTGATGTCCATCTGACTTGGTTAAGGAGAATGGTCTAAGGCGTTCATGTTCTCCATGTATTAGCATCAGGTAGACATTCTCCCCCGATGGCCATGTGACTTGGCTTAGGATAATGGCCCAGGGTGTTGATGTTCTCCATGTATTAGCATCAAACATACATTCTCCTCCAATGTCCATGTGACTTGGCTAAAGAGAATGGCCCAAGTGTGGTCTCTATCCTTGATCATGTGACTTGAAAAGGACCATTGGAGACCTCAGGTGTTATGTGGGAGAAGTATACATCAACTAAGTGTTATGTGGGAGAAGTATACATCAATTGGATGCATGTCAAAAAAGACTACATCAACTAGGCTCAAGGAAAACCTTTCTATGACATAAGAAATCCGAGTATGGAGAATGTCTCCCTCGTTGAGAGGGAGTATTGAAGTTTTGCAACTTCGGGCAGTCATTCTCCATAAGGAAGTACAAGAAAACCTATATGAACATTAAATAATCCCCAGGAAGAAATTGAATACCGAGGAAGAGAAGTCAGCCCCACCAGTAAAAGACAAAAAATAAGAAAGTGAAATTGAAGACCCATAATGAGAAGTCATCCCCACAGGAAAAAGACAAGTTCCTGGATTAGTATAAATACAGGTTGGATCATTTCATTTAGATAGATATAGACATCTCTCCTTCTACAATGCACACTAGGCAGTTGCCAACTGTAGTTGTGGTATTTCACTATTTTATAGAGTTCTGGTTATCTTGGTGAGTGCACCACACTTGGATAGGCTCTAGACTTGGAGAATCTATTTCTTGGTGTTATATTGGCTATTCTAGTGAGACGCTAGCTCTTGGATATGCTAGACTTGGGGAGGAATTTCTCTATATGGAATTTTTCTCTGATGATGGTGGTGTATTGGTAATATCTTGGACTAAATTATTCTATAAGAAAGGTTGATGGGTTTTCTCCAAAGGTTGGGTTTCCCAGGATAAACTCTTGTGTTCTTGTGTCTATTATGCATGGTTAATATTTATAGTTCTTGCTATTTATACTGCATTGTTATAGTTGACATTTTCAGTGTATAATTATTCTATGATAACTATGGTATAAAAGTGAATCTTGTTTTTAAATCATAAGGTAATAACTATCAAAATCTAAGAATCAGAAAAATCAACACCATCTCTATTATATCACACAACGCCTCCTCACTAAAATTTCTAATCTAAGAACTTAACAAGCATTTCTCAGTCACAGTCACCCGTTTTCCTCTTTTCAACCATGAAATATTGTATTGATTCGGATGTGGAATAATTTTCAACTTTAACTTCTCCATTACCTCTATGGATACTAGATTTTATGTACTTCAACCATTTATGACCAAATGACAACACGTATCCTGAATTTTGCAATTAGTTTTAAAAAAAATCTCTGGTTGCTGAAGTTCTTCTATTGTATTTATCTTGGTCTTAAGTAATACTCTTCTAAACATAAATTATTCTCCCTTATTGCTAAAGTACTTCCACATTTCTATCAACAATTGTTATTTCATCTTCTTGGGTAGCTTGTATTCTAGCCTCATTTATTCTCCATGTATTATGCTTCTCTAGACATTCTGATGTCCTGTGACCTTCTACTATGCATCTGTAACAGGTGATCACATACTTACCTCTACCTATTCCAAAACCACTTCCTCTTCTAGTATACTAGTTGTTGGTCGCTTAATCTTTCTTTTCACTACTTATAGAAGCACTTGCTCTACCTCTGCCTCTAGTTCATTTTCCCCAGAACTTCTGTCGCAACCTTCTATCAATATTTTCTTCCACCTTCAAAGCAACTTGATAGGCTTCATCCACATTACAAAATTAATTCATACTCATCTCATCCTGAATCTGATATTTCAACCCATTCACATATCTTTCCACTCTTTGATATTCAAGTTCATTTATCCCTAATCCAAGTGACAGTTTGAAAAATTCCTCAGTATATTCATGAACAGATGTCTCGTTTTGCCTTAAGTTGTGCACATGCTTACACAAATTATGCTAATAATTGATAGGTAGGAATTTCTCCTTGATTTTTCTCACAATCTTCCTCCAGGTTCTAAAGTTCTCTTGTTGGTTGTCTACTATGTCCTTCTATAATATATCCCATCAGAGTGTTGCATGACCCTTTAGCTTAGTCATGGTGAACCGAACCCGATTCGGATCCTGAACATTTTCATACTCGAAATATCTTTCGAGCTCTCTTATCCAATTAATAAGAGTCTCATCTTTCAAACTACCATCGTAGCATGAAACTTAAACCCTTGCACTACCTCTGTCTTTCAAAAAATATTTCAAATGTATTGTTGAGTTTATTTCCTTAGCATTTCTCTCTTATTTAGGCTCATCTTCTGATTTTGAATTTATTTCAGCATCTCCAAGCCTCCTATTTTCCAGTTCTTCTATCCTCCTTTTCAATTCCTCTAACTCTTTGTTCCTCACACCTCCTCGTGGTGCTCCTACTCTTTGTGGTGAAATCCTTACAAGTTGTCTTGAATCCCTCACTCAAACTAACATTCATAGGCCTTACTTCCAAGCAATGTCCCTCACAACTTAGGAGCTAAACCATCTCTGATACCACTTGATGTAGTCACGCTTGATCATGTACTCAACCAACTACAAAACCATGTTTCTTCCCACTAAGTGAACAACTAATAGCTAACAACGTTAACAGAAAATTAACAACTTATATAATGACAAGAGGAAATTACAGTCACAGTAACATGAAACAAGAGACAATGACATTAAACATGGATTCAATATCATTTATTAACTAGACAGAAATTTTTCTCTCACAGTCTCATTACATTATCATCCAATCTAGCACAGTTCTCATTCAGACTCTGACTAGAGGCGTGCTCACTATTCCACGTTTTCCATCCAAAATTGGTGTCCCTTCCTTTGCTCTCTTGTTTTTGCAGATGTCCCTTCTTTGTTTCCTTACTCTTGTCTCTCTTTATGTGCAATCCAAACTGAAAAACCATGTTTTTCATTTTCCTTTTCTCCTTGCGGTTCCTGAAATCCCAACAATTTTCTTTTTTTTTCCTCCACTTCTTAACCATTTCTTTCTTTTTCTTCCCTACCAAATATAATTTGGAAGATGGGAAGTTACAATAATCCAACTTCTCAATTGTTTTCCATCTAACTAACTTCCTCTTTAATTTTTCCACCAAATTCGACAGAGTCTGCCCAAGACACATAGAGTATGCCACGACATAACCCACAACACTATAACGGAATTCACTCACCCCTCGAGTCATAACACTTCACTAATGTTGCAACAACGAGAATTGCAACACGATGTTGCAACAATAGGAATTTTAGCACAATGTTGCAGCAATTGGAATGGCAGCATGTTGTTCATCAACTGGAATTACAAGACAGTGTTGCGGGAACTGGAATTGCAGCACTTATTTTTCCCTACCATTTATGAACTTGAAATTGAAATGTTTTTGGGTGATGAGGATCACTTAACGCCAAATATGCTCCTACATCACTTCCCCAAGGCTCGCATAAAACAAGATGGAGATGTCTTCCCCTAGCCCCTCCCTTTGTAAGAGCTCATTGAGATGCTCCATCAAAAATAGTCAAAAAATGTATTATATATATACAATAATCACTTTTAATTTATAATATACATGCATTATTCATTTTAATAAAACACATTACTCATCTTTTCTTTTTTTCTTGATGGAACAATTTCATGAGAGAGAAACAATAGCTGGAAAGGGAATTGACCCAAAAACCTTATTTGTAATTACCACAACACTCAACCACCCAAATTAATCCACTAGAATGAAAAAAACATTACTCATCTTATAAAAAAAATATTCAAATTAAAATAACTAAAAAATATTAAATAAACAAAATATTAAATAAATGACCTGTTTTTATTCATGTGGGAAAGACTCTTTCTTATAAGTTCAAAATGGATGGACAATCTAATTACCAAGTAAGAAGAAATGATCGCAGCTCGAAGATGGTAAACAAAGTGCTACTATGTAAATGCACATAGCTCGAAGATTGAAAGAGATGCTAAATAATACATGTAACTAACTAAAACTGATAATAAATATAAGTGCTTGTTTATCTTGAACAATGTGCCCTCCTATTCTTGACATTTATTTAACGTAAGAACAAAGGCTTAATTTATGCTTTCATGAACATTCCCTTGTTTCAAAGACAATGTCAATCAGTTTTGGTTTCCTTTGGTTTAATAACTTTAAAAAGTGTCTCCTACTTGGACATCATGGCTTTTGTTAACATGAAAATTGATTTGAACATGGTAAATATCAATATAAGTAGTATCAACCGAACTTTACTTTTAATCATTGTTGAGGGATTATGAAGCTTATTAACTAATATCTAAATTGATTGAGATCATCTTAACAAGGTTTTCCTGTGAGAGTGTTTTTATATAACCTTAAAGGTTATCCATTTAAGTTTTAAAAAGAAAATAAACCCAATTAAAGAGTGTCTCAACCTTGTTATAGATCAAATTGTGGATAAAGTTATTGCCAATATGTCATACACAAAGTCTTAAAAAGCTCATACCCAAATGACAATATAAGGATTGGTTGTTGCCAACACAATTTTAAATGTGGTATAATTATGCCGAGCACAATTAATTACCTTTTAATCTAAAATTCTAATCTGATGGTTAACAATTGAAGATGCTGGCATTTTCTTAGTTGTCCTCCCAAATCAATGAATGTGATTTCCTCTTCATAACTTTCTTGTATTTTTTAATGCATCCGTTAACCTATTTACCTTTTAACATTTACCTAATCATATTAAGAAATTACTGTAGCACTATATGATTGCCACTTTAAATGATTAAATTTTGAATTTAGCACGCTGGCTATGCTGACTGTAGAAGCTCATGTGACTATGCTAGTAGTAAATAGATTCTCATTAATATCTATATCTATGGACAATAAGATTAAATTGAATAATGAAATACTTTTGGTGTCATTGCTACTATTACTATCTGTAAAAATGTTGAAGAATGAAAAAATTGAAATGTGGTATACTAGTAAATACCTATGCTTTTCATAGGCTTTAAAAATGCCAATTTAACAAACTTTTAATAACAGTAAACAAACGGTCACTAAACTGGGCATGAGACCTCCACTCAGCAACTGGCTCCTGCAGACGATCCCCCTAAAGTCGCCTGGCCATTAAAAGATTTAGCTGCCGCTTAAGAAGGTAATTCTGCTTCTGGTAGGTTTCTGCTAATTTTTCAATCAATGTTGCATGCGAATTTAGATGTCATTTCAAAAACATTTCACTTTTCAATATGTTGAATTTATTTATGTATTTGGAAATGTAATTTAAATAATAGATAATAGTGATTTTTATCAGATTTACATCACTAAATTTTGAAAAAAAAATCCAAAAGATGTTTAGTCAACACTACTTTTAAAATGCTAATTTAACAAACTTTTAATAACTGTAAACAAACGGTCACGAAAATGGACATGAAACCTACATTGAAAGTCAGAAACTGGCTCCTGCACACGATCCCCCTAAAGTCGGCTGGCCATTATAAGAGTTAGCTGCCGCTCAAGAATTTGGTAATTCTGCTTCTGCTAGGCTTCTGCTCATTTCCCAACCAATGCTGCATGTGAACTCCGATGGCATCCAAAAACACTCCACTTTTCCCATGGAATCCAACTATCTTTCCGCCAGTCTGTGCAGAGGTGAAGAATGTGCCCAGCTCCTCTCCGAATGGCCCATACTTGCCTCTGCTGGAGTAGAATGATAATGATCTTATCACAGAAGGATCGCTACCATCCTGACGGCAACGACTGTGGTATCCACTGACGCATGTCACCACTTCGTTGGGATAATCAAGTTTTATCTGCAACATAGGAATCGTTGTAAATTGAATCGTTTTTGTACTCATAATATAAATATAAAATATGTATCATTAATTATTTTAACTGTGGTTTTGTTGGGTAAGTTGATCATATACAGTTTGAGTGGGTTTAATGGTTAAGAACATGTATTTTCTCTTAAGAAATTACAAATTCAAATCCAAAAAAGATAGAATATGTATATTTGAATAAACTCTACCAATCAAAACTTTGGAGAAAGAAATCTCATACACCAATTTAGTGTATAACTTGACAGTGACCTTAAAAATTAAACTAAAACTAATAGTAATAAACTTCTTCTTAATTATTACCTATTAAATCTATTCTAATTGTAACCAACAATTAAGCCTCTCAAATGATTTAAAATTGAACTAAACTTCTCCTCAAACTGAGACCCATTGTGATAAACTTCTTCTCCTCAGATCTAATGAACTGAAACCCATTGTGATAAACTTCTCCTTGGATCTCAATTGACCAAAAAAAAAAAAAATGGGTAAATTGCATAACTCTTTTTAAGAAAAAGGGAGTATGGGAATAGAGTTATTACTCTGTTGGTAGTCTCGCCCCCACTGCCTCCGTGGCGCATAGACCAAACTGATTGCCCATTCCGATCGTATTCAACTTGGAT
>ML795335.1:192087-215841 GCA_009831015.1 Picea engelmannii
CTTCATTCGTTAAAAATGGCCTCCCACCTTGGGGAATCTGACCTTCAAGCACATGGACCCCAATTGCATCCAAATACCAGCCTTTCCGCCCATGGAATCCTGTTATCATTCCCTCAGCAGATTTAGAGCTAAAGAAAGTTCCATGTTCTTCTCCATAAGGTCCATAGTTTCTTCGAGTGGTCTGAAATGTAAGAGATTTTATAACAGTTGGGCCCCTGAACAGAATGCTCCCAAAATATCCAGTGATAGAGGTCAATATCTCAAAAGGATAATCAAATACTATCTGCAAGTGAAATATAAAATTGGATCATCACATTGTTTTTAATCCTCATAACTTAAAAATCCAAATTAAGGTGACTTGGAAGAATACTCACCCTGTCAGTTTTGAAGGCACCTGTGCTTCCTCCATGACGATTTCCCCACATGGAAAGGCCATTTCTGTCATACTCCACCTTGATAGAAGAAATACCTACTCCTCGACTTAAAACGATCTGTCGAACGCCTGTGTAAATTCCATCATCGAAGATACTTCCACCGTTGCCCCCACAAGGCCCATACACAACAGGTGATCTCATTATACTGCTTTTCTGTGAACCATATATTCGTGACAACTGTGCAGTCACATGAAAATTACAATCACTTTATGCCATAACTAAAATCATATAGTTTTACACCAAACTCTTTGCCATTTCTACTAGCAAGATATTTAACACAGATATTTAACACATTGTGCAATTTTAGGTAGTGATTATTTTTGTATAATCTTAGTGTTCTGTAATTTTAGGTAGTGATTATTTCTGTATAATTTTAGTGTTTTTCAAGTTTTTAATCTATCTCTGCATTCAGAAATGGATTTTGAATAACAAAAACAGTGATTTGTTTAAATTTATATTGCCTGTCAAAAAACCATTTTGTAGAACAACTTTGACTTAGGCTAAAGCTTCTACTAAAAAACATTTAGTAGAACAGCTTTGGTGTAGGCTAAAGCTTCTACTAAAAGATGATTTTTTTCGGGGATATTTGCCTAAACACCGGTGAGAAATTATTGGATTGGTAGATTTGAGGTTTCAGTATGCTGAATCTATTTTTACATTCAGAAATGAATTTTGAACAACAAAAAATAATGAGTTGTGTAAATTTATATCTCAGATTAAACATGCGAAATTTTTGAATGAAGCAAATTCAATTTCAAAATGTCTAAAAGTTTTACAATGAGGAAGGAAAATCAATTAAAAATGTCAAACACTTTATCTCACATAAAAGCATTTGAACCTGAGCACTTTCTCACACTAAAACATTTGAACCTGAATTGTTTTCGTGGGCAGGGAAGTTTGAACTTGAATTATTTTCATGGCTTCCGATCCTGGCCACGAAAGCATTTAAATGTGGAGAAAAATAATATGTAAACTTCCATGTATTTGCATCCTCAAATTATTTAACTACATTGAAATTTCCTCGCAAGATTCCCCGAGCAACTAGTTTTTGTTGATTCGCGTATCAATAAAGACTGAAATATATGGAGTCCCGTACCTTTGTACTGTCGCCATCTTCTGATCCTCTGGTACTGAACGATGGTGAAACGTTGTTGAACGAAGTTGGCGCGAGGCTATTCAATCGGGAGCATCGGACGTTCACGTTATCTGCAGATTCTCCGAGTGCAAGAAGTATGTTATATGTTTTGTTCGAGTTTCCATCAAATGATACCTTGCTTTGGGAGGGCGTAAGCTTTGGAGATATAGTTGCAGGCACAATTGAAAGATCGGGATGAAGATAGAGTCCAATGCAATCCAAACACCAACCACTCTGACCATGGAAGCCCACTACCTTCTCTCCAGTCATGGAAAATGAGAAATAAGTCCCCTGTTGTGGACCATAAGGTCCATATTTCTTCAAATTGCTGTCAAATGTCAGTGATCTTATGATAGATCCAGAGCCATGGGCAATAGGACCGTAATGTCCGCTCACGGAAGTGAGACTTTCTTTGCGATAATCCAATTCAATCTGTCCAGGATCACAGCAAAGACGTTCCAAAAACTATATTTTCTTTTCAATCAATTACATCAATGGTGAGAGAAATTTTGGAATCCATCACTTCAGTTTTTTTATCAACTTTTCCAATCAATCTTGGTTTAGGAAATGGTGATCAATATGCAGCATACTGCAGAGTTTTTAAAGTCTTTAAGACTAAAACTGCTAGTATATATACAGTTAGATTATCTCGATATATAAGTTGGGATATATCTGACAGTATATATACCATTTGCACCACCTATAGTAGTCTTAAAGACTCTGTAACAAATTGCATATTTATGGCCTTTAGAAAATGGTTGAAAAAAAATCTGATCTAATTTGTTTAAATCAAATTTTCTTCAACCATTAACCCTAATGGTGTACCACAATGAATTGGCTAAAAATATCAATCAAAAATATGCTGCAATAACTTTAATACGGTCCACAATCAATCAAAATCTGCTGCTATATATTCTGAAAATTTCTCTCACCATAACTTTAATAACACTAAGAATTACACCAATATCATACTCTACTTTATTACTATTATAAAGACATATATATAATCTCAATATCATATTAGTCTTCTTTTGCATTATACTAAACGCATATATGATGAATTATTGCAATAATTTATTATCTAATTTCATTATTACCTTATCAGTTCTGGTTCCCCCTGTTCCACCATGCCTCTCTGACCAAACAGAACTTCCATCTCTGTCATATTCAATTCTAATGGAATCTATGCCTAATGCATGAACTACTATTATCTGGCGAATGCCTTGATACGCTCCATCATCCCATGGGCTTCCACCACTGCCTCCCCATGGACCAACTCTCTTGCTCTGCAGAAACAAACAGAGAAACCCAAAAAATTACTTTCTTCGTTTAATTTAAATAAATTAGACCAGGAAAGGTTAAGTTTAAACCAGTGTTATTATGGTTAAAATAAAAATCAATATTACGTTCCGTTGTCTAAATGAGAGTAAATTTAATTCAACTTTAACTTTGGACCAAACTTTATTAAAATGAAATGCTTATTCCTTTGGTTATGTGTTATTGTTTCTGTTTCAAGTCGTAAAGATACCTTCTTTGCTTTCAAAAATAAGTTATACTATTTTTAATCCTAATACACATACACATAAATACACAAAGATCTTCTCACTAAAAATTGTAGAAAATTTGGCATGGGCATTGTAATTGTCTTTTTTAAGAACATAAAATATGTCATAACTATTCAGAAAAAAATGGTTTCAAAGGTATATAAAATATCTCATAAATGTTTAAAAAAAATTGGCTCAAAGATAATGAGCAATATAAGTGTAATATAAAGTTTAAAAATAAATCAGCAATGTTAAGATATGTTAAGATATGGTAAAGTAAAAGAAAATAATAAAATTAAATTCATTTTATAATTTAATATGGAAAAGATTACTATAGATGTAAATATATGTATTAAATAAAAAATATAAATAATTATTTCATATATATGGTTAAGAACATGTGTTTCCTCTTAAGAGGTCACAAGTTCAAATCCAGAGGGGTAGAGTATGTATACCTTCCTAAACTTTACAGTCAAATCGTTGGACTGAAGAGGTCCTTTGTCCCATAAACAAGGAGGTCTCATACACCAATTAAGTATCTAGCTTGACAGTGATCTTAAAAATGAATTATTATTATTATTATAAACTAATCATATCAATTATTAAAAGAAAAATTTGAAAATTTTTATTTGGAACTGTGTATATATATCTATGTACATACCAAAATAAATATATCTTAACTCCAAGTTACTTGAAATGAAATTTACAATTCAAGTTTATTTTGGATTCCTCTCAATGTTTAAATATGAATGCTTAAATACCTGAATTAAAATGGATTTATGGGGATGATATTAATAGAGATAAATTATCAAAATCTATTATAGTCCATAAAAACAACACCAAATGAACAAAAACTGATCAACTTACCATCTTTGATGAATTTAGCTTAATCTGTCCTCAGTTTGAATTGTTCCCAAATAACTGGATTGAATCTGTCCTCCTCAGTTTGAATTGTTCCCAAATAACTGGATTGGATTGAATCTGCAGCAGACAACTCCAAAACAGGGAACTCAAATTGCAACTATATGCATGTGCATACCTACTGAGTTTGATTTATGAGTCCATTGTTTATAACATACAACAAAACCCAAGTAAAGTTATAATTACAGTCATGAGTACAAAATATATAGATGTTTTTGATTGAGAGTTACCTAACAATTTCTTCAAGCAAAAACAGTTGGCTGAAACTAATGCAGCAAATCCTCGAACTCTAAATGTGAGGTGGAGAGCACAGACTATTGGTAGTTCTGAGATGTCTGGTGGACAGAGAAGCATATATATATATATATATATATATATATATATATATATATATATATNTTAATATATATATATATATATATATTTATTTTGAATGGGCGCATCAATGTAGGTGCATGGCACTTTTTGAAAGAACGACCTGGGAACCAATGGAGTGGTGCAGGAATTTGAAGAAGATTGTACACCATTCATTCGAAACAGAAACCAGAGGAGAAGAACCTTTCACTTCATAGTTATCAAATTCGGCCGAATCAGGCCCATTAATACGAAAATTCAGAAGTTTGATTCGTCGGAGTAACTGTGTTTGGATGAAATTTATTCTTATTCGACAAATCTTATTCATGGCTATCCATGTCGCTTCTTGATTGATAAGGTACGTAAGTGCTGCGATAGCTAAGTCTTAGTGTATCGCGCTCTCTAAAATATTTCTTTCGACATGTTTCCGTGTGGAATTTGCATTTTCCCTGTCAAAGGCAATTCTCAAACTCTTGATTCCCTGGGAAACGAATTTGCTTTCTCCTAAAGATTTTAATTTTTTCAGCCTGTGAGAATAATTATCACTGCACGTACCCTTACGTTGCGCCGCTTTCATTGACGAATTTGCTTTCTCCTAAATATTTTAATTTTTCTGGCATGTGAGAATAATTATCACTGCACGTACCCTTACGTTGCGCTGATTTCAGCTGTGGACCATAATCTCTACCTTCTCATTTAACTTATTGGTTTACATTATTATGTCATTACATCGTAAATCTAGTTTTTCACCATTTCTTGCAACCATCATTTGAATTAAGTATTAGCATAGTTACAAAGATTTGTCGGTTCAGAAAATGAAACCCTAATCACTTACAATCAGCTAGTTATTGTAGTAAATTTTAAATATGATCAAGTAAAAGTAAAAACATAAACATGTAAATGGATGTCTTTATAATAATGAGGAAGTTAGTGGTTGAAATCACAACCATTGATTTATTGGGACGACTAAGAATATTCCATCAATATTTAATCTTGTCCATACAAAATTGATTAAGCACAAAAAACCTATTAAATGTGTCCATTGTCAATATGTGTACGCCTGCCTTTCGACTTAAATATAGTTGTTAGTGAAATCATAAGTTTTCATTACTTAAATTGCATTTTTGAAATTATGAATGGATTTGGTAATGTTTAAATTGCAGTTTTAAATGTATAAATAGATTCAATAGTTTTTCAATGTTTACATTGTATTTTTGAATGCATAAATATAAAAACTCTTATAGCACTTAGATTATTTAAATTTAAATATCCAAATCTACAATTTGAACCATTACACATAGATTATACAAATTTAAACATTGAAATCTACAAATTGAACCATTTGTAACCTAAAATTGAAAAATAATACATCTTTTTAATAATTTGTCACGATAGCTTTGGGATTTGGATCCCCAGGGATGGCAGAGTGTTGACGTCCATGTAGGACTACAGCGGGAGTCGAGTGAACGAGGCATAGGTTGGTTATAGAGGTGTGAGGGGTGTTATGGGCGTCGGCGTATGATTTCCAGCCGCAGCTTGAGGTAGAAACACTAGATTGATGTTAAAAGCACTTGCCTTCTGTCAGCACAAGTCATATTCATGGAATCCCAGATAGATAGATTTTTGTTTGGCACCTTTTTTTAAAGTGCCATAATATATTTGTGTCCTAATTAATGTGTCCTAGGGATTCTTCGTGGAATTTGAAGTCTTGGGTACACTTTTTTGTCTATTTGTTTGCCCTTCAATTGAGCAACTTGCCCGCTAGGCATCAAAGAGCACTAACACTGCCCAGCTATCTTAGGGACATGATTCGTTAGAAAGGGTTCGGATGGTGCATGAGAACTTAGAGGATTCAACATCGTTGCAAACTTCCTTGTTGTCGTTGATGCTAAGGTGATGCTAAGGAGAACGCTCGTGGATTGTTTTAGTAGTGTTTTTATTATAGTTGTTGTGGCTCAAATTTGTTAGGAAATTATACTTCCACGCTAAACCTAATAGAAGAGAGGAAGAAAGATATAAGCCAGAAATTAGATGACAAAGAAACTCGCGGTACACAGAGATTTTACCTTAGAAACCTAAACAGGAAAACCAACATTCCTTAAGTGTTTTGCGCTCTTGTTGTCTTATTCATTCAGAATAAAAGGTTACATGTGTAATCTTGGTCTACACCTAAGACATAATCGACATCATACCCTCTTGTTTTACACAAGGACAACCCCGTAGCCAATTCGGCTTACATCAACATGACTAGAAACCTACTCCTAAACATTAGCATGAAGATCATTACAACATCAAAAACTATATACATTATTTCAACATGCCTTATTTATAGGATTTACAATAGGACAAACCCTAAAGAAAGACACCCCAAAACAGTTACAGATCCACGCAAATCATTGGCTATAAATTCCCCAAGTCTTGGGATTATGTTAAAATCAACTTCCAATCGGATTACTAGTCGACCTTCATTTGGTCTTCAGTCATTTTCCACATGACTCGTTGTCGACCTCTTGCCAGTTGACCTCTTCGACTTGTTATCTATTACTTCGACTTCAACTTTGTCCAGTCGATCCACCTCGAGCTTCGAATTTCACTTCGAGTCCATCCATCTCGACTAGAATTTCACTGTAAAGAATATAACAACCCAGCGTTCTCCCACTTGTTTTATTCATTGTTGAACCGGAAGTTTCATGAACTTTTGTTCATATACCCATGGTAGCAATGCCCATTGCCTCTCTACACCAAGAGAACTTCACAACACTCATAGACTTGGTCAAAGAGTCTACTATGTTTTTCAACGTGTCTACTTTCTCTAGCAACACCTTGTTTCTTTCCACCATGTCTCTTACAAATGGTATGGTACATCAATATGCACAGTCTTGGAATGATAAGCTATGTTCTTTGCCAAAAATATTGTGCTTTGACTATCGCAAGTTATCTTCATAGATCTCTGCTCAAACTTGATCCCTAAACATAGTCGTTGCAACCATATTTCTTCTTTGCTTCCATGGGTGGTTTCCATGCATTCATCTTTTGTTGTTGACAAGGCTATGACCACATGTCGCTTACTCATCTAGTTGATTGCTCCGTCGAACATCTTGAAAACATATCGACTGGTCGAGCTTCATCGATTTAGATCTCCATCCTAGTTAGCGTCGACAAATCCATGTACATATACTTCACTTTCATCTCCAGGTTTCTCTTGGTAGCATATAGCATAGTCTTTTGTGCCACACAAATACCTGAATATTCTCTTGACAATTGTCCAGTGCTCCTTTCTAGGTGTCGACATGTATATACTCAACACTCCCATTGCATGGGAAATGTCTAGTCGAGTGCAGACCATCGCATACATTAGACTACCGACAACACTTGCATAGGGGACACATGCCATATCCTCTATTCATTCCTGCGTCTTTGGACATTGTTCAACAGTTATCCTTTCTCCCAAAGGAATTAGCACCTTTACGGGTTTGCAATCTTGCATGTTGAAACATTTCAAAACTGTCTCAATATACTTATTTTGATTCAACCTGAGTTTTCTAGTTTCTCGATCTCTTTGAATCTCCATCCCCAAGATGAATTTTGTTGCATCGAGATCCTTCATGTCAAACTTAGAGGATAGTTGTTTCTTCACCCCCTTTATTGGGTCCATGTTGTTTCCGATCAACATCATGTCGTCGACATATAATGCTACATATATGAAGATCCTACCTTCTTCCTTGGAATATATGTAGTGATTAGATTTGCTTCTCACAAATCTCAAACTAAGGGTGTATTTGTCGAACTTTTGATACCACATCCTTGGTGATTGCTTTAGACCATAAAGAGATCTTTTCAATTCCCTTTACTACAAATTCTTCAGGTTGCTTCATGTAGATTTCTTCTTCCAGGTCCCCATGTAGGAATGTTGTATTCACATCCATCTCTTCTATTTCCAAATCAAATGTTGCAGCCATAGATATTATTACTCTAATGGAAGTTAATTTTTCAACAGGGAAAAAAATCTCACCGAAGTCGACTCCTTCGACTTGGGAATATCCTTTCGATACCAATTGAGATTTGAATTTCTCGAATTAACTTGTTGCGTTCATCTTTTTCTTGAATACCCACTTGTTATCGATGGGATTTCTTCCTTGGAATATATGTAGTGATTAGATTTGCTTCTCACAAATCCAAAACTAAGGTTGTATGTGTCGAACTTTTGATACCACATCCTTGGTGATTTCTTTAGACCATAAAGTGATCTTTTCAATTCCCCTTACTACAAATTCTTCAGGTTGTTTCATGTAGATTTCTTCTTTTAGGTCCCCATGTAGGAACGTTGTATTCACATCCATCTTTTCTATTTCCAAATCAAATGTTGCAGCCATAGACATTAGTACTCTAATGGAATTTAATTTTGCAATAGGGAAAAAAATATCACCGAAGTCGACTCCTTTGACTTGGGAATATCCTTTCAATACCATTTGAGCTTTGCATTTCTTGAATTAACCTATTATGTTCATCTTTTTCTTGAATGCCCACTTGCTATCGATGTGATTTCTTCCATTAGATAATTTAACTAAATCCCATGTCTCATTCTTATGCAAGGATTTCATTTCATCGACCTTGGTGTCCTTCCATATTCTACTCTTTGTCGATTCAATTACCTCCCTAACTAACTCGGGCTCCCCGTCAGTGGAAATTAACACAAAATAGGAAGGGAAGTCAGGCGGACTATACCTTTCAATTGTTTTTCTTACTCGTTTAGACCTACTTACAAATGAGGTCGATTGTTCCACCTCTTCATCTGATTTGGTTGACTCATCTGAATCATCTTCTTCTTCGTTCCTCACTTCAAAATTCACCTTCTCTGGATTATTTTCTTTTTGAACCACTTCAGACTTGGACTTCCTTCTAACTTCTCTAAAGACCACATCTCAACTGTACATTATTTTCCTTGATGCAGGATCCAAAAGCTTATATCATTTCATTCATTCTTTGTATCCAATGAAAATATATGCTTTCTTGTCCATCTTTCTCCTTTTTTCCTTGGGAACATGAAAAAATGCATCACAACCAAATACTTTGATATGTGAAATCGAAGGGTTCAAATTATACCATACCTCATGTGGAGTCAAGTCGACTAGTGTTGACGAAGGAGACACATTCGCCAAATATTTTCCAGTGTCGATTGCCTCTTCCCGGAATTCTTGTGCGATCCCAACACCACTGAGCATGCTCCTTGCCTTGTCTATCAATGTTATGTTCATTATTTCAACAACTCCATTATTTTGTGGGGTATATGGTGTGGTATTTTGGCATGATATGCCACACTTCTTGCAGAAATGCTCAAAATCCTTTTCACAGAATTCACCATCGTTAGCAGTTCTTAACACCTTAATCTTATTATTTGTATGGTTTTCAACAAGAGACTTAAATTGTTTGAATTTCTCGAAAACATCTTATTTCTTCCTCAGGAAATATATCCATGTCTTCTTGAAAAAATCATCTATGAATGATACATAATACTGGGATCCACCAAGTGAAGGCACTAAAACAAGGCCAAACACATCACTATGAACCAATTATAGAATCTCATTTTCCCTTGTCGCTCCAGATGGGAACCTCACCCGACTTTATTTTCCATATATACAATGTTCACAAAAATCAACTACTAATTTACATTCAGGAAAATCTTTCACCATACCTTTGTTATGCATAGCTCGAAGTCACTTTTCTCTAATGTGTCACATCCTCTTGTGCCATAGCATGGTCAAGTCGAATTGATGAATACTTTTCGAGTCGATTTGAATCAAATTACCCTGATTTGAATCGAGACGACTTTAGGAATAGCAATGTTGTTGCATATAGTCGAGACGACATTCCCTTATAACTTGTATAGGGTTCCAATACGAACTATTTTCATTAATACTATCACACTTGTGACCATTTTTCATGTATCCTTATGAAATAGAGTGTGCACTCCAGCATCACTCATCTTACTAACAAATATCAGGTTTCTTGCCAAACCTGGAATATGTAGCACACCTAGAAGGGTTTTTCTCCTCCCATCTTTTTGTATCAGTAAGACTCTTCCCCATCCGACAATTTTGGTTTTCGAGCCATACCCCAAGAACACATTTCCTCCTTCATATCGTTCATGTTTGCAAAACCATTATCTATGTGGTGTCATATGATAGGATGCTCCTGAGTTGATTAACCAAACATCTTAATCTGATTGTGTATCGGTCAACGCCAGATACACATCGTCTCCTTTGTATGGAGTGGTCTTTCTCTCAATTGACTACTTCTCATCGGATCATGTATTGACTTCCATTTCCTTCGACTTGTGGTCCCTTTTATAATGCCCATCTTTACCGCATTTCTAGCACCTTCTTGTCGGCTGGACATGGTATTTAGATCTACCCTTTGACTTAGACTTTATACTGGAGAATTTTCCTTTATCTCTTTCAAATGGTCGACCTCTCACCATTAAAGCATCTTTGGTCGATCCTTCAATGTTCTTCCTTCTCATTTATTCTAACAGTAAATATGCAACCATCTTCAAGCACTAATGTTATTGAATTAATCCCTATAGCCATGACTAAGCTATCCCAGGAGTCTAGAAAATAACATAATAGAATAATACATTTCTCCTACTCGATGATTTTAATATTCACATAAGATAACTGGATTATTAGGGCATTAAATGTATTTAAATGCTCAATTACCGAACGTCCCTCACTCATCCTCAAAAGATACAATTTCTTTATAAGAAACAACTTATTTACCATGGATTTCGACTGGTACAAGCTTCCCAACTTGTCCCACAGTTTCTTGGTCGAGTATTCACCTGATACATTCAACAACACCAAATATGTAAGACATAGTTGAATCACACTCCTTGCCCTTCTCTTGAGTTTCTCCCATTCTTCGCTCAACATACATGTTGGAATGGTACCTGGATACATTGTTTCCCATTGTTCTCGATCTACAAGGAGATATTCAATTTTAAGCTTCCAAAGCTCAAAATTCTGGCCATTGAATTTTTTTATCTCTATTCTCGAGCTTCTTGTCATTCTTTAAGCACGACTTTAAAGATCTTTGACTTATTAATCTTACTAGACCTAGGGCTTAGCTCAGATTCAAGGTTGTTAAACCAAGTTCTGATACCACATGTTAGGAAATTATACTTCCATGTTAAACCTAATAGAAAAGAGGAAGAAATATTTAAGCTAGAAATCAAATGACAAAGCAAACTTACAGTACATAGAGATTTTACCCTGAAAACCCAAACAAAAAAACCAACATTGCTTGGGCGTCCTACTCTCTTGTTGTCTTATTCATTCAGAATAAAATGTTACATGCTTAACCTTGATCTACACCTAAGACACAATCTACACCATACCCCCTTTCTTTACACAAGGACAACTCTATAGCCAATTTGGCTTACACCTACATGACCAACAACCTACTACTAAATCTTAGCATGAATATCATTACAACATCAAAACTATATATAGTATTACAACATGCCTTATTTATAGGATTTACGATAGGCAAAAACCTAAAGAAAGGCACCCAAAAATGGTTACAAATTCACGCATATCCTTGGATACAAATCCCGCGAATCTTAGGATTCTTTTACAGTTGACTTCTAGTCGGATTACCAGTCGACTACCAATTGACCTTCATTCGATCTTCGGTCAGTTTCCACACAACTGGATTTCAACCTCTTGTCTCTTGACCTCTTTGACTTGTTGTCGATTACTTCGACTTTGAATTTTATTGGTTGATCCACCTTGACCTTCGACTTTTCCCTGTCAATCCACCTCAATATTCAACTTTCACTCCTAGTCAATCCATCTTGACTAGACTTTCACTGCAAAGAATATAACAACCAAACAATTTTAGGGTTTCATCCCTTCCTTCTTCCTTTGTTATTTTGGTAAGTGCTCAAGTCCTTTCTTTGCTTTTTTTTTGGTTCCTTGGAAAGTGTTTTAAGTATTTTATTCAATCTATAGTTCTTCTTGTTGGTGAATGTGATTCCCTTTGGGAACCCCTTCTTGTAGGGCCTTGGTCTTCATACCTTATCTTGATTAGATAAGAGATTATTCTACCCTAAGGATCTAATATCTTAGCCCTAATCCTTAATATAAAAAATATTGAGAATATTATTTTCATTGATGTCAAAGACAAGGGGAGCCTACAGATGTATAGATAAATATTATAAGCCTATAAATGTTCAAGATAAAGATTGCAAGATGGAGATTGTCGAAAGTATTATTTGTCATAAAGATGGCTTCAGTTGATGGAAAATTGGTATGGATTGTTGGTTTTCATTGATTTCAACCATTGGAGAGTGATATTGTGGATTGATTTCAACCCTTAGTGATTGATCTCAACCCTTGGAGAAATTTCGGTAGCCAATTTTGGTAGAACAAGGGTTTGGGTAATGGACCCAAGTTTGTTTGATGTATAATGGTATGAGTTTTAATATATTTGAAGGTAATACTATTCTAGATGAGTATTACACATCATTCCATTTCTGGTGGTATATGTAACGTCACATAACTCCTCACGGCTTGAGAGTTATGACCATGTGAAGTTGGAGAACCCAGGTTTGGGTAATGGACCCAAGTTTGTTTGTTGGATAATGGTATGAGTTTTGATATATTTTCAGGTAATACTATTCGATATGGATATTACATTTCATTCCATTTCCATTGGTATGTGTAACGTCACATAACTCCTCACGGTTAGAGAGTAATGGCCATGTGAAGTTGGAGAACCCGCATGAGTCATCTAGAAGCCCCAAAAGGTCAAAGTAGTCAAAGTGGTTTAAGAGATTTTTAGAAGGTAAATAATAAAGTGAAGCAATGAGTGTACTATAATTCAAAGTGAATACAAAATAAATTATTTAAATAATAAATTTAATGGATAAATCACTAAGTTGACAAGTGGTTAGAAGTGGGTTAACCCTAAAATAAGGAAAGTGGGTTAAGATAGTTAAAAGGTAACCCCTTGAGGAAGCTACATGAAAGTATAAATAAGAGGCAAGGCTCTCTCATTTTAATCACACTTGAGAATATTAAATATCTACAGGTGACTGAGGTAACCAAAGGATATCTAAGCTTAATTTTAGAGGGAAGGTGAAGTAAAGAAAGCCGAAATTCAAGGGACAATAAATTATTTTGATGATGTTTTCTAAGGTATGTTATTTACAGGTCATCTCACCATTTTTGTAATAACTTTTTTTCTAGAATGATTCAGACTGTTAACTTGGGAGACCATTGAGGAAACATATCCAAGTAGTTATGGTACAAATTTCAGCTTGTGGGTCGTTGTATTTTTGGAGTTACACTCCGTGGAAAATAGGGTTTGTGGCTAGTCCTGAAACTAGTCTAAAACAAGTGTTTCAGTTAAAAACATCATAACTTATTCATAACATATCCAAATTTAGTAAGAAAAAATGTGTTGGTTAGATTACATTCTTTAGTATTTGGTGTACATTTTTCAGATCCATACAAATATTATGTGTGATGCACGCTCTACAAGTTTACTCTCTATAATAAGCCAGAATTCAACAAGGTATGTCATTTTTTCTATAACTCATTTTATGAGAGGTTCCAAGTAGTGACACCTGGAGGAATTGCATAAAACACATTGAAGAATACTGTGTACTATTTTCATATCTTTATTCATTACAGGTACATAGTTATGATTATTTCAAGTTAGGGTGTTTGACTAATCCAAAACTAGTCATGTGAGACTAAAGTAAATTTTGATGAAAACACTAGCCTTTTGTTGTTAAAGTTAAGGAAGGTTTGCAGGTATGTGATCATATACACTAGGTCTATTAAAAAGTTACAAATCAGATTTGGATGATAAAATTGATGAGGACTTTTGGTTGAGGTACATGTTGGGTACATGCTTGAGACAAGTAGTTGATGAGTTGGCACATACATGAGGTGTATAGTTGATGATGTTGGTACATATTGATGAGTCATAGTTGATGAGTAGTTGATACATGATTGGTACATACTTGGTACATGGTTGGAGACACTTGTTAGTAGTATTGTTGAAACATGGTTTATGGATGATGTAGCATATTTGTATTGGTATATTATTAGAAGCACATAATGATCTTGGTAATGATTATGAGTTGTTGTGTTATGCTTGGTTGATTCACATCTTTGAGATTTGTCTTGGTGATTGATCTTGGTGAGTAGATATAATTTGGTCGATAAGATCGACGAGACAGGTTGTTGTGCTAGGTTGTTTGGACAAGTTGTTGTGACAGGTTGTTGTGATAAGTTATTCGTACAGGTTTGGTGCATGGTTGATGCACTTGTTCATGGTACAGGTTGAGGTATAGTTTGGTGCATGGTTGATGCACTTGTTTATGGTACATGTTTATTACAGGTTGTTTGGTACATGTTAGTGCATGGTTGATGCACTTGTTTATGGTACAGGTTGATTACAGGTTATGGTACAGGTTGATGCATTCTTGATGCATGGTTCATTTTATTGGTACGGGTTGTTTGGTACAGGTTGATTGGCATAGATTTACATCAGTATATTTCAAGGTGATAGTGTGACAGTGGTTTCATCATTCTACTTATACATCAGGGCAGTTGGACAGGGAAAGGAAAGGTAGTTGTAGTCACCTTCTGGTTGTAGCCGGAGAACATAGAGGGTTGTAGCCTCCTTCTGGTTGTAGCCAGAGAATTGGGGAGTTGGATATTCCCTCAGGTTGTAGCCTGAGAAACTAGGGGGTTGGAGCCTCCTTCCAGTTGCAGCTGGAAAACAAAGGAATTGGGTGCTTCCAATGAATGTAAGTATTAAAGACATATAAGAAAAATCATTTTGTGTCTTTCTCCCACTTTGGGTTTCCATGTAAAACATCGGTTTATTGTGTATGGGTGTGATTGTTCATTTGTTCATTGTTTATTTACTCTGCAACTATTGGATGATAATGCTACATTGATATAACACTTGCATTTTATGGTGAAAAGGGATTAATTTCTCTCTTATTGATTCACCCCCCTCTCAGTAATCCACCAATTGTTATCAGAACCGGTTCCTTCAGGAAATAGTTTAATCACTGGAAGGAGATCATGGATTATTCTGAGAATGGAGTACCAATGTTTAATGGTCATAATGGTTTTAAGTATGAGATGTGGAGCAGAATGACGAAAGTATTTTTACATGAACATGGACATTATATTTGGCTATCAGTTGTTACAGGATATGATAGTTTGAAAAGGGAAAAGACTGCAGCCAAGAAGGAATTGAAGAAGAATAACAAAATAGCAATAGATTTCATCTGAGAAGGATTACCTAATCCAGTAAGAGAAAAGGTTGGTAAATGTTCATCATACAAAGAACTTTGGGATAAGTTACATGACATATATTCTTCACCCATCGCAGATTTAGAAAATGCCAAAGAAAATGCAGATATAGATCAAGAAGAATTATGTTCACCATGTCAAACAGATTCAGAAGATGAAGAGTACATAATCAATAGAGAATTGATTAGTGCTTTAAATGAACTAAGAGAAGAAAACAAGTCACTCAAGAAATAATTGATGAAACAAAAGGTAAGTGTTCACATTTTTTAAGAAGTCCAACATGTCATCGAGAACTTAAGAACTCAACTAGAAGAAGCCAAAAAGATCGAAGAAAATCTTGAATATCAAAAGAAGTAGTTGGAAGCCAGCATAGAAGCATAGAAAGAAGAAGCAGAAATGAGAGAGAAGATATTGACAAATCATCTTAAGGAAAGAACTAGCGATCTAGACCAACTTAAAAGAAATAATCGCATTAAAAATTTAGCTTGAAGAAGCGAAAAGAATAGAAGAAGTCATGAAGTCTCAGATAATGAAGAAAGAAGAAGAGGCTGAGAAGCTTGAAGAAGAAGTTTTCACATTGAGAAGTAAAATCATCAAGCTCAACAAGAACGTTGAAGAGACAAAAACATCCATATCAGTTATAGAGAATGAAGAGAAGCACTCAAGGTTGCTAGAAAAGAAGAATGAAGAAAATAGAAAGAGTTATGCAGAAGTACTCAAAGGAAGGAATCATGGTGAACCGAAATCTAAGAAAACTATTGAAGATACATATTCAAGAATACCATTCATGTTCAAGACACAAATAAGCTTCAATCATGATCATGATCAGTCAAGGCATAAATTCAGAAGGACTACACCACAAAGAATATCATTCACTCCCAGGTATGCAAAATTATTTTATGGTCATTGTTTGTATTGTACTAATTTTGGACATAAGGTTGCATATTGCAGGGATTATAAAATAAATGTTCAAGCAAGAAGTGCATATGTGTCCCCACGTAACATTGAATGTTACAAATGTCATAACTATGGACACATAGCTAGTGATTGTAGAAGCATGATCGATACTTCCATGAAAGAGAACATTGGTATAAGATATAAGAAAGTATGGATAAGAAAACATGAAGAACAGGTGAACAAATACCAGGTCCTAGAGATCGCAAGATTGGCTATAAAACGAGATGAAGAAAATTCTATAGAGAAAACGAAAGATGTCAGATACAGAAAGGTTTGGAAAATAAATGAAAGAAAATAAGGACAGGAAAATAAGGAACAGGCTCAAGAGATTGTACGTTCAGGCATTGTAGTGAAATATGAATCCACTGATACAAATAAATAATTAAAAGCTCAGAGAGATGATGAATCTACCAATGAAGATGATGATGAATACACATCAGATCAGGAATTGTTCTAAGCCATCCAACTTAAAGACTCCCAGGTAATATGAATATTAGAGAGGGGGAGTCTATGCGATAGTTGTGACAGAACAAAGAACCATCCTTCGAGCAACTTGCAGAGTTTGAGAAGAAAGATCTAGAGTAGTCAGTTAGCAGAAGTATAGTTTGATAGATTAATCAAGACTTCATGATAGTATAGTGATAAATGGGTTAGCATTATGGACAGTTGCGTAAGTATAGTCTTGGACAGTATGGATGGACAGAGATGGATTCGTAAGAACACTCAACAGGTTTTAACAAATATATGACAGTGTACAAGAGCATGGATTCATATATTGGTTCAGAGAGTGGTTCAGAGACAAAGGAACATTATCATAATGGATGATAATTACACAGGAAATGGATTGAACAATGCTAATGGATTCCAAATTGATAGATATTTTTTGAACACATGCAGTGCATACAGTAGTTCACATTCAAAACAGAGTAATGCTCAGAAACAATGATGACAAAACTCCCTACGAACTATGGAAAGGAAGCGTAGACAACCTCTACATCAAGGTAACTCAAGGTAGTATTGTATTAATTGAAATTTATGTTGATGATATTGTTTTTGGAAGTACTAATGATAGGTTAAGCCAAAAATTTGCAAAGGATATGAAAAATGAATTTGAAATGTCATTACTTAGAGAACTATGCTTCTTTCTGGGTCTTCATATATGTCAAAGAAACCAAGGAATTTGTATTTCTCAAAATAAGTATATCTGAGAATTGGTAAAGAGGTTCGGAATGGAATATTGCAAACTAGTTACCACTCCTATGTAAACCAATTGAAAATTGAGCATAGATGATGATTCAAAGTCAACAAACTAGAGAAAATATAGGTTAATGATTTGTAGCTTACTATATGTGACAACAACCAGACCAGATGTAATGTAGGCAGTTGGGTAGGTGGCACGATTTCAAGCATCACCAAAGGAATCACATGTATTAGCAGTAAAGAGGATTTTAAGATATCTCAAAGGAACAGAGGAGTTTGGATTATGGTATACAAAAGGAAAGGATCTATCACTCATTTCCTACATAGATACAGATTGGGCAGATTGCATTGTTTACCGAAGAAGCACCAATGGAGCAACATTCTACTTAGATATACATGTTGAGTATGATGAGTGCATTCCAATCTATTTTGATAATACAAGCACCATCAGTATCTCAAAGAACCCAGTGATGCACTCCAAGAAGAAGCACATTCCAATAAAGTATCACTTTCTATGGGAATGTGTTTCATAGATGAACATCAGAGTTGAATATGTGGGCACAAAAGAACAAGTGGAAGACATCTTTACAAAACCGCTTCCAAGGGAAGCCTTTGAGTATTTTCGTCAGAGAATTAGAGTAATTTCTACTCCAAAATTAATGATTTTGAATGATTATATTATATGTCTTATATTTACATGAGGAAGTACCATAAAGAGGACAGTTCAGGTTGGGGGATCAGTTTCAGGAAGAGTTCAGTCAAGGGGAGTATCCCCAAGGATAGTTCAGTTAGGGGGAGAAACCTCGGATGTAAAGATACATTTTCCATTGATGACAAAGGGGGGGAGATTTATCATATGTAGGATAGAAATGTTTGGAGAGAAATCACAGAGGCATATAGATAGGGGGAGTAGCCCAAGGAGAGTTCAGTCAGGGGGAGCATCCCCAAAGGGAGATACCCTTTTCCATTGATGTCAAAGGGGGAGAGATAGAAACATTGATGAAGAGTATAAGCATGAATGTTATCATGACTAAGTGTTGTCATCAATTTTGGTGTTGCCATCAATGCCAAAGGGGGAGATTATAACACAGTTAGCTTAGGTTGATAGACAATTGGTATGGATTGTTGGTTGTCATTGATGTCAACTATTGGAGAGTGATATTGTAGATTGATGTCAACCCTTAGTGATTGATGTCAACCCTTGGATAAAGTTCAGTAGCGAATTCTGATAGCACAAAGGTTTGGGTAATGGATGTTGGATTACTGAGAGGGGGGTTGAATCGGTAATAGAGCAATATAATCATTTTTAACCATATAATGTAAGTTTTATATCAATGTAGCATTATCACCCAATATTTACATATTAAATAAACAATGAACAAATTAAAAATCATACACATACACAGTACACCAATATTTTTACGTGGAAACCCAAAGCGGGAGAAAACCTTGGAATGATTTTTCTTATATATCTTGAAGAATTACATTCATTGGAAGCACCAACTTCCTTTGTTTTCCAACTGCAACTGGAAGGAGGCTCCAACCCCCTAGTTTCTCAGGCTACAACCTGAGGGAAGCTCCAACTCCCCATTTCTATGGCTACAACTAGAAGGAGGCTACAACCCCCTATGTTCTACAGCTACAATCGGAAGGTGACTACAACCACTTTTCCTTGCCCCATCCAACCGCTGTGATGTATAAGTAGAATGATGGAACCACTGACACACTATCATTGTGAGATATACTGTTGTAAACATGTACCAATAAACCTGCACCAAACAACCTGTACCAATAACCTAAACCATGTATCAACCATGCATCAACATGTACCATAAACAAGTGCATCAACCATGCACCAACTTGTACCTTAACCTGCAAACCTTCATTAACTTCAACAACAAGAGACTAGCATTTTCATCAAACTTTACTTTAGTCTCGCATGACTAGTTTTGGATTAGTCAACAACCCTAACTTGAAATAATCATAACTATGTACCTGCAATGAATGAAGATCTAAAAATAGTACAAAATGTTCTTTAGTTTGTTTTATACAATTTCTTCGGGTGTCACTACTTGGAACCTCTCAGAAAAGGAGTTATAGCAAAAATGGCATACCTTGTTGAATTATGGCTTATTCTATAGAGCGAACTTGTAGAACGTGCCTGTTACACATGAAATTTGCACACCTAGGTACTTCGCCCTAACTGTCGTAAAATGTCATATAAGAGTCTCATACACTCTGAAACCATGGAATAACCTATGTCACAATCCCTAGTTAATGTGGAGGAGGGATATATTACATGAAGGAAAAAGTACTAAGTATACATGAATTATTATTAATATTCATGGAAAAGAAATTGATTAAGTGATAGAATCAAGTGCACATGAATTATTATTAATATTCATGAAAAGGGAAGTAATTAAGTGTGAGAATCCACCTCACATTTGGTTTCCTATTTTTTAGGGAAGGTGCAGGATCTCATGGATGGTCCTTAAAATCCTTGAGAGATATTTCCTCCCCAAAATCCTTAAGAGATATTTTCTCCCTAAATATCTTAGAGATCCCTTTCTTAGTGGATCTGATGAGAGATCCTCTCCATGGTGGTTAAGCCTCCAAATCCTATATAATGAGGGGTTTCCATGGAGAAGGGGGGAATGGAGATTGAGAATTATACCAAACTTATGATCTCATGAGTGGTATGTCATTTGGAGCATCAGCATTATGTGTGTGGACTGTTTAAGCAAGGGTTTGGACAAGGGGAACTAGATGAAGTTGTTGCACTCATATCTATGGTTATAAGTTTTCTTCATTATTGTTCTCATTAATATAATATGCTTGGCATGTTTCTTTCAAGTCTGTGTTTGAACTCACATGAATTTGTCTCTAATAGATAGATATATTTCGAGATAATCTCAGTAGAGTAGGAAGTTGGTTGTATCTTTGTTTGTCTACAGGGCTTATCGAGGAGTTTAAGATTAGAGCTCAACTCGGATTGTGCAGTGACAAACACTGGTAAAAATGTACTTCTTTTCTCCTCCCTCCTCACACATTAGTTTATCTAGATCTAAAAGGAAGGCATTGTCCATGTTAAGCACCTTTTTTCTTAAGAGTTAAGAGTCTAGCTCTCAAGAGGAGATCTACCTATCCGCAGGGAGATTTTCCTACAACACAAATTGGCGACCATACTAGGGAAAAATTGAAACTTTAAGTTTTGGTTTTTCTCATAGACCTTGCCTTACCCTTTGTTATTTTATACCTTGTTCACCTTGTATGTTTGATTTCATATGCTGATTGAATCCTTATTCCATCACATTCATCATGATTGCCAAAGTTTGACTGAATTTTTCCATTTTTTGGACAATTTTCTGAGCTGTGGAAGCCTGGCGCTCCCTTACCTATGTTAGCAGAGCGTTGGTGCTCCCCCTTGGTCTTAGACAGAGTGTTATAATGCTCTGGTACCCCTTACACCAGAGCGCCAGCCTTTCCTCTGCAAAAAAAACTTTCCAGAATTGTCTTTTCTGTAGTCCAGTCTTTGTTTTTGCCCTTGCTCAGCTTCTTTGTGCTTCAATTCTTCTTCCTATTGACCTTTGACACTCTGATTTCTCAGAAATAAGCACTTTTTTGTTCAGATTTTGTTACCTTCTTCCTTATTTTGAGTGTTTATGTTGTTGAGAACTTGGAATCAATCCACTTCTCTCTCCTCTCTTATCCGACTGAGCAGGAACTCTGGTGAAGGGCATCAGAAATCTGTGAATCATCTCATTTGGTTCATTGAGGTCATTTCTCTTAGCATATTTCTTTTGTGAGAAATTCTTGATTTTCTTTGTTATCTTTTTTTTTTTTTTTTTGCTTCTTGTTTCAATCATAGCAAGAGGGTGTGTTGTTTGTGCGAAATCTGCTTATGCTTGTCCGAATCTCCTTGGTCTGAAAGGGTAGTTGGCAGGAGAATTTTTTCATTGAATTAATCATCATTCTCATACAAACGACAAAGATACATCTTAGTGATTGGTTTTCATATTAGAAGGCATTTCTGAATTTTTTAGCATTGCATTGGATTCAATTGAGAACCGATTGATTGAGGACATTCCATATTAGTGTTTGATAGTGAAAACGACTCTTTCTCTCTCTCTTAAATAGGCGTTCATTGAAAAGAAATGGTTTCTTATAATATTTTATGCATGCTTTGGGAATTGAGTCATCATTCCATCAGTTTCACTTTCATACACCCTTTGAGTAAAGAACAGTTGTAAAATGAACGCTAATTAAAATTTATCTAGAACTTTTTTTATTTTTAGGATATTCCACCAACATTAGACTAGGGTTAGTACTTTGGATTAGGTTGTGATTACAACTCTCCAAAGTTTTCAAAACAAACATTAGCATCTTGAGCTAGGGAGAGTCAAATCCAATTGTCGCATCGGTTTTCTGTGATCCCCCTCTCACACAGGGGTTATGCACGAGGTCGCATTCGGGTGAATTACAAAGATTATCCCTCTGTGGTTCAACTGTTTGTAGTGGTTGGATCGTATATTGGGGGTCACTTGAAGGTATACCGACGATTATGTGTGGGAGCCTCTTGAGTTGATTTCGGACTTGTTATCCTACCCATATGTTTCGGATCGGACTGTCGGTTGTACCCACCTAGGGACTCACTGTGAATTAGTGTCTTTAGTTGCCATAATCTTTAGGTACTTACACAAGGTGACGGTGAAGGGAAGTCTCACTGTACCTGAAATAGACATTGGTCAAACTTACTCGGGCTCCTTGGAGGGTAAATCCACAATTACTGCGTGGAAGCTTGCACCAAGGTGAAATTTCGTTAAGCAGGTCACCATTATAACTATTCCACGAAGAGGTCCCACGATTACTAGAGAGAAATTTTACCGAAACATATATGGGATCCACAGAACCAATCTTTGGTGATGAGTATAGGACTCCTACTAGTCCTAGCACTGCAGTAGCTACAAATCCCACACCTTCTCATTCTGTATGGAGGACTTCATCGGGACGCAATCTCTATGAACATTTTGAATCCTTTCGACAACCCTTTCATCCTTATGACCCTCCTAGTGAAACAGGACCATCCGGTCAAACCATGAATCACCCAGTCGATCATGTTATTAACCCTATTGTTACACCAGCACAAGTCCATCCTAATGTTGGACTCATCACCTCTACTTATCTCCAAGGCACTTCAATCCCTACCCTTGTTTCTACAAGCTTTTACTCTACAACTCCTCATGTTCCACATGATTTTGTTGGGACATCTTTTCAGCCGAGAATGCAGACCCCTGCTAGCCCAAAACAACCGGATGGAGGGAAACCACCATCTAATGAACCTTTCCCTCCTGGAGGACTACCATTCTATGGAGGGCCTACCCCTCCCGGGGGACAGCCCCCTTTTCATTCTCCTCCTGGAGGGAAACCTCCATTTTCCAGTCATACCCCGGTCATAAATCCACCGCTGGCAGGGGGGAAACCTTCGTTTGTTGGAAACCCTTCACAATCCTGGGGAGTATCTTCAGGAGGCACTTTTATTCAACCCCACGTTGGGGGGCACTCATCTCATAATCCACTAGGAGGAGTATCAAATCATGTTCCTTCCGGAACATCTTACAGACAATCTTATCCAGGCGGTATCCCAAATGTTACACATCCAAATCACTCAACTGGATAAGTGTCGCACATACCTCTCGCTTGTCGCAAGTGTCGCAACTCCTATACAATTTGTCGCAAAGGTCATAAGTTGGTTATAAGAGTGTTGTGAATACTGTCGGATCATGTCACCTTAATGACGACATCACAGAGACACTTGAAACACCTCATTTACTCAGTTTGAAGGAAGAAAGTTGGTCTGCTGAAGTCAAACA
>ML795336.1:0-27426 GCA_009831015.1 Picea engelmannii
ATTAATTATCCTTTTTACCTTTGAAAAGCACCTTATCTCTCCTAGTGGCTTCCCTGGCCACTGAAAGTCACTTCTCATCATCCTATCATGTAGTCATGTTCCTCCCGATTCCAATGAGCTATTACACTGAGAGGTTCTTCCAAGTATTGTGCCCAAAATGACCTCTTCAGTGAATTTAATTAACTTATAGCTCAAAATACTCAAAATCATGGAAATCGTCGGAATGCAACGGAACCAAAACCAACCTATGCGGAATGGATCATAATGATGAAATGGGATGAGCGATGCAAGTCGAACCCCAAAATACCTCTCAATAATCTTTGTACTCGCTACAACCTCCATCTGGCTACTCAGGTCATCATAACCCTCTATAAGGTAATGATGTCCCAAAGTGGGGACATTACAGAAAAGGAGACTACTGCAAGTGAAGAAAGTGAAGAGGAGACTAGTGCAAGTGTAGAGGTCGAGTCTTTTGAGAGAGTGGAGGAATACTAATGGTCATTAACTTGGCCAAGATGAGAATTTTAGTGGCGACAAAATTCATGAAGTTCTACCAAAGAGAAAGGATCGTTGAATGGTAAGCAAAGAGAAACAAGGATTGAGAAGTTAAAGAGTGTTTGACATCAGATACTATGGATGGTGGGTAGAATGGAATTGTCATGGAAGACCGTTAGAAGTTGCCAATGTTCCACGAAAATGGAGAGGATTCTATGTAGAATAGTAATGGATATGAAAATATTTGGATGAAAAAATGGTCAAATTAATGAGTATCCAATCTAATAATTTGTTACATTGTGAAATGTTCTTAGTGATTAGTAGGAGTTTTTGGAGGGGTACTTCTAAGGAAATTTTCGGGAATAAATTTTACCATTTTGCTCAGTTTTGCATTTTTTTCAAAAATTGATTTGTCATTTCAATGAATATTTGCCCAAATTTCTATAGGATAAAATTATTTTACTTGAAAAATCACCGTTTTTTCTAGAAATTAGATAAATTCCTTAGAAATTTCCATTCTTTTTACATAAATATGGCTAAACATTTGTAGTTGGCATTCTAAGAATTAGTAAGATTTTTCAAGGCTTCTACACTTAAAAAAGTATGGATACTTAAAAAATTTCCTATATGATAGACTTTACCAAGTGGAAGTATCTCTCTAAAGGATTGGAAAGGGAGTTTGTTCACATCGAATTTTCACTAGGCATATTCAGTGTTAAGCTTCAACGCATTCGAGAATACATCTTTCGGTTCTAGTGTTTGAGATCAATTGAGTTTTATATACAAGGGTTCTCAAAATGACATGGGGGACACCATATTCATTTCTTCAGTTCATACTTCAATTTATTTTTAAAAAAGTTCTTGTTACCGCACAATCTAGAACCAAGTGAAAATCCTTCACAAGGCACTAAGACTAGTGGAACATGAAAGATGTCACCATTGTCCCCTAGGCAACAACTTCCGTCTCTTTAGTGAAGGAATAATATCCAACACAAGGGAGGCTTCCCCAGTAGCCTCGAAGAATCCCTAGTCAAGACACAATCAAGTCTAGGCCCCCTAGGGTGACTAATCATACTACTACCAAGATAAGGATAGGCAAAGTAATAGAGAGGTGGTGGATAAAAACAATTTCTAGATTTAAAGTGTTGAGGACTCAAGTCAAATTGAGAGGCTCTCCAGGTCAAGTATGAGTTCAGTAGGGTCCCAAAACACTAGAAATCAAGAAAGGGTCTAAGGATGAGATAAAACTTGCAAGAAATGTGTAATAAAAACAGTAAAGTAAGTGATAACAACAGTAAAATAAATGATTTCTTATAGTATAGATATTATTTCAGCAGTGAAATATGTAATTTTCAGTAGTAAAATTATGACAGTAGTAAAAAAATCAATTTTTCAGCAGTAAATAAAAGATTGCAGCAGTAGAAATAATAGCCCTTTGATCATGAAATGGTCCAGTAAATAAAAGGGCTAAATACTAGGTTAAATTAGGGTTTTATTTGCCAAAAAAATTAGAAAATTAAGTAGTAAAATCGACCCTAAAACCCCAGACGTTTTTCCTTAGATGGTTGTCATAACACTTCAGAAAAATAAATTAGGGTTTCAGCAATGTGGTTTAGGTCAATAGCATGCTTAAATACCCTAAACATCTTGGTTCTTATGGTTGGAAATATTTTTAAACCATAACACTAACCTTAGAGTAGTAAAATTCAGCAAAATCATTGACTATTATGGAGAAAAAGACTAGTGCCTACTATTTTGGGCATATGTGGTCAAAAAGAGATTAATTTTTGGGATAATGAAGTGGATTATTTTAGGCTGAGGCTTAGAGGTTGTCCACTACTAACCCTAGGAAATCCTACTAGAATTTTAAGGGATGATACATGTGAAGATTCCTCCACTAGTAAACCTTCCAAGGATTTTGACAAAAAGGGTTTGTTCAAGAATGATTAAAGAGGATGAAGAACCACCACTTGAGAAACATCAATCTAAAAATGAATTCCCAAACATAACCATAAGATGAAAAGAGAACACTTACTCAAAACATCTTTCATCCATCAAAACCCTAATTTCCATGTCATCCAAGTAGTAGTAGAAGATCCACAATCATAGCTCCCAAAAAAGTATCCCTAGTTAACCATCCATAGAATTCGTCATGAAAGAGAACAAGTAGAAGTGGACAAGAGTCATAAATATCCACAAGTATCAATGATTTACAAAATGAGAAATGATTCTCTATTTATATGAGACGTCTAAGTGAAAATTTGCCATGAAAGGGTGCAACTTTTCATCTCAAGAGGTGCCTCATCAATCAAATGGTGTGATGTCTAATCAAAAGGTGCCAAGAAGTCCCAAAAAGTCACATCAAGGTGCCCCATGCCTCCAAGGGGTGTGACGTCTCATCAAAATGTGTCATTCCATCGCCAAAAAGCCCTAAATGTCACACCAAGGTGCCCCAAACATCTCATCAAGGTTTCTCATTGTCAAAAATTGCAATGTTCCATCATCAAAGGGTGTTATCGTCCATGGAAAGGTGCCACATAATCTCTCCAAGTGCAATGTCCTCAAGCAAGGGTCCAACGTCCTCCATAGAAGCTGCAACGTCCCATCATCAATGAGCTCAAGGTCACAACCATGTGTGCTAGGGTGTCTCGTGAATGGAGTCATGTGATCAAAATCCCCAACATCCTTCTAGGAGTATCAAATGACCTTCCTCAAGTGATGGGGATGGTCTCCATAAAAGTGGGGTAGTATCCCCTCAACATCCTCCAAAGGATCCAAATGTCAACCAAGCATGTGGCTATCTGCAACCATCATCCAAGGAGGGGCTCATGTGGTCCAAGATGCATCATGAAGATTGGAAGTAAGGTACACGATCTAAACACAACATATAAAGTTAGTCATGTTAATACAAAAGCCATTAGATAGATCTTACAAAATATCCTCTTCAAACTTCACTTTAGTTTACAAAATTATACAATTTGCCAAGTCTAGGTATGGGAGGGCCATTATTACCCCCTATTAGGTGTACCAGTACCCATACCAAGAGGTATGTCCCAGAGAAACCATCAAGGAGTATGTGCAATGGTATGTTGGATTTTCCTTATTTACAGAGCAATAGTGTTACTAGTGTTCTTTTTACTTTGTTACCATTAACATATATATATCATGTACTGAGCAGTAGCAACATAAAAAAGAGACAGAAAAGAACACAACAGATTTATTCTGGGAAAACCCTAAATGGGGGAAAAACCCAATAACCTTTTTTAGATAGATTCTGTTTCACAAAGCAAGTTCAATCAGATAAACCCTAGCACAAGTGCTAGCTTAACCAAAAATACCACCCCAGATGCAACATCAACACCATACGAAGGTAGCGCACCTCCTCAAGGAGTAGCGCACAAGAGAGAGATACCAAAAGACTGAGCAATAATAAATTGTGCAGCTGCAGCTACTACGTAACCTCCTTCAAACTTGCGCCTTGTTTCTGTGTAGCTGGGAGAGTGTGAGTGAGTGAACAAATGAGCTAAGGCGCCTCCTTATTTATAGTCTTCTTGGCCACTAGACTGGGCCGACTTCTCCACTGGACACGTGTCTTTTCATTATCACTTTATTCTTCTGGGCCGACTTCTCTTCTAGGGTATTTCAATATATGTTCAATAGATTTCTTGCTTCTGGAATCTTCTCCGCATCTAAGAAAGGTCATCTAGGAGGGAAAAATCCTCCTGCAGCTACCAAAACATGAACACTCCCTCTTAGCTAGGGAGACATATTTCACGATGTCTTCATCTGGTAGTCCACTGACTACTCTGCAATCTGCTAGAAGGCACACGGCTGTTACAATGCCTTTGATAGCTCGAATTATCAGGCACAGTCTCTGCGATCAAGCGGTAACACACACTACTACATCAAGCGATCTGGTAATATCTATGACAATAAGCTAGTATCACACAACTACCATAATGTCATCCAATAGATCACAACTACTGCCAAGTAGTACACAACTATTTTCTAGTGACACACAGTCACTGCTAGTGGAACACATCCATTTTAGTAGCAACAACTACTATCCGGAGTCACACAGCCTCCGCCAATGGAACACATCCACCGAAGTAGCACACAACTACTGCCCGGAGTCACACAGCCTCCGCCAGTGGAACACATCCACCGAAGTAGCACCCAGCTACTGTCGAGAGTCACACAACCTCCGCCAGTGGAACACATCAACCGAAGTAGCACACAACTACTGTCCGGATTCACACAGCCTCCTCTAGTGGAACACATCCACCAAAGTAGCACCTAGCTACTGTCCGGAATCACACAGCCTCCGCCAGTGGAACACATCCACTGAAGTAGCACACAACTACTATCCGGAGTCACACAACCTTCGCCATTGTCTTACGACTACGTGTGTGATGTTTCTTCTCTCAGCAGGTCCGACAGTGCATTACCCCCTCAGTCACCTCACGTGACTGATCCAGGGAACCCTTGGCCAGAGGGGTTAGTCGGCATGAGAAGAAACAACACACCTCCCTCTCAACGAGTGTGGACATTCAACAACACTCCAAGCTTGTCCCTGAAGTACTCATACTTCACTCTTGACAAGGGCTTGGTGAGGATGTCCACTATTTGCTCGTCCGTGGATATGTACTGGAGCTCCACAACTCCTCTCTACACCATGTCCCAGATGTAATGATATTTTATCTCTATATTCTTAGACTTGTCATGGAATACATGGTTCTCGGTAAGCTCCATGCAACTTTGATTGTCACAATGTATCAAAGTTGGCTCCAATTCTAGATCAAATATCCTAGCTAGCAACTTCTGGAGCCACACTGCTTCACGGATTTTCACGCTTGCTGCGATGTACTGAGTGCCACTAATGTCTGCTTCCTGCTCAACCATTAGATCATGCCTGATCCCAGACTATAAACAACATCCATAAGTACTCTTCTGATCCACTGCACTCCCTGCCCAGTCAGAATCTGTATATCCCTGCAGCTTCACATCTCCCCTTGAGACATATCTCAATCCATATCCAACCGTACCACGAAGGTACCTTAGCATATGCTTTGTTGCCATCCAATGTACCTATCTAGGTTCAACCATGTGTTGACTCAAGGTATTCACTTCAGAGCATATGTCTGGCCTAGTGTTAACCAGGTACATCAAGGATCCAATCAACTATTTGCACATCGTGGGATCCACCAAATCTGAATATTTGTCACTCAAGAGCTTCAGATTTATTGTCATAGGTGTGGTCATGGACTTGCAGTCCATCATCCCGAATTTCTTCAGGATATCAACAGTATATTTTCCTTGGCTAAGGAAAATCTCATCTAATCTCTGCCACACTTCCAATCCCAAGAAGTAATGCATCAAACTTTTAGATCCTTCATCTCGAAATTTGAAGTGAGCTCCCTCCTGCACCCAATTATGAGATTCTCATCTCCTGTTAGAAACAGGTCATCCACATGAAGGATCAATGGGAAACCAGCAAATAACTGTCTGATCTGGCATATCATGCCCTGGGTTCTTGCTCGGGCTTGTACAAAGCCTTCTTCAATTTGCAGACATGAGACTTCTTCTTGTGTATCTTGTTGTTTCTCTATGAACACTTCTTCTGGATACGAGAGAAAGTGTCTCGTCATAATATTTTCCCTCTTGCTGGGAGAATTCTCAGGTCACAAATCAAAATATATGTCCCAATCCTTCTAACTGGCTACCTCCTCTGTCACTGCAGCAAGCTCTATCGAGACATGGGAATCCTCCTAGGAGATCTCACATCTCATAGAAGCCTATGAAGCTTCGATCTAACCTCCTCAACGAATGGCACTTGTCTATCAGTCCTGGAAGACGTCTCTATCTCCTATCTGATTCTGAGAAAGAATACTTTCTGAATGAAAGTCTCTAAGCCACTGAATCTCTCTGAGATCAGGTTCACTATGAATCTGCATGCTGCCTCTGAAGCTTGACTCCCTCTGAGTCTATACGATCTCCGGAGCCACTTGCTTCCGCTGCATCTATTGACTTCTTCTGAAGTTTGATCTCCTATGGACTGTGCTGGGAGGTTGCTCCTCCCTACTGGATCCTAAGGGTTGACTCCCTTTGAAATCTAGCTCTTTCTAAGATGGTACTTGGTGGGGTTGCCTGCCTCACCACTGGTGGAGTCATCTGCTTCTCTTCATAGTATGGATTTTTAATTCCATGTATCTGTATGAGAACATGCTTGTTTATTGCATCGTTTCTAGGTAGGCCCTTCTGGCACTACTAACTCTTCCTGATGATCTGAAGAGTGGTCAAATTAACTGTACAGTCATCTTTGGAGCCTTCTTCTCGTCACAGTCAATCTCCATAAGAGATACTCTTCTTTGTCTTGTAATTCACATGGGTGTGTATGTTCGTGTACATAGTTCTATGTCTCGGTTAGAGACTGTCTAAATAGTTTCCTTTTGCAATCGTCATCATAGCTCCTTCTCAGAGATATCACCAGTGATCTTCCTGGAACAAGAGACAAGAACAACATTTCCATGGTAACCACCTTGGAATGGTTAGTAATCAAGAACATCTCCTAGAGGAGATCAATTTCACCAGACAAGTATATCATTAACAATGATAATTTTCTTAATGGTAATCGTACCGACAGTATTCAGGTGTACCTAAACATTTGATAACAATAGCAAATAATAAAGTTGTAAAGACTGCTATCCTAGGTACAATAGTTTCTTAAGCAACAACAATATAAAATATCAAACCTGGAGTTTGGTGTTGTTGTCTTGCTTGAGTTTCCTTCTATCGTTCATATGAAAACACCATTGTCTAAAAGACAAATTCTTCATCCTTTGATGCCTTTGAGTGCTCTTCGACTTCTGCTGCATGTGCATGGTGTTTCTTCTTCTCCTTTTCTTTCTCATGTTTTGGAGGACATTGTGTGGCATAATTTCCCATCTTCCTGTGGTTGAAGCATTGAACCTTTGACACATCCCTCTTACGACGTGGCTTCTTATTGGACTGCCTTCTTCTCTTTCCTTTCTCTTCTTCACTTGTGCTGCAAGTGCTTGGTTTTCCTCTTTCCTCATCATCTACCTTTTGTTTCTTGGACATCAATCTAGATTCCTCTTGAGAGCAATTTGCCCATAACTTGTCAAACTTGGGTAACTTCCTTCTTGCAGAAATTCCTTGGACAAATGGGTCCCAAGAGGGAGGGAAACTACTTAGCGTAGTGGTTACTAGTTCAACATCTTTTACTGGATCTCCAATGGCTACTAACTGGTCTTTGATCTGTGAGATCCTTGTAAAGAAGTTGCCTATTGTCTCTGACTTGTTCATTGTCACGTTTCTGAGTTGATGCCTTAAAATAAGCTTTCGATTGGTATTCTTACTTTCATAAAGTCTGGTTAGGGCATCAAACATCTTCTTCGGTGTCTTCGGTTTTGATACATTGGGTATTAGGTGATCCTTGATTGAATCTGTCAAGATCCTCTTGGCCTTGACCTCATTCTTCTTGAACTTCGCTTTTGCTTTTTCATCTTCAGGTTCTAGAAGATCTTTCATTATGTGATATAATAGATCATTTTCTTCTGAATGAGGAGAACTCTATGCTTCCAACATCTGAAGTTATCTGCTCCATCCAATCTATCCTCAACTCTAATATTGGTTGACATTTTCACCGATAGAAACCCTAGCACTGAAAAACCTTGACTTTTCAAAATTCACCAAACTGCATGTTGAGGGTTTCAGGGGTGCGCTAGGTTAGGGTGCACTTCTCTATGAAGGAACTATTCCCAACATCCTTGGGATAGTGCTCAACGAGATTGACAAATTATTGCAGCTGCAAGGTGTCGTTGTACCAATCTTCCTTCCAGTGGTTAAACTGTTCTGAAGGTAACCAACTCTAATACCATGTTGGATTTTCCCTATTTACAGAGCATTAGTGTTACTAGTGTTATTTTTACTTCATTACCATTATACACACCTTATACACACCTACTAACGTGGGGAAGTCTCCAACCCACTTGGTGTGTCCTTGAAGGCACAAGCCTAAGTCCAAACCCACTGTCACCTCGATTTAGACTTTTTTTGTCTAGGCTCACTCCTAGGAAAGCCAAGGGGGGTAGACCCTATTTAACTATGTTAAGTTGTTAAGTCATCTAGGGGTTACTTTTAGTTTTTAAGTTAGGGGGACCCGACCCAAATGACAAGCAGTCAATGCAATGCAACCTTTCAATGACAAGCACACCCCTTTTACTTACAAATTTACAATAAGACCAGTGCCTAAGGATAAATGGGGTTAAGGAAATATACAACAAGTATAATTAAACAAAAGATAAATAATGCCAATGAACAAAAGAATTTACTTTACACCAATTTATGAATGTTATCTACAAGTTGAAATAAAATATGAAAAGATATACGATGTTATGAGAAACTTAAACGATTACACAACTATATCCAAAGAATAAGGAATGTTTGAACCCAATTAACCATGAAACATTGATACATGAAATATTCACAAATGAGAGAGATAGCTTGAAATAAATTTGAAAAGTAAAGCGCTTGAAAGAGAGATTGTGCAACTTCAGGAGTAAATAGCTTTGAAAGTAAATCACACAACTTGAATAGTAAAGTTACTTTGAAAATGAAAATGCTTGGAAAATGAAACACATGGAAAGTAAATGACCTTGAATGTAAAACTTGCACAACTAAAATGAAAGATAATTGAAATTGAAAGTGCTGAAGTTGTGAAAGTATTGCAGGTAAGTTTTAAAAGATTTTAAGTCTCTCTTTAGTTAGGGGGATTAGGTGTGATAGATACAAGCGTAGACTATGTGTCTACCCCTAACTCTTACCCCTTTAACCAAAAGAATTGTTGGGTGCTCAAGAAGAAGGACAAGCAAGGTCCTTCCCTAGCTCCACATGTCAATCCAGAATGCTTGGGCGCTCAAGCAGGGAGGACACTTAATGTCGTGAAGCCGTCCCCGACTTACACCCCTTGTAGCATCCCAAGGCACCCTTTTTTATGGTAAAATTGATATTAGTTGGATGCCTAATTAGACTAGATATGATTACTTCCCAACAAATAAGTTACTCCCCTAATTAGTCTAGATGTGGTTACTTTTCAAAGTAAAATCGAACTAAACTAGCCCAATGATATTGCATGGATTGGCATAGCCAAATCATTTTGCAAGGTGTAGGCACAAAGGTTGAAGTAAAGTACAATAGCTTGAAATGAAAATTACCAAAATCCTAGCCTCACAACTTTTCCTTAAGGACAAAGGTGGGAAAAAGAATGTAAATTAAAAGATGTTGCTACCTCACAACAATGGCACAAGGAAGAGGACAAGCCTATCGATTTTGTGCCAAGGTGGGTGTAAAAAATAAAGCATACAATTGAAATAAATACACAACTAGGCTAGCCACACAACCCTGCCTTAAGGACAAGTGGGGAAAACAAACAAATACAAAACATAAAATTAAACTACTCTAGCCTTACGATTTTGCATGGATTGGCATAGCCAAATCACTTTGCAAGGTGTAGGCACTTAAAATAATTTACAAGATAGAAAATTAATTTTGAGAGAAGAATGCAAGCCCAAGAGACTCTCTTGAGCTGCTTACAAGCTTAGAAAATGATAGAAAGAGAAGGGGTTGATATCCAAACTCAAGGAGGGTTCCTTGAATGCTTTGAGACTTTAAATGAGGAACACTTCCCCTTCTTTCTGGCGAAAATCTGCAAAAATCAGCAAACAAAAGCTTGCTGGAAATTTCTGCAAAACACTAGAAAACTTGTGAATTTTTGTTAGCAAGCAAAACAAAAATTTACATATAAAAATCTGAACATGTATTTGAATATTTATGAACTAAATTAGAATAGAAATATGCTTACAAATGAATGGAAATGGCATAAATAATATCAGAAATGTATTGGAGGAAACCCTTGGTTGAACAAGCAAATTTCCAGATCTGAAATTTGCTCCTTCAAACCCTACGTGACTTGCAAATAAGTGATATCTTTCTACAAAAAGAACAAGGAGGTGAGTAGATCTATGGAAAATGCAAAATACTTTGTTATTTCAAATAAACTAACTCACAAAACCTACAGTACTACTACCATAAGTTTCTCCAAGCAAAGTATTTCCTTGGATCTCCTAGATTAGATTATAGAAGCAAGAAATACACAAGAAAATAAGGCAACAATGTCACCTCACACAAAAGACCATGAAGAGCATCAAGAAGACTCCCAATGCACCATGAGATAACCTCCAAAGCTTCCTTTTATTAATGGCAAAATTTTGCTACAAATACTTGCAACAAGATTTACAAGAAGAAATGAGAAAAAGAGAGAGAGAGAGAGAGGAGTGAGAGAGATTTGGGTAGCATAAAATTTCTTTGAGAATAGATCGAGAAATGAGGACAGGTAGGCATTCTTTTATACTTGGGAAGCAAGAGAGACCCCTCTTGGATGAGCTCCGAGTGACATCCATCAAAGGGAGGGAAATCATCTCAAGGAGGGCGCTCTTTTAGGGTTTTAGTCATGTCTAGGGTTTGAGGGTTGAGGGGGGAAGGGGGAAAGCACCTTTACCACTTGTCAAACATAAGGTTAGACACTAAGGAGGGCACACTTAGGGTCTTGGGTGTCGTTTTTCTTTAATTTTTATTTTTGGCCAAGTGGATGGGTAAGGGGGGTGCACTTTCTCTAGGGAATCATCATGTTAGGTTGTTGGCTAAGCAAGGGAGGGGTCTCTAAGTGGAAAATTGTTTTTCCAACTTTGGGAAAAGGTTAGGAAACCTTTCCCACTCTCTCTCATAACTTTTTTCATGTTTTACAATTTTTGGCTATTTTACCTTAGCCAATTAAAAACAATTAAATGTTGACTCTAGAGTCTAGACTGACTTTTACTCCTTATGGACAAAGACCTAGCAAAACTTGTCCAAATGAGCTGAAACTTGGTCCAAAGGTGTAGGGGGGTCTCTGCCATTTTTTTTGAGTACTCATACCCCTATACAAAATCCCCAAGGACCAAATTTTTACATTTTACATAAAAAATAATTAAAATTCCCATTAAATGGAGGATTTTAATAAATTAAAAAAACTATCAAAACTTGACGAAATTCCGCAAAACTCTATAAGATGTCTAGCATGGTCATTTACAACATTCCTAGACCTTAGTCACCCCTTGGGCTCGATCATTAGAATGTMTTTCACCACTTTGCAGGATTATTGTGAGTGAAAAACTCTAGGGTAATTAAAAATTACCTGAGGATAAAAAACAATCGATGAAAGGATTTCCCTAATGATAAATTCCTAGGAAACTAACTAAAATATGACTCATGYTGATCTATTACATTATTATCCCACGCAGGGGAGCRGACATTCCAATTATAGAAAGATGTGCCCGGGGRAAAAAATGCCCTGCTGAGCCGTAAGTCTTCAAACTTAGTTGCACCATCAGGTACATGTCTTCATGGTACATGATGTTGACCCCTAGTCGAAATAGGTGGTCAACAAACCCCAAATGGGGGAAAAACCTAGAAACCTTTCTTAGATATATTTTGTTTCACAAAGCAAGTCCAATCAGATAAACCCTAGCACAAGTGCTAGCTTAGCCAGAAATACCACCCTAGCTGCAGCAACAACACCATATAAAAGTAGCGCACCTCCTCAAGGAGTAGCACACAAGAGAGAGATACCAAAAGACTGAGCAATAATAAACTGTGCAGCTGCAGCTACTGCATCACCTCCTCCAAAATTGTGCCTTGCTTCTGTGTAGTTGGGAGAGTGTTAGTGAGTGAACAAATGAGCTAAGGCGCCTCCTTATTTATAGTCTTCCTGGCCATTAGAGTGGGCCGACTTCTACTCTGGATAGGTGTTTTTTCATTATTATTTTATTTTTCTGGGCCAACTTCTCTTCTAGGGTATTTCAATGTATGTTCAATGGATTTCTTGCTTCCAGAATCTTCTCTGCATCTAAGAAAGGTCATCTAGGAGGGAAAGATCCTCCCGCAGCTACCAAAACATCAACATGGTAGTGGTATGGATTGGGGTTTACTTCATGGGGTGGATGTCATTGACATGCAAGACCATGTATAATAGTCATCCTTATGAGTGCCTTTGTATAGGGAACGCTTAGGCAATGAGGTACCCTTGCCTAGAAAATGATAATGACAACAGTTGATGATAATGAAAATGATAATGGCAACTACTTGTGGAGAATCTAGAATAATATCATTGGATCTATTGTCTGAAATGTGGATCATGGAGAAACATTTCTCCTCTAGTTACCCCTATAAGTGAGGGAGTAACAATTCCCATGCATGCATGTTATCAGCAACACTTGGAGCATGCTTAGGAGAGCGATTACTTCAAATTGGTGCTTTTTTATTTTGAGATCTATTGTTTCTAGATACCCTTTTTGGAGGGAAATTGTGTTGTTTTTAGGGTTTTTTTGGGAAAGTTCCATACATGGATGGGTTCATGTAATGATGGAGAAGAAAAACTAAAAAGTTCAAGTAATTTTGAGAAAGTGCAAAATTAGGTCAGAATTAGGGAATCTTGTTTAAAATAGGAGAAAGTGCATCCATAGAGGCACTTACGAAGGTTTCACACTGTCACCACATCAACTCTTTCTCTCACTTTAGGCTAGCTGCCCTTTGGAACAAAGAGGGGGAACCCTAGAAAAGGTGTTTATGATAGTCTTTAGAATTTAAGGGATGGTGGATTGCTAAGACTAGTTCTTATCCAGTGGGTGATGGAGTCAAGATCAACAATCAAGAGGGTTCTAACATTATGAAGGGAGGTGTAATTAGGATATTATAAACATGCTCTAACTAACCACATGGATCTACTTCAATATGCAGAAAATTTAAGGAGGGTTCTTGCAAAGATGCTCCTCATAACCAATACAATTTCAACTAAGTAATAATATGCAACCATGAATAATTAAATGACAAGGACAAGTGAAACCATAAATAAAGTAGACAATTGTAAAAAGTCATCTTTACAAAAAGAACAACAAATAATATATCATTCTTCAAATGTGATTTCACCAAAAGATCAAGGGGGCCTAAAACATGCCACACTTAACCTTGAACCTTAGCTAGGGTAGACCTTAAGATAGAGTGAACAACCCTAACCGAGACACTATAGTAGCAAAATCCTTTAATAAACCCAATGATTACAACAAAACAAAGGGAGGGTTATGCCTCAACCCTAACATCCTCTTATTGGAGAAAAACTATACAAAGATTGTTCCAATAGATTTGTACTAGTAATTTATAATCATCAAATCCACCCAAGAAATTATGAAAAAGATGAACTTCACATTGAAACACCGCTCAACTTCTTCCTCCCAAAATATCTTCAACTAATCTTGGAGGGGATCTCCCACACTTCCAACGATGCCTATAACAAATTAATCTCTCTTTTACTTATAGGCTTTCATCCTCTCAAATTAGGTCATGGTCCCATTTAGGGTTCAGATAGGGAAAGTAATAATTTAATCCACCAAGCATGTCCTCCCACCTAGGGTTCACCTCTCTAGGGCCTTCTTCATGCGATTTAGGGAACTTAATGGTAGATTTATTTTTCCTTAATTCAACTTAGCATCTTAATTAATGGAATTTTATTGATTTCATGGAACCTTTGAATGGTCATGATCATCAAGTATCGTCTCTCCTATTTCTTTGCTCATGATTTCCAACAGAGATGTTTTGTGGATACCAATTAGGCTCAGCAAAATTTCTAAAGGGTGAGTGGGAATCCCAATGGTTTTTATTGCTAAGAGCATTTCCTCTTAACACTGACTATTAATCTTTGATTCAAACCTCGATGTTATGTCTTGTTCATGTTGTGACCTCGACACCTCTCCCACCCAACAACAAGACTACAAATACATCTTGATTTCTGAATGTATTTGGTAGATGTCTTATGCTTAGTGTCATTAGAGTAAATTTGGGTCTAAAATGGGCCTCATAAGAAAACTATGATTGATGATTTGTAATATAGTGATAATATGGTTGATTTTATTATAAATATATTAAAAGTATTAATTTGTAACAAAATATAGAATATTTTATATTATCACTACTTTCAATGCTTTTGAAAATAAATCTCACATTAATTGAAATCATAATAGAATCAATTCAAAATAGGATAACATTTATATTGTTAATTATTTTAAAAGAAAAATGATATATAATAACTAATTATATAATATATATAAATATATAAAACAATAAATTAGATATTTTAACAACTTTTATATATAATATAATATTGTATTGCTTGATATATAATAAAACTCATTAGCTATAACTAAGTAACTATATTAAACATAGTTACCAACCTAACGAGAATTGTGACTTCAAAACAAGAACTACGGTGCTAAAATCCCATATTTCCTCATAAAAAATATTAAAATCAACTCTTAAATCGAAAAGTGGTTCCACCGAGGGCACATTTTTTTTTTTCATATTTCTTCATAAAAAATACTAAAATCAATTCTTAAATCGAAAAGTGGTTCCACTTGAGGCACATTTTTTTTTTCTTGGGGTTAAAATTACAACCTTTTGCAACCATGACATGTAATGTTGTTAACAAAAACCTTAAAATCAACACCTGGATTGAAAAGTGGTTCTACCAGTAACACCATTTTGTTTAGGTTAAATTATAACTTATTTAAAACTATGGCCTTAATGGCCATTACTATTACAACAAAAATTGTAAAATCAACCCTCTAATTTAAAAGTAGTTTTACGAATAACATCCTTTTGATTTTGGGGGGGTTAAAATTACTACTTGTTTGAAACTATAGCCTTAATTGTCTGTACCATTGTGACGAAAATCTTAAATCAATCCCTGAATTGAAAATAGGTGCTAGTAGTAGTGCCCTTTTTATTTCAGATTAAAGTTGCAATAGTGTGGAGGGCATAGCCTAAAAAAAAGTTATTGCTGCAATCAAAATCATCACACTCACCCTCACTCCACGGTTTCCTTCTTTTTATTTTTATTTTTATTTTTTAAACCTTTAAAAACAACAAAATCTTTAATTTTTTTAAGAAAACTAAAAGAATTAGGACAAATTTAAAAAAAAAAGGAAAATCAAAATTTATAAAATATAAATAAAAAGATTAAAAATAATATAAACAAAATAAAATGAATTTAAAAAGAATACATTAAAAAGAATAAAAAGTATATTTAAAAAAAACATACCAAATAAATTTAAAAGGAAAAATATGACATAATTTTTTGAATGTTTTTTTTTTTAAATATTAAATTCGTTTTAAGTGTTTTTTTTAATGAGATATGTATTCCATTTATAATACTCTTGTTTAAGTATTTTTTCTTTATATTTAAAAAAACAATTAAAGTTTTTTTAATTTTTTTTCAATTATTTTTATTTTAAGTCACTTTATTTTTTTATTATTTTTGTTTTAATTCACTTTTTTTTTTATTCCTTTTCTATATTGTGTTTTTATAATTAAAACAAAACAATTTAATTTTTTTAATTCATTTTAGATTGTTTAAAAAACAATTGTGTGTTTCTTGTCTTCTTCTTTTCTTTTTTTTCTTTTTTTTTTTACTATTTGAAGGGGAGAATAATGGAGTAGGTGTGAGTATCACAATTTTGATTGTTACAATGACATTTTTGCAGACAATGGTTTAAAAAATGTTGGAATTTTAAGTTTGGAAGAAAAGAGGATACTTATGCTCACAACTCTTTTTGATTCAAGGGTTGATTTTAAGATTTTGGTTGCAGTAATACAAGTTGTTAAGACCATGGTTTCAAACATGTTGTAATTTTAACCTAAAAAAAAGGGTGTTACTTGTAGCACCAATTTGCAATTCAAGGATTTATTTAATATTTTGGTTGCAATCATACCAATTGTTAAGTCTATGGTTTCAAACCAATTGTAATTTTAACCTCAAAAAAGAAAAAGGGGTGTTATTAGTAGCACCACTTTTCGATTCAAGGGTTGATTTAACAACATCAAGTATCATGGTTGCAAAAGGTTGTAATTTTAACCCATCCAAAAAAATGGTGCGACTGACAACACCATGTTTTGAAATAAAGGTAAAACAACCACTAAATGGGACCTCGAAGAAAACAAAAACTATGGAGGATTCTTGTCAAATTGAGAACCAAGCTATTATATATAATATATAATATATATAATTCATTAATTGTGATAATTTAATTTGTTCATTACAACTAAGAATTTATTTAATTATAATAGATAATATAATATATTATATATTATAACTCATTATTTACAACAAGTTACAATTAACGAGCTATAATGTATAATATAGTATATCATTGGTTAGTTGTAACTAACAAGTTATATTATATAAAATAGTATATTATAACACTTCAATTGTTATATATTATATAATATAATTCCTTATATTATATTATATAATATAATACTTCTTTGCGGTTTTGAACGAGAATAATACTTCTCAACGGTTTTGAAGGAGATATTTTATTTCTAACATTATATCTCTGCGGTTTGAATGGGAATAATACTTCTCTGTGGTTTTTACCTTTTTTTACGAGAATAATATTTGCAGTTACTCTCGGTGATGTGAACCATAATACTTCTCTATGGTTTTGAGCTCGCGGTCTCTCGGTCAGGGGAATTTCTCTGCGGTTTTCAGAATGATCTCTGCAATTTTGAATAATTTTTAGTTCTGGCTTACTCAACTCATTGAGCACTTGGGCACGTGTTCGTAAATTAGTTCTGGCTTCTTCAATCGGCTGTGCACCTGGACACGTGAAATCAGGTGAGTCACTTTTTACTTTGATTCAATTTTAATTTAAAATATATTTATAATCTAGTAACATGTGAAAATTAAAGAGATTTAAATATATTTTCTATTTTATTTTTTTTTAAGTTTAATAAGTAAAAGTTGATTTGAGAGATAATAATTAATATCGTTATTATCAATTAAAACAATTATTTTCCATTTTTAAAGTCAATCCAAAATAATAATTGTTACTTTTTTCTGTTCTTTTCAATATGAGCACTCCGCCACCTATTCCAAAAGCTCAGCCTATCAGGGGGAGGTTGTTGATGTTTTGGTAGCTGCGGGAAGATCTTTCCCTCCTAGATGACCTTTCTTAGATGCGGAGAAGATTCCAGAAGCAAGAGATCCATTGGACAGATGTTGAAATACCCTAGAAGAGAAGTCGGCCCAGAAGAATAAAGTATAACGAAAAGACATCTTCCCAGAAGAGAAGTCGACCCAGCTAGAAGGACAAAAAGACTATAAATAAGGAGGCACCTTAGCTCATTTGTAGACTCACTCACACTCTCCCAACTACACAGAAGCAAGGCGCAAGTTTGGAGGAGGTGACGCAGTAACTGCAACTGCACAATTTATTATTGCTCAATCTTTTGGTATCTTTCTCTTGTGTGCTACTCCTTGAGGAGTTGCACTACCTTTTTATGGTGTTGTTGCTGCAGCTGGGGTGGTATTTCTGGTTAATCTAGCACTTGTGCTAGGGTTTATCTGATTGGACTTGCTTTGTGAACATAATCTATCTAAGAGAGGTTGTTGGGTTGTTCCCCCATTTGGGGTTTTCCCAGGATAAATCTCTTATGTTCTTTTCTGTCTCTTGTTTATGTTGCTACTGCTCAGTACATGATATATATGTTAATGGTAACGAAGTAAAAGAACACTAGTAACATTAATGCCCTGTAAATAAGGAAAATCCAAAATGGTTTCAGAGTTGGTTACCTTTAGGACAATTTGACCACTGGAAGGAAGATCGTTACAACGACACCTTGCAGCACCTTGCAACTACAATACTTTGTCAAGCTCGTTGATCACTATCCCAAGGACGTTGGGAATAATTTCTTCACAGATCAATGCTCCCTAACCTAGCGCACCCCCTGAAACCCTCAGTGTGCAGTTTGGTGAAGTTTGAAAAATCAAGTTTTTTCAGTGCTAGGGTTTCTGCTGGCAAAAATGCCAACCAATATGAGAGTTGAGGATAGATTGGATGGAACAGATAACTTAAGGTCCTGGAATCATAGAATGCAAATCATTCTAGAAGAGAATGAATTATTGGATCACGTCAAAAAGATGCTTCCAAAACTCGAAGACGAAGAAGCAAAGGAAAAGTTCAAGAAGAATGAGGTCAAGGCCAAGAGGATCTTGACAGACTCAATCAAGGATCACCTGATACCCAATGTATCAGAACTAAATACTACAAAGGAGATGTTTGATTCCCTAACCAAATTCTATGTAAGAAAGAACACCAGTCGGAAGCTTACCCTACGACATCAACTTAGAAATGTGACTATGAACAAGTCAGAGACAATAGCCAACTTCTTTTCAAGGATCTCACAGATAAAAGACCAGTTAGCAACCAACGAAGATCTAGTAGAATATGTTGAACTAGTAACCACTACGCTAAATGGTTTCCCTCCCTCTTGGGACCCATTTGTCCAAGGAATTTGTGCAAGAAGGAAGTTACCCAAGTTTGACCAGTTATGGGAAGATTGTGCTCAAGAGGAATCTAGATTGATGTCCAAGAAACAAAAGGTAGGTGATGAAGAAAACCAAGTAGTTGCAGCATAAGCGAAGAAGAGAAAGGAAAGAGAAGAAGGCAGTCCAAGGAAGTCTAATAAGCCACATTGTAAGAGGAGTATGTCAAAGGTTCAATGCTTCAATTGCAGGAAGATGGGACATTGTGCCACACAATGTACTCACAAACATGAGAAGGAAAAGAAGAATAAGCACCATGCACATGCAGCTGATGCTGAAGAACACAAACCCAAAGATGAAGAATTTGTATTCATTTCAACACTCACCGGAACCATCACTCAAAAAAGCGATACCTGGATGATAGATAGTGGTGCTTCCAAGCATATGAATGGATTCAGAAACTCTCTATCAAAATTAACAGAAAAGGACTCCTCACTTCAAGTGGTGCTTGGAGACGATTCCAAGCATGCAATCAAAGGCGTTGGAGAAGCCTCCTTACAACTTGACTTAGGTAACCCTCTTTCAATTAAATATATATTATTTGTACAAGGTTTAAAGAAGAATCTTCTATCTATTTCATCTTTAGAAGATAAAGGTTTTAGGGTATCTTTTGTGGATGGACAAGTCCTTCTGTGGCCCAAGAGTTCAAGCATAAATAAAGCCACTGTGATTGGTGTCTGAGAGGGAGGATTGTATAAGTTGAAGGGACACCAAGAATGAGCCCTTGTACACAATAATGTTAGTTCCGTTGAACTATGGCACCGAAGGCTTTCTCACTTGAACTATAGATCATTATTAGTTTTGAGAAAAATAGTTACAGGTCTACCAAAAATCCAGATAAACCATGACGGAGTATGAAAAGGTTGTGCACTTGGTAAGAATGTCAAGGGAAGCTTTACAAGCAGTGATAGCAGATCCAAAGGAATTTTGGACATCATACACTCTGATGTATGCAGAAATATGACGGTGCCATCACTTGGCAACTTTGTATACTATGTGTTGTTCATAGACGACTATTCCAAGAAGACATGGATCTACTTCTTGAAAGCAAAAGATGAAGTCCTTAACAAGTTTCAAGAGTTCAAGGCTTTAGTTGAGAATCTCTCTGAGAGGAATATTAAAGTTTTGAGATCTAACAATGGAGGTGAGTACACCTCAAAGGAGTTTAAATACTTTTTCCAAGAAGCAGGGATTAAGAGGGAGCTTACAACTCCCTACAACCCCCAGTAGAATGGGGTTGCAGAAAGAAAGAATAGATCCATCATAGAAGCAACAAAAGCGATGATACATAACTAGGGCCTATCCATGCACTTATGGGAAGAAGCATCCAGTATGACTGTATACATGCAGAACAAAAGCCCTCATAAGATATTGGGGAATAAGATACCTGAAGAGGTGTTCACCGGAAAGAAGCCAAAAGTCAGTCACTTGAGGATTTTTGGTTGTCTAGTGTTTATACATGTTCCCAAGGAAAAGAGAACGAAATTGGAACCTTTAGGAAAGAAGGGCACATTCGTTGGATACATTGAGACTTCGAAGGCCTATAGAATTTACATTCCAGGGTAGAGACGGATCGAGATCCATTTTGACGAAGATGAAGCCTTCAAAAGATCAAGGGAATCTCACATAGATGAGGACCAAATAGAGAAAGAAGCTCCCAAAGATGCAGTCATGGTAGACTCTACACCTGAAGAAACCATCCTAGAAGTTTGGAAAGACCTGTATATCTACCTGAAGAAGTTGTGACTACCAAGAAGAGACCATCTTGCCTTCGAAACACCAAGTAGGAAGTCGAAGGACATGCAACTCCCAAAGGCGCCTTTAGAGAGAGTAAGAGACAACATAAGTTTTCCAGCTATGTGGCACTAATGAGCAACATCATTGATTCAGATCCTTCCACTTTTGAAGAAGCTACTGAGAAGCCAGAATGGAAGGATGCCATGATGGAGGAATATCATTCCATCATGAAGAATGATGTATGGGAGGCCGTTCCGAGACTAGAAGGGAAGTTAGTTGTGACTTCCAAATGGATCTACAAGATCAAGCATGCTGCAGACATCAACATAGAGAAGTACAAGGCAAGGTTTGTGGCTAGAGAGTTCTCTCAAAGAGAGGGAGAAGACTATGACGAAACCTTTGCACCTGTAGCAAAATACACTTCCATTAGATCAATCATTGCGATTGCTTCCGCAATGGGATGGAAATTACACTAGATGGACGTCAAGACTGCTTTCTTGAATGGTGTAATAGAGGAAGAAGTGTACATAGAACAACCACAAGGCTTCGTGATCCATGAGAAGGAGTCCCATGTGTGCAGACTGAAGAAGGCCTTGTACGGGCTGAAGCAAGTACCTAGGGCGTGGTATGCCAGGATAGATGGATATTTGATGATCTTGGGATTTACCAAGAGTGAGGCAGATCCTAACCTTTACTATAAGGTTGAGGATGGATGCCCATTGATCTTGGTTCTTTATGCAGATGACATGTTTCTAACAGGAGACGAGAATCTCATTGATGGGTGTAAGATGGAGCTCGCTTTCAAAGTTCGAGATGAAGGATCTAGGTTTGATGCATTACTTCTTGGGATTGGAAGTGTGGCAGAGATCATATGGGATTTTCCTTAACCAAAGAGGATATACTATTGAGATCCTGAAGAAATTCGGGATGATGGACTGCAAGTCCATGACCACACCTATGACGATAAATCTGAAGCTCTTGAGTGACAAATATTCAGATTTGGTGGATGCCATGATGTACAAACAATTGATTGGATCCTTGATGTACCTGGTTAACACCAAGCCAGACATATGCTTTGCAGTGAATACCTTGAGTCAGCACATGGTTGAACCTAGACAAGTACATTGGATGGTAGAAAAGCATATGTTGAGGTACCTTCGTGGTACGGTTGGATATGGATTGAGATATATCTCAAGTGGAGATGTGAATTTGCAAGGATATACAGATTCTGGCTAGGCAGGGAGTGTAGTGGATCGAAAGAGTATTTTCGGATGTTGTTTTAGTCTGGGATCAGGCATGATCTCATGGTTGAGCAGGAAGCAGACATCAGTGGCACTTAGTACATTAGAAGCAGAGTATATCGCAACAAGTGTGGCAATCTGTGAAGCAGTGTGGCTTCGGAAGTTGCTAGCCGATATATTTGATGTAGAATTGGAGCCAACTTTGATACATTGTGACAATCAAAGTTGTGTGAATCTTACCGAGAACCATGTATTCCATGACAGGTCTAACCATATAGAGATCAAATATCATTACATCCAGGACATGGTGCAGAGAGGAGCTATGGATCTCTAGTACATATCCACGGAGGAGAAGATAGAGGACATCCTCACCAAGTCCTTGTCAAGAGTAAAGTATGAGTACTTCAGGGACAAGCTTGGAGTGTTGCCGAATGTCCACCCTCGTTGAGAGGGAGGTGTGTTGTTTCTTCTGATGCCGGCTAACCCCTCTGGCCAAGGGTTCCCTGGATCAGTCACATGGGGTGATTGAGGGGGTAATGCACTGTCGGGCTTGTTGAGAGAAGAAACATCACACACATAGTCGTAAGACTATGGCGGAGGCTGTGTGACTCCTGACAGTAGTTGTGTGCTACTTCGGTGGATCTGTTCCACTGGCGGAGGTTGTGTGACTTTGGACAATAGTTGTGTGCTAATTTGATGGATGTGTTCCACTGGCGGAGGCTGTGTGACTCCGGACAGTAGCTGTGTTCTACTTCGGTGGATGTCTTCCACTAGTGGAGGTTGTGTGACTTCGGACAGTAGGTATGTGCTACTTTGGTAGATGTGTTCCACTGGCGGAGGCTGTGTGACTCCGGACAATAGTTGTGTGCTACTTTGTTTGAGTACCACCGGCAGAGATTGTGTGTCTCTGGATAGTAGTTGTGTGCTACGATAGTGGATGTGTTCCACTGGCGATGAATGTGTCACTGGACAGTAGTTGTGTACTACTTGGCAATAGTTGTGATCTACTGGATGACATTGTAGTAGTTGTGTGCTACTAGCTAATTGTCATGGAGATTACCAGATCATTTGGATGTAGCTGTGTGTGCTACCGTCTGATCGTAGAGACTATTCCTGATGATTCGAGCTAACAAAGGCATTGTAGCAACCGTGAGCCTGCTAGCAGATTGCAGAGTAGTCAGTGGACTACCAAATGAAGACATTGTGAAAGATGCCTCCCTAGCTAAGAGGGCGTGTTGATGTTTTGGTAGCTATGGGGGGATCTCTCCCTCCTAGATGACCTTTCTTAGATGTAGAGAAGATTCCGGAAGCAAGAGATTCATTGGACAGATGTTGAAATACCCTAGAAGAGAAGTCAGCCCAGAAGAATAAAGTATAATGAAAAGACACCTTCCCAGAAGAGAAGTCGGCCAAACTAGAAGGACAAGAAGACTATAAATAAGGAGGCTCCTTAGCTCATTTGTACACTCACTCACACTCTCTCAACTAAACAGAAGCAAGGCACAAGTTTGGAGGAGGTGATGCAGTAACTGCAACTGCACAGTTTATTATTTCTCAATCTTTTGGTATCTCTCTTTTGTGTGCTATACCTTGAGGAGGTGCACTACCCTTGTGTGGTGTTGTTGTTGTAGATGGGGTGGTATTTCTGGTAAAACTAGCACTTGTGCTAGGGTTTATCTGATTGGACTTTCTTTGTGAATAAAATCTATCTAAGAAAGGTTGTTGGGTTTTTCCCCCATTTGGGGTTTTCCCAGGATAAATCTCTCGTGTTCTTTTCTGTCTCTTGTTTATGTTTCTACTGCTCAATACATGATATATATGTTAATGGTAACGGAGTAAAAGAATACTAGTAACACTAATGCTCTGTAAATAAGGAAAATCCAACAGAGGGCCCCCAAAATCACCCTAGAGATCCTTTACGATTATATGGAATCATTAGAAAAAAGGAGAGAAGAGAGAGATGCCAAAATCCAAATAGAGTTAGAATCATTAGAAAAAAGGAGTGAAGAAAGAGACGTAAAACTCCAAATAGAGCTAGAGGCAATGCTTGATAGAAAAATTGGACTCTTCAAAGATACCATTCAAACTCAAATAGAGGATAGATTCTTAGGGTTCAAGAGTGAATTGCAGAAAATGAAGGATAGGATTCAAGAAATGGAAAAACATAAACAATCAACCCAGGAAGGAGAGGTTGAAGAAAATCGCAACTTGAGAGATAGGATTAAAGAGCTAGAAGAAAAACTAACCAACAATTTGACCATTAGTAATCTGGAAATCAAATTGGATATCAAACCCATCAAAGAGGAAATGGATAAGCTAATCGAACTAGACCATGAGCGTAATAAAAGAGCCTTGAACCTCAGAATTTTTGGTATAAAAGAACAACAAGAGGAGGATACGGTAGCAATAGTAAAAGAAGAATTAAATAATAAATCACAAATTGATACAACTTACCTCATAGAAGCAAAGAGGCTAGGAAAAATAATTGATCACAAAGATAGGTTGATCCGTGTCAAAGTAATTTGTAATGACCATAAATATAGCATACTCAGTAAATCTCTAAGCTTAAAAGGGTCAAGAATATTTATAAATGAAGACCTCATTCCCAAAGACCAAGCTGAATTAAGGAAATAAGTTCAAAAGGTAAAAGAAGCCAGGAAATAAGGAAAATGGCCAATAATTAGGGATTGTTAGGGATAGAGACCAAAAGGATAATAATAAATAGGAATTTGGGACACTCGAGATCCTTTTTGGAACTTTCGTGGCTTTCCATGGAGCAAAGGTCCTACATAAGTTGGATCCCGAGTGATATTGGTATTATTTGTCTAATTGAAACTTGGGAGCATGAAGAGTCTATGGTCCCTAACATAGAAGGATTTGTCTTGTGGTCGGCATGAAACAAAAAGTCCCACCATAGAGGGATAGGAGGCATAGTTTGTTATATTAGAAAGAGTGTTTCTCCTCACATTCAACTTCATAAGATCTACCCGCTCAATCAATACATTTGGATAGAAATTCCAGACACCAATGCTAAGAAGATGCATATAGCAATTTTCTATTTTGCACCTATTAATTCTACTTTTTATAAGAAAAACAATCTAGATAGCAATTGTCCCTATAATAATTTAGAAGAAGATATTTATAGTTTGAAAAATGAAGGTAATATCCTCCTGCTAGGAGACTTTAATGCTAGGAATGGAACTAAACAAGCTACTCTTTTAAGCACTGATTCCAACCATAATCCTTTATGGACCTTGTTTGATCTAATAGCTACAAAAGAATCCTTGACGACCTAATTGAGAATTTGTTTGGTATTGATTTGATCAAGCTCTGCAACTCTCATGACCTAATAATTTGCAATGGAGTAATGAAGTGGCCAAACTCCCACCAGATGACTTGTATTCATGGGCTAGGTAGTAGTGTCATAGATTATGTGATATTTGATATCGTTGTTTCCAATCGAATAACAACTTTTGACCTTTTAAATGACCATGAAACCGTCTCTCATCATAAACCTTTAACCCTAACTCTAAATTTTCCATGCACAGGAGCACCATTGAAGATAATTCTGATAATTAAAGGCAATTGCGCTTTGAAAAAAGTAAAGTTGACCTTTACTTAAAGCATTTAAATAGTAAATTACATCTCCTAACTTATAAGGACAACATTGAAGAACTCTATCATAATTTTACAACTACCCTTTCCACTTCTATTAACAAGTTCTCTTTTGAGGTGTCCTGTAAAAAGAATAATAGAACGACCAACCCTTGGTATGATAAAGAATGTAAAATTGCTAGGAAAGCCATTAGGGATGCTTCTAATGAGTCCTTAAAACTTGATAAGATCAATACGTTCAAATCCCTAATTGAAAGGAAAAAAAGGTACTATATCAATAAAAGGCAAGAGCATCTTTCACGATTATCTAAGATGGATCCTAAGAAGTGCTGGAGCGAAATTCTAAACTGCAATACTAAAGAAAATAATATGATTCCTTTAAGGGACTGGAATTCCTACCTTAAAATTATTTACGAGTTCCCTAATGCCATGGACACCATTCCTATTGTCCCTACAGAGGATGAAGTTTTTCTTTAGATGACATAGTGTTCGGGGTTAAGCGGCTTGCAAATGGGAAAGCTAAGGACATTGAAGGCTACCAAGTTGAAATTTTTAAAATCAGAGGGCCTATGCTTATCCCTCACATACACAAGCTATTCAATTTAGCAGTCGAGTTGGGCTTCCCTAGACGTGAAGCATCATTGTAATATTCCCAAGCGAAGATGCAAGGAACATCACGGTTTTGGGTGCCTTTTAAAACTTTTATTGGTTGTGGTATTTTGTTAAACACTTTGCTTACAGTTATGCTTAGGGTTTTACTGATGTGTTTATATGTGTGTTTGCAGCAATAGACAAGAAGATACAATCATGGAACATACCTCAACCATATGCAATATGATAGACAAGCCAAAACATATCAAATCTTCTTTTATTCATGAAATAGAAGAACTTGCTACAATGAAGATGTCGATTTGGAATGCTCAACAAATGGCTAAGAAGATAGAGAATAGAAGATAGGAGCTGCTACAAAATGCTCCAATCGAAGATGCCACAAGCCTCCAAAGGCTAAATATCTAATGAAGATCAAGACAAGAATAGATCTAGTCGTATGAACGTTGAAGTGCCAAATCCCTAATTGAATGATGCCACATCCTGCTAGAAAGCTAAAGCTCCTCAACAATTCGACCCTATTGCCAAAGGTGTCCAATCACCCCAAGAAATATGCCAAACGATAGATCATGTGATGGCAAAAATAACCTAGGTGCCCGAATCTCCAAGATCCCTCTCAAACCCTATGGATCTGAACCTCCTCCAATGTATGTTGTGCCCCCCCTGGATATCTGAAACCCTAGATAAATCGGTCTCTCTCCTAGAGACCTCCAACAACTCCACCAATCCACTAGAATGATAGATCGGGGCATGACAATGAAAACCCAAGTGCTCAACTAGGCAAAATACCTGCTAGATCCTTAGATCTAGCTACCCTCCAAATAATGGTGCACCCTCCTCTTGGGAAATCGTCCCACTCAATACAAATAAATCCTCCACTGAAATGCCTTCCGAAACAACCAAGAATGATGCTAAGACACTTGCAAGGAAAACCCAATACCTGGAATTCCCACAATCTCATGTCCTTAGCTAGATCGAACCTTCTCTTAATGGATGGTGCGCCCCCCTTGCTGGAAACCCCGAATGGTGCGCCCTCCTCCTCTTCCTATGCCTATGGTTGGTGTAGAACCCTCCTGCACTAAATAGATCAGAACTAGAATGGTGTGGGAGAGTATTGCATCTCTGAGAATCTTTCTAGGTGGAATCTTTCACCACCGAATCGTCCTCTAGGGTTTGTTAAGTCAAAACCCTCAAAACCCCCAATGTTGGGCTCACTAGCTAGAAGCCAGATATCAA
>ML795336.1:99427-119611 GCA_009831015.1 Picea engelmannii
GATGCATGTGGGTTCAGTGCCAAGTTGAGAGAAACAGGGGTTACATGAAATGTTAAAGGAAATGAAGACTCCTGGAATAGGGAAAGTCAAGAGTCAAGTTTAAGAGATAGTAAATACATGATATGTCCATTGCAGAGATTGAGACAGAAAGGGGTCTATCTTGTGTAATGTACCAGAAAAGAATCTTCATAGATTACTTTCTCTCTCCATATAATTCTACATGGTTTTGTAGCATTAATTGAATAACTGTAACATAGAAGAAGCATTAATTTAATGTTTGTAACATAGAAGAATATTGATCATGCTATGGTCATTGAGTTTAAGACCCCTTGAACTTACAGATGAGGTTGTACATGCTATGATTAATGCAAGACCTGCATGGCATGAGGACCAGGCATAGAGTTAACATCCTTTGTAAGACCTCTTTGTGCTCGAGGATGAGACTAGCCTCTTTGTGCTCGAGGATGATACTAGATTTGTTTGACATATGCATTATTTTTCATGTATTATGAAATATACCCAACATGTCTTGATTACATGATTGCTTCTAGGGCTTTAGGGATCACTAGTACTATGTCGCAAGATGGTATAGGATTGTTTAGGTGTTTCCTAAGGAACTCCTTAATGGGCATTTCCAAATTGTCTAAAAAAAGTATCAAGTGTGGCTATAGTATTAGATTCTTGTGTGGCCAAATATTTCCCCTAGGCACGCCATGGTATTAAGGAAGAATTACTCCAAGTATGACTGATATGGTATGGAATCAAGATAAGGAGAATTGGAATATTTTAATGATAGAATTGTTAATGATTAGCATTGTTAGTGTTTAGTCATTAAGTAGTTAAATATAATATATATTAAAATAAAAAAAAGAGACTGTTAAACGTAACATCCCTATTTTGTGTGCCTATATAAAGAAAGGCCATTCTATGTAGAAGATATCATATTTGACAATGAAATAATAAATTTTTTTATTGTTCAGCTTATATGTTGTTCCATTCAATCAACATAGAAGCTGAACAATAAGAAAAGTTATTATTCCATTGTCAAATATGATATCTTCTACATAGAATGGTCTTCTTTATATAGAAGCAAAAAATAGGGATGTTAAGTTTGACCATGTCATCCGTTTTATTTTAATATACATTATAGTTAACTACATAATGACTAATCAATAACATCACTCTCTAAGATTTTCTGTTTTATTTTAATATACATTATAGTTAACTACATAATGACTAATCAATAACATCACTCTCTAAGATTTTCTGCTTCTCCTTATCTTGGTTTACCATTTCCTCCCAGTTTAGATGGAAAATGTCCCTACTTTCCTCCTACTTTATGAAAGACGCTAGATAATGTGAAATTTGTATGTACACTATCATTTCCAGTCATTACCATTTTTCTAGAAGCACTTCGGGAACTAAAAGAGGGATCTTTGCAATAATTTTGTCACCATCATACCTTACATCTTCTTTATGAGGAACTTTCATATCAATGGCTCCAGCCGGTTTGGGTCGGTTTCCTTCAGTGAATCCAAGATTAACATACGTGGTGTTCTTGCTTCAGAACTGAGATCCTCTTCGAAATTATAGAGAAACAAAATATTCCAATGACCCTACTGAACAATTGGAATGAAAATGTATTGATTGCAGAAAATACGTTTTTCTCTTGTCCATTTCAAGATATTGAAGGATAGTGCCTCTTCCAAGTATATCGAAACCACAAACAATCCAGGTAAGTACATGATTTTTGTTTGTACTTGGGAAGTTTCTTCCATATATGCTCCATGTATCTATCAATGATACGTGTATTGCGGTAGTTTTCTAATTTGGCAATTGCATTTCGACACAGTAATTGTATTGATTTCTTCCATGGTCCTTTCTTAGGAGACCACCTATTACAAGTTTCTTCCTATTCATCAAGCTTTGTAATCACAACTACAAGTTGCGGGTCCTCACAGCTAACATCAGGAATTTTCTTTGACCCAATTACACTACAAGGAATTGAGGATTGCAATACAAATTTTCCATCTTTCCATACAAAACTAGCTATTTTACAATCATTGGCCAAACTTCCTTCATCCAAATCCAACACAACAGAAAGTTCATCTGTACAGTTATTCTTGGATTCAAAATCATCGATCCAAACAGAGACCTTTTCTCTCCCTTGATTCTTCATAGGCAGTGGTTGCCCTTTAGTTTTATCTATAGTTCCATTACAAGTGGGGATTTGAACAATGCCGTGCCCAGGGTCCAAGGAATCTTCTTCCAATGACAAATTAACTTCTGAAGCGATAGTCTTGCATGGAGTAACATAGAATGAAGAAAAAGAACTAAAACCTTCATTTCCGGAGAGAGGTGCTAGTGTAGATGTGGCTGAGGAATGCAAGGCAGATGGAGGCGCTATTTTGGAATTGCTAATCTGTAGATCTGCTATCTCTTTGGCTAGCCCACTGATAACTTGATTTTTCTGTTGGATAACTTGAATCTACTGCTGGAAAAACCTTCATTGTTGCTAAAAAAAACTGAATCTACATATCTGTGAGAGAATGTCTTCATTTTGCTATTTTTTGTGAGGCACCATGTGTGACACTCCGCAAAAAAAAATGTTGTGGCATATAGAGGGGGCGGATCCCTATGATGGCTACAGAAGCTTAAAGAAGAAGGGAATAGATCTCTTGTGGAAGCTTTCTTTGACACCAATTGATATATTGATATAAAATGTAACAGTGTAGAAGCTGAACAATAAGAAAAGTCATTATTCCATTGAACAATAAGAAAAGTCATTATTCCATTGTCAAATATGATATCTTCAACATAGAATGGCCTTTTTTATCAATGTTTTAAAACTTGGACTTGGACTCGAAATTGGTCGAGGGTCACCTCGAACTCAGATTGACTCAAAGAAACCTGATTTCAATGACTTGGTTTACTAAAAAAATACATAAAATATTTAAATTTTAATAAATAAATTATATTTTAAAGATTCCAAACCATGATTCCAACAAATTATTTAAACTTTGAAAGAAACCATTATGAATAAATGAGCAAGAACATTTAAAAGACAAAGAATGTTCCACCATCACCTCATCATTAGTATCACCATTTGCCTCTTGTCTAGCCTTTGCCTCTACCCCAATCCTCTAGGGACATCCGTCAACACCTCCCAATTTTGATGAAACTACCTAATCGAAGCCTTATAATCAATACGACCAACATTGAGGTACATAAAGGGCTTGGTGCTCTTGATTAAATGCCAATCCCATGCCCTCAATGCTCATACATGATAGAATCCAATGAAAATGTTGCAATCCTACCAATCCTGAAATCCTGAAAACTATTAAGTTTGTTGAATTTTGAATGGGATATGAAATTCTACTTTCTCCATATGAAGTCCGATGAGGTTGGAACCACTCTCAAATATCCTGAAATGTCAACTTAAAAAGGAAAGATAAAGGAAATGTCAACTTTTACTTTAAGAATTTAACATTACCATTAATTGCCAGTGTTTTTAGTAAAACCCTTTTAAAGAAAAAATGAATTTTGCATGTTGGTGGCGTCCAGTACTTACTCGGTTGAGTAGGTATGGACTCGGCCGAGTAGGGCCAATTTGGTACCTTTTATCCCCAACTCTTAGGGATAACTAAGGAGATGATGTCTCAAGGCCCTCAGGTTGTAGACATGGAGTATCGAGAGACAACTTGACCAACAATGTCTGCTTGCACAGACAGAGACCCACCTCACCACCATGGTTCCAGGTTCATCATGAGGGTATCCACCACATCAGCTGGCTTTCGGAAGACATTGGGTCTTGCTCCATGAGGTACAAGCCAAGTATTATGGTGAGTGTCATTTCAATGTTTGAGGCATTTGAGTTTGTGCATTTTACACTGCTTTTGATTATGTAATGTCTGCTTGGACATTATGCTCTTTTCCCTGTTTCACTTTGGTGGTTGACATTGCACCCTAGTAAGTGGGTCACCCTTGCGGATAGGTTTTCTACTAGGAGGTCCTCTTGACGAGTCATCGTGTCGTTCCCGACCATACTTGTCACTTTCCACACTTCATCCCCTCATCTCCTTACCTTTTGGGATTTTCGGGTGTACTGACCCAAGAAGGGATTGCTCCTCATTTCATGGGAAGAAGGGGCTGAAGGCCCAGAGGCTTGTAGCTGGAAAAAGATAAAATCCATTCATGAACCTTCTAGACGCTTGCCCAAGGATCCCGAGGACAATGAAATATCTCTCATAAGAAACTGATGAGACCCGTAAAAAATAACTAATGCAAAATGCCAACCAAGGTGGAGCATGTGTGGGCACTATTTTTCATGCTTAGGTAGAAGCCCCACACACGACTTCAACTTGGGAAAGCATCATGTGACCAAGGTAGAGTCAAGGTGGGCATTGTTTTTCATGCTTAGGTAGAAGCCCCACCTTGGCTTCAACTTGGAAACATATTAAAAGAATAAAAGACAATAAATGGGCTTGAAAAAGGTTGCATTGAAAACGAAGGTGCAACACACCCTCCACAAAGGCACCCATAAATGAGACACTACAATCCCTTGTATGTCATGAACCCCATGCCCAAGAGTCTTTCCCCCATCCATGTCACTTCATCCACATTACTTAGAGAAAGGTACGCTTTGGAAACACTCCTAAACTTGAGGTACAATCCACACAATAGGTCGCTTTGTCAACCCTCTCATACCTAAACTTGGAAAATTGCATAGGGTCTTTGAGAACTTGTTTATTTTGACGAGGTAGTTTGGATTTACATGCTTGGATGGATATTTTATTGATTTGATTTACTCATCATGATGCATTTGACTTGAGATCCTTTGAGGGCGTATTTATTGTCTTTGCAGGACCTAGTTGGTGGACGGATTTGGAAGAACAAGCCTATCTTGGGCTACCTTGGAGCTTGAATCCCACAGGTTGGATACCAGGGTCCACATGCCGGATGATGATGATTGCCTTTGGAGGCCTGAGATGACACCATGGAAGACCTAACCCAACCTCTTACTAGCCCAACGACTTACTCTTGGGGCCAAAAATACAAAGAGAGCTTGACGTCACCTAGGGTTGAGGTTGTGGTGGTACTAGGTAGAGTTGCTACTCATTGACATTTGGCATGATTTGGTGGGAGATGACTTGAGGAGGCTATAGCGCATGAGAGGAAGGCTCTAGAAGCCCCAACGACCTCAACCTTCCACTCCAACGACTTGCTCAAGGGGTCAAGATGTCACCCTTAGATGGATGACGTCACCTTAGGGTTTCTATTGTGCAATTTTTAAATTTAAATTTGAATTTTATATTGTAAAGGGGAAAAGTAAGGGTTGTTGTCCCCTTACTTTGTGGTTACCCTAAGTTTTGTGGACAAACTCTTAATTAGAGGTTTTTGTATAAATAGAGATAATTTCTATCTCATTTTATCATAACTCTCCCTTTTGTGAGAGGATACTTAGCTGAAATTTGTGCCCTACTTGGGAAATTCTCCTTATCTCTCTTGGTTATATTCTCTTGCTATGGTTTGTCTTTGCTATTGGTGGAAGAAGCGATGCGATATCTTTCTTGGGGTACTTTTCTTGCTTTATGGTGAATATTTCTTGGTTAAAGAATGAGTTTATCTTGTTTATGCTTGCACTAGGTAAGGAATCCATCTCGTTGCTTCTTTTCTTGGTTACAAGTCTAATTTGCTAAGATTCTTGGAGAGTATAAGTGCATACAACCCCACCAAAGCCATCATTTTGTCTTGAAATAAGTTGTTGCACAAAGGAATACTAGGAGGAGTAAAAGGGTTTACACCCTCCTAGGGTTTTCCTTAGCTAGTTTTCCTTAACTTGGGGAGTAAAAGGGATTACACCCCCAAGAAGGTAGCACAACTAGCTCTTTCTTTTTAAAGACTCCATAACCTAATAGTTAAAGGCACTAATCTCTTGCATTGGAGAAATAAATCATTGCATTGGGATACGTAGAACTACGAGATATTGGAATTGTTCAAGTTGTAATTTCTTCTACATGTTATAGGCATTCTTGTGCCCTAAGGGCATCCTCTTTTAGCCAAACAATTTGATTATATAATAAGTTTAATACTATAGTCATTAGGGCTGAAGCAAACCCTAAACACTTTCTTGAATAACTCATAATTCAAACGTCAGAAGTTGCTAATATTTTGCCCCTACCATCTACTAATCCCAACGCACTTTTTGGGTGGATTACTTGCAAGTTTTGATGGTTGGTTTTTCTGCTGTAACAACTTGTTTGATATAGTCATAAGGCTGACTAGTATCTCTGCAATACCTTTTTCTTACAACCTTGTTTCAATGCTAAAGTCTCATGCTATTTTACTTGAGTTGTGCTAGTGTTTTCCTAGTTTCTCTCTTGCATTTTTTACGTGACTTTTAGCATATTATCTATCGGATTTATTGATTGTTTCTTGTTGATATATATCTCTGTTGATTGCTGCAAATAGGGACAGAAAGATTAACTTGCTTGTCCACCTAACATATATCTTGTATAATTGGATTTTCTTGTGTCTCGGGCAGGTACTACCATCAACTGCAGGTGCTTGAACTTCTTGGCAACCATTAACTGCCACCAAGACTCGTTTTCAACCCTCTTTATATCTAGCAACTTGAACTATAGGGGCATCCATTCATAAGTATCATTTTCCATCTCATTTCCCCCTAGGATCACCCGAGATTCCCCCTTTGAGGTGATCACTTCACCTCTAAAGTGACGGGAATACCTATCTGAGGTGACAATGGGTAGATGTTCTCTTTGTTGTCATATTGTGGTTTGGGTCAGGCTTTTCCCAACCTACAACTTGTGCGATAACAGTACCAAACCGGCTAAATCATGCTCTGACTCTGCCGGTTCAATACCAAACTGGCCCACCGAACTGAGCCAATAGCCTAGTCAACCTAATCACCAATCAACTCAACCAAATTGACCAAGTCTGAGTCAACTTGGACCGAGTTTTAAAGCACCATTTTTTATATAGGTCCACAAAATAGGGACGTTAGACCGATGTCTCCCTTTTTATTCTAATATATATTATAGTTAACAACTTAATGACTAATCACTAACAACAATATCATCAAGCTATTCCACTGCTCCTTCTCTCGGTTCTGTACCATAGCAACAAATACACTGCATTAGTTTCATGAAGCCTTCGTACATTAGATTTCTTAAAAAATAATATTTATGGAGTTGCACATAGAAATGATTGTTATGAAAGCACAATTAAACACATATACATGTATGAGGTATGATTAGTTGGAAAAAGGAAGGAGAATTCTACAGGTTGTATGGATGCCCCTTTATATAGTGTTGAAAAGCAAATAAGCACTTCGGTGGATTTTATAATATGGTTTCAAAGGAAAATTAGATTCTTACTTCCTAATAAAAATAAGTAGAATTGGAATAAGAATCAGTAGCATCCATCCATGTTGTTCGTTATTGTGGTGGGGACCACGTACCGGATCGAGACCCATATTCTTCCAAAAACTTATATCATTTCTTTTTTCCATAGTCAAAACATCATTTTGCAGGTTCAGATGAATCATTCCTCATCCGACGAATCATTCCTCATCCATCGAAGTTACCCATCATTCAATATGGTGGGTGTGATGTCCCCTCCTTATCACCTAATCATTCAATTCTGATGAAAAGTTCCACTATTATTATCTACCGTCGCATAGAGGCCTGGATTTTATAATATGGTTTCAAAGAATATATATATATATATATATATATATATATATATATTATGGACATAATTCTTTCAGAAATCTAATGTGCTTTCCAGATTATATGTTATGACTGAATTTGCAAAGATCTAGAAAATTTTGTAATGCATCATTGTGTACATGTTACGGATGGGCTTCACACCTACAGAACATAACACAAAACGAAAATTGTTATCGAGAAGTTAGCATGTGTGCCATCTTACTCCGATCAAAACAGAAATTAGTGAAATGAACATAAACAGAAGAAGGTTTATGAAGAAGAAAGCAGCAGATAGATGCATGCTAAATGATTCAGAAGAGCGACATGTATGACCTAGATATTTTAAGTTTAACATTAACAATCTCCTGATTTTACCATGCTGCATAGATATGCTCCCTCAAAAGAAATAATCTTCTGTTTCAAATTTAAATTTATTTTTCTAATTCTATACTGGATACGAATATCACTTTTTTGGTCAAAACCACGATCCAATTTCTTGAGAGTACATTATAACAGCATGTGCAACTTTTAATTCTCTGATAATCTCACTTTGGATGACTGTAACATGAGTCTTTCAGGGATTAGATCTCAATCCCTCGTTGAAAGTAATCAATGCACATTTCTCAAATTAAATTTCAGAAGCTTAGTGAGTGTGAACATTTTCAAGGTCAAGCTTACTTATAGATTCTTGGTATTACTTTAATTGCAAGATTCAGTGAACATTTTATTTCCCTCCCAGAGCAGCTATCAACATTTTATAGTGAATACTATACTAAAAAATTATAATTCCGACAATACTTGCTAAAAAATTATAAGTGCTAAAAAAATTATATTGAAATGCCGACAATACTTGTAGTTGTAACGCTTATAATTCAAGCAGAGTCATAACTCTTGTTCAATATGCAGTAAAAGTTTGTCGAAAGATAGTAATGTTTTTATTGTTTACAGGTGACATATATAGTGCAACATGGGCCATGGCATCACGTCGGTGCCCTCCAAGCTCCAGCCTCCTCAATCAGAAATTATAATAATTGGAGGCTGTTAAATGGGCTATGGGGCATTGCAAACTGAGGCTGTTAAATGGGCTATGGGGGGAAATATAGTTAAAGCATTGTTCTTTTGAATCATCATTCATTTTAGAGATCAGGCCACGCTGGCTCATGGATTTTTCAAGACCCTTTTTTAGTCACGTCCAGGTTTCTAAAACAGAAATGCTCCAATGAACTGATTCCATGTGTAATTGACTGGTCTACTCCACAGACATAATACAAGCTGTCAATGTATAGTGCTGGATTGCTTATTCCACGATGGTTTGCTCCAGTGTTTAATGTGTTCATGTGTTAGTCTTGTAAGTTTATGAATGTCCTAATTCTTTCTGGCAGATCAGCGGCATGAGGTAACTAAATACCCACATGGTTCAACCAGTTGACATTTGCATGTAAGTGAATCTGTGGCTACACCCTCACGTGACAGAAGAAGGTGTAGCCTGCGGCTCAAAAGGTTTGCAGATGAAAAATTTCTAAGCTTTTGCAGTAAAGCATAACTAGAGATACATTTTGTTGTATTGGACCTTTGTGGCAAATTGAATAGTCTCCCAATCTTTCAGATTCAAACACTCTGGTGTAATCGGTATGGAAAAAGCTATTACTTCTTAACTTTTTTAGTTTTCGTCTTGGTAAATGACTATGAAGGTATGCAATTAAGAAAATTTGAGAATGCTATATGAATTGCACCTTTGCAATTAAAGCTTCAATCATATTTGTAATGTTAAAAAATGGCTGGCCAAACGGTCCATTAGATTCAATTCCTCTCAGCCATTTGGTGCAGTCTTATTGCCTCTATTCTATCTGCTAAACTCCACTACAGGTCTCCCAAGCAAAAGCAGACTGGGGCTTCACCATTCTCGTCAGACTTGCAATCTCTTACAATGTCAATATGAGTATCATTGCCATTCACATCATCTTCTTAAAAAATGAAATGGTTGGCTGTTGTTTTTGAGAAATTTACCCTTTTGTTTTCACAATAATTTATCAACTCAAAACTTGTATTTATGATTTACAGCATAAGAAGGCCCTGGGCTGCAACACTAGATACATGATAGTTGCAACGCCTTTTTAATGCACCATATATCAAAGGATATTCGCAATCTCTGCTAAATGAATCAGCTGTAAAAGAAAGTGTTTGGCATACTTGTAAAGTAGCCTTGATTGACATTCTTCTTGCCACCTATCAAGGCATAATACACTTCATATTGTTTTGCATTTGTTTATGAACGACGCGCTATTCTATAGAAAGGAAGAGCCTAGTGTCTTGTAGACTCAAGACACTCGTGATCATCCAGATGGTCAGCTTTTTCCAGCCTACCAACATATGGCCAGTATAAAGCTTACCGAAGTCCTTGATTCCCAAAAAAAAGGAAATGCACGCTGCAACCATACGTTGTTACATTGAAAGCAACGCCACATCCTTTATGAGTGCTGAAAAAGCTATGTATTGGATTTACCTCAGTACAACCATTGTAGAATTGATCAATGCAACTACGAAGCAACTATACAACAGAATTAGTAAAATTGCAGATGACGATGGATCAAGTTGCACCTAGCCGCACTGACACATGTGATAGACACTTAAATGGTGGCTGAGATTAGGTACCATCCTGTCAGTAAATCCTCAGTATAATCAAGATCATCCTACGTCATTGTTCCTCATGGAATAGGATAGGCAACACCATATAGTTTATTTTCCAGTATAAAAAGTTCACTTTGCAATTTACAATATATGCCAGTACTTAATTAGATCTTCAGTTGATTTATATCCCCTAATTAGCACATATACATAATGGAGATTAATTCAATATGCTTTTATACATTTTTATTCAAATATATTTAATTTCGCAGGTCCGTAACAATCTGGATCAGAACCTCACTCTTTCCAATTGTTTCCGTACTTCAGTCGAAGGAGGAACCTTGTCCTTCACCCTAGAGGACACCCAACCTTTCAAATTCAGCATAACGATCTGCTGCACATTATTACTGCTCATCGCAAACGCCGAATTGCAAGTTCATTAAGAGAACGAATCTGCTTTTCTGTTATAGAAACAAAGGACGAGCACAATTAAAAATTAAACAAGGTCTGCTGAAATGGATGAAGAGAACAGTAGTTATGCCTGCATAATGGAGAGATTGGATTTAGTTAGTTATCCATCGATTGAGCAATTTCGAATAGTCATCTAGGTCTTACAAAAATTATTCAACCTGTTGGAACACGCACAATTTTGAACTTTTGAGCTTTATATTTTTCACCTCTTAGGAATAAAATTTTATCCAAAGAGAGCAAAAACTTGAAAATTGTCTTTTAATTTTAAATCAAATTCATTGGTTGATTAACAATAAAGCGTGTACAATATCTGTTGTCGATGAGTTTCCTTAATTTGATCGAACGATCCTAATGATCTCCGAAGTTTTGGAGCCGCTTGAGTTTTAAAGAGTAGGTCTCTAACGGTCGCTTCGGAGCTCCGTGCTTCGGATGTTCTAACAAGTCTAAATAGTAAAAACCCCGAAGCTCCGAAACCTAAGGATAACAGGTCGCGATAAATCCTAAAGAACTCACGAACACGAGTCATAGGACACGTGTCTTTTAAATCTTTCATGGGCTAACACGTGGCACTTATTTTTGACATTTCCGTTGGATGATTCACATGTTTTCGAGTGACACATGGCACCTCTCTTTTCATGACACGTCATCTCTACCACGTCACTCCGGGAGATGGTCTTTCGGGAGTTTAACAAAGAGTGAGTTCACAAATCACCGAAGTATCAAAATGCCGAAGTATTGGACATTTAAAAATAAAGTAAAAAGGAGTAAGTAAAACATTTAATAACGGAGGCTAATCGCGATTAAGAGTTAATTAATTACTTCGCAGTTCATTTTGGAAAGTTTCCTTTGTGCTATATTCAAAACCTCCGAAGTCCGAATTTTCGAAACACTTGAAGTTAATGCAACGTTTTAAACACGATTAATTAAGATTTAAAAGAGATTAACTCCTTGGCGGATTCGAAATTTGGGAGGTTTCCACCCTGTCACATCCAAAACTCCCGAACGCGAACCGTCGAAGTATTGATGGCATTTATGATCCATTAAGGATAATGATTTCAAACAGGGATTGTGGATCTCCAGGTAGTCAATCCCATTAATGTTAATAAATTCTTCGTCAGTAAGGATATACGAAGATCAATAAACTTTTTTGAATAAAAGCACTTTGAATTTCAAAGTCACTTTTATCATTTGCAGTTAGTAGTTTTATCCAATGTAGAACTCATAGACTTCTTCTGTAATAGGCAAGCTTATTCGATTATGGCGCCGCAAAAAATTGCAAAGAAGCTTGATGCAGCGGGTGAGGCTTCAAACCCGAACGCAAATGTTCTGTCAGACACTACTCCGCGAATTGTGGACGCCATTAAAACTTGGACGTAGGTTTTTGAGGTCCTAGACCATGAAATCATCAACTGTCCACAAGACTCTGTCGAAGAAGATGACGACTCTTATACAGCCAATATTAGGCATGTAGCATAGTCAGAGCTGCATAAGATCGTTGTGCAGCCAAGAATCATACCTTACAACGATATGATTAGTTGGGCTTTGGAAAATGTCGACATCCAGACCAGGAGCATCATCAACCACTGGCAGGTCGTCATCGGCTCTTTCCGACCAAAACACCTACAAGTAATGTACAAACTTTCCCCTACTCCTAAATACACTTACAATGCCGCATTCCTTCTAGAGTTTGAGAGGAAAGAATGCACCCAATACGCCAGGAGCAGTCATGATATAATCAAGACCTAGTGGGGACATCTGGAGAAATTCAGAGCCGACGCTCATGGTACGTACGCCACAGCGTCTTTAGATGTTCATATGCTGTATGTAGCCATGATGCTCTGTCGCTTGTTCGGGAATAAGAACTGTACACATTTCTCGGTTGATTGGGTAGCCATCATGAACGAGGTAGCCTAGGGTTACACTTTCAATTGGGCCAAAATGTTGTTGGATAATTTGGCCAAGGAAATCACTAATTATAAATCAGAGAAATCAAAAGGGCATCCTACCCCTTTTTACATGTCGGCATATGTTATGGATGCCATTTGTTTTATGACCCATTTTCCCCTGATGAACTGGAGTTGGACCCCGGCCAGTTCTGAGCCAATTCATTTTTATCACTCCAAGTTTTGGGAGGAGAAAGCCAAAGATTTCTTCTACGAAATCTGTCACAATGTCATAGTACCTGTTCATATAGCCATTTATGGTCACCCACTGCCCCAGATTTCAGAAAGGATTATGGGGAACCTAGGCAAGCTTGCAGACTGGTTCATTGAGGAGAATTTCTCCTATATCAGAGTATTCGATTGTTCGGTTCCTCCTCATGCTCTCCCACAATTTTTACCCGACAGGCTAGTGTGCAGAGAAGTGACGTACCAGACAGTGGCAGGAGGTATCAGCAAGGAGCTAAAAGCAGCTCAGAAAAAGGTTTGGCCGACTTTCCCCATTCAAGTTGGCATGTTCACATTGTTAGATTTCGGTCACTCTGAAGTCGAGGCCACGGCCCTGGAGGATGTCAAATTAGTTGACATCGAATTCAAGAAACATGATCCACGTAAGACAGTGGAAAACCAACTGACTCAGTTTAACATGAAGCAGTACATACATGAGAATTTCCCTTATGAAGAAATGTTCAGGGAAGTTAGATCTTATGAGGAAGTCCGAAGCAGATTCCAAACCCTACCCCGGACCAACAAGCTGGTTTCCTCAGCTTTCAGAAACACATGCGAAACAGTTTACCAAAGATACTGCAAGGAGAGTCAATATCCACTCCTCCTTCACAGGAAGCCAGACCTATAGGATCTAAGACCAGTTCCTCCACTAAGCACAAAGCTAAAGAGGTCCCGAACAGCCCAGAGGTATTATTTCATGAGATAAGAACATCACTGTTAGGGTTGAATGATCCACAAGTGTTAGCTCGGTTCGAAGCCTTCATGAATATGGGACAAATTGTCCCTCATTCAACATCAGCAACTTCTACTAGCACCCCGGATACAACAGGACTAGGACCTTCCACCAAAATTGCTTCTCCCATTGCATCATCAACCCCTCTACAGACCAGCTTCGGAAATCCCAATTCCGAACTCACTCTCATAGGTGATCTTACTCCTATCCTGCCCAAAGAGATGCCTCCCTTGGATTTCTTTTTCAGCAAGAAACGAAAGTCTATCATGAAAAGAGAATCTCACCACAAGGATGGAGTAATCACTAAAAGGAAAAGACCGGTGTATGACGAGAATGACCATGATGGTACAGAGTTTGCAAAAGAAGTCGCAGGTTCGTTAGGTGCTTTTTCCACTGCCAATCAATGGTCAGTGGACAATTTGACCGAACAACTGCGACAAAAGTGCCTCTTGGTAGAACACTTGCAAAATCAGATATATACTACAGAGCAGACTATCAAAAGTAGGATGAACCAGGATTTTGAGCAAATCAGGGCTAGTGATCGGCAACAAATTAAACATTTACAGGATAACCTTGAGCTGCTCCACCAGAATTCACAAACTAGCCAAGGTTTGGTCACTTAGCGTGACGAGTTGATAAAACAACTGCAGACCAGATTGACCCAAACAGAGAACACAACGATTGACATTTTGGCCTTCAAAACTCAAGCATCGGAAATCAATGAGAGGCTGGAAGTTGCCCAACAAGAAATCTATCTAAAAGTAGATGCCATCTAGAAATGCTATTAGGTAGTAGACCTTTCCCTAAAGGATATCTATGTCAAGGGAAAATAGGCCTGCTCAGCCCGGTCTATGTTTCAAGAAGTTCTCATATTGACGCAGAGAGCTAATGCCCCTGGTCTTCCTCTTCTCTCTCATTCTGAACAAGTAAGAGGTGAAATGGCCCTAAAATCCTGGGAAACAAATCTGGAAGAAGGCAAGAAACTTGCCAGAGAGGTGAAAGAGGCTTGTCTAGAGGCATTGTCATCATTAAACAAAAATTTGATTGAGTTTGAGGGGAATAATATCTCAGAGGCCTTGGGGCAAATTGAGATAGAAATGAACCAGCAAAGCTCTAGAAAGATCAAGGAAGCCACTCAGGCAACCATCCAAGAGATGAGCCAGATTGGTCTGCTTAAAATCAATGAATGGTTGGTTAATCCAAGTTTGCAGTTTCAGGCCACAGTGCAAGAAGTGAACAAGATCTAGGAAAAGCTTCCCCAAATACAGAAGATATTGTTTTCCTTCGAAGTAAATGAAAGGATTGAGCTTTCAAGGTTCGTGATAGCATTGATGGATAGATGCACCCAATGCATCGAACTGGAAAAAAAAAGTATAGTTGGAAGCAAATGAGAAAACATGCACAGCATCCACCCACTCTACCTTTCACCCTCCAACAGTCACTTGCCTCGTCTATCCCTACCACCCACATTCTAGCCTCCACTCATCCCACCTCATCATCGGACACTTGTTCCTTCATCATTCTTTCGATGAACAATTATTCTTCCCTGTAACCGTTATCCATCCCTTGACGAGCCAAACTGCGCTAACTCGTCTAATTATCCTCCCCCCATGACCTCAACCGCAATTCATTGTCCCGTTGAACACACCCAAAGGGACAGATGGCAACGAGATCAAACGGCCAAGACAGTAAGCCAAATGATTGAAGTGGCCTTAATGACATGTGTACCCAGCCCAAAGGTCAAAGGAAAATGAGCGCTTCTACCAGCAGACGAAGAGATAGAGGAAAGCACCAGCAAAACTCATCAATATTTACATGGTGTTGTTTTATTCAGATGTATTCTATTTTTAGTTAAATATTGTAAGAAGTCCAACGATTTTCAGTTGTGACAGATTTTGTATAAATACATAGATTTATGATCTATACAGGGTTGCTTCTTGCCGAATGTAATAGAGAAACTCTTTTTTGAGTATTAATACAAGTGCAGACAAAGATTCTAAGTTTCGTTCAATTTGAGTTATGTGTTCCCTCTGTGTTTTCATTTCTTTGAATTTCTTTCTGTAATTCTTGAAGAGTGATTGATTGCAATTTAGTATTACATCTACTGCGATCATATTATACCAGGGGTTCATTCAGTAAACAATTTTTCATCTGTTATTATTGTGAGTAAAACAAGACCTGTGATCTGTGTGAATTACTGCATTTTATATCCTGTTCAAGGGTGCGTCTTCTACTTTTCTTCTACTGCAAACAAGGTGAGACTTATCTGTAATTGATACCTGACTTTGTTTAACAATTTTGTAACTCTTTCTACATCATTTCATATTATAATTGCGACTCAGATAATGAGATACAGCCTCTGTATTGTCCTATTATTAATTTCATTTAAAAATTATTTCTCATAAAACTGAAGGTAGAAAAAACACTCATTAAAACATTTCATTTAAAACCGTTGATGCCTGACATTATTCCTTGAGCCTTAGAATCAATCTCATGAACAACACAACCCATAATTCCTGGTCATATTATAGGAGTAGAACCCATCAGCAGCAAACCTTGCCATATCTCGAGGCAGATGTTGGTGACTTCAGAGCAGGGAGCAATTAAACAAGAAGAAGAATGGCCCTTGAGGCATTATGCTACGAGAAGAGGATTCTAAAAGGAAAACGTGAGGAAATTAATGACAACAAGAAAGCAACGGAGGAAATTGAGATGGATACTATGGACTTTTTTTTCAAGGAAAGCTTAGTGGGAAACTTATGGCATTTCTACACATTTTGTGGATGGTACCAGTGTAAACTCATCAACATTGATTAAGATGAAAGATGCCTTACCGGGTAGGGACATCCGATGAGACAAGACACGCAACAAAGGCAGTCAATGCCAAGATCAACGACATAAAACCTTGTGTTTGACCTTGTGCTTGAAGCTCAAAGTACTCAATCACTCTAGCTAATCTGACTACACAATAGACAATGTTATATATAAGAAAGATGAACAAAAAGACCAATATAACGACCACCCAAACCAAACCAAAACAAAGCTGCAACAATGCATCTAGAAGAAATAAAGAAACGAATTAATGACAAACCTAATGATATTCATACTTGTATATGCCCCTGGTTTTCACACCAAAAAGAATAGTGTTACATCCCTATACCTAGGTTGTGAGCCAAATACTGTTCTCATGAACTATAGTACTCAAGGTCAAAATATGAAAAGTAAATACATAAACCTAGCCTTTGTAAATTAACAAGACCACGATCTTCTACCACTGAGTTCTCTGTGGCATTGAACAAATGTGAAACCCATTGTGCCAACAACTGCATTTGTGTTGGCTTCTACTACATACCATTAGCTTTCCTGGAAAGCTCTGGAAAGTGAAAATTGCAACCTTAAAACCAAGCTCTTGAACTATGGTGTTTGCCTCTCGGGATTTTGCTGTTTTGACGCGCAACACTGCCCTGTTCGACCACGGGGACCTTATGGGTTTTAAACCGCACAATAACAAATTGGAAGGACTTGTAATATATTGACAGGAGATTACTAATATGCGTAATATATGACCTTAACTATATAATGCGTTTATTATTAATTAAAATGTTCAGATCATGACCGTTCGTTTATCATCGTCCATCAATTATTCCATATTCTTATATATTTTTTGCACAAATAATTTTAGAGTTGTAACAAGATCATGAAAACTAGAACCAGTGCCGAAGTGTATTCTAGCAGCCAAACCTCCAATGGCAAATGGACCTTTTATCTTAAACATAAACATGGTTACATGTTTCGCCAATCTTTCATGTGCAAGCTTTTTTATTTAATGGTAATGGAACTAGACGGTATTGCTGTTAACATTTCCCCGGCCTTCGCAAATGACTATGAAAGTGCACTATTAGAGAAATATCAGTTTATCATGTGGAATTGTGTATGTTCTGATGTACAATGGAGCAATTGCGGCATGGTGAGCGCAATTCACCTTCTCTCAATGCCAACGACCAAATATCGGGTCTCTTACATAACAAAGCATAACTAGATCATACAAAATAATTATGGGGTAGAGGTTTACTCATTCTCATTGAGACCGCGGGTAAGATTAGTCACCCAAGATGTGTAGTCCCTTCAATTTGCAAGAAGATTGGTTGGGTATGTGATTTATGTTGTATTAAGCACCGCGACGTCAAAATGTGTGAAAAAAGTACTCAATCAAGGAGAAGTGATGAATGTTGCGAAAGAGTTTAACAAGGAACATTGAGGTATGTTATGCTACTTGACTTAAGTTTGACTTACTTAAGTGTGATGCACATGCATAATTATAGTATGCATGAAATTAGATAAACTACAGAGTCAAGAGAAGATCACATGGATTGAGAGACTATGTTGGTTTAAATGTACATCTATTTTTGGTATAAAAGATTGACCGAGAAAAAATAGTAGGGATTGAAGCAATGTAAGGGAATTAAGGTTGCAAAATTACATAATGATTTACATATGAGATGCTTACTAATTTATACAACTAAATAGATAAGGTTGTCACGAATAATGTAGTTACAAAGTCAATCTGAGTTATAACAAACTATCTATGAATATAAAAGACAGTTAATTGTTTGATAAGTTGATCACTAAAGTTGGAGTTTATTCGATCAATTTTAATCACCTTAAATGGTGAGTGTGCTAATAGTTTCAACAATGAGATGGAAGATAAGGAGATGGAAACCGAGACAAAGTATGAGTGGAGCTCTCATGTAATCTTCCACTTGTGTGTGATAGTGAGCAAAGTTGACCAAAAAACTACTTTTATGTCTATGATTATTGAGTTAATGAAGCTTTCATGTTATACTCCACTTGGTGTGTTCGAATGAAGATAGTGGGCAAATGGGATGAATTACATTTTGACATTTGAGCCATGATTCCTTTAGCTAGTGGAGTGCCCATGTCATCCTCCTCCTTGGATACTCTTCCATCGTTGTCTTCTATGCATTCATTTCCTTTAAGAAGAGGAGCTCTTACACCATTGTTTGCCTATGTTACATCCATGTTTCCTCCTTGTCATAATCTATGTTGAAATTATGTTCCACTTGTGTGTTTTGTGTTAAGAGGAGTTATGTTGCCCGAATGCAATAGAGAGTCAAGTTTGGGAAAGATAGTTTCCATAAAGTGACCTATAGTCTAATTGTGTTGAGTTGTACAAGAGACATTTTTTTCTATATTTTCCAATGGTTTCCTTGACTCGGAGATTTTGATGGTTGCACCACTATCCAATAATCTCCCAGCTAATTATTTGTCATGGAACCTCGTAAGATTAAACCACACTCCAAGATCTAATTGTGAGTAATAAATACTGCACTAGTTAATTGCAAAAGAAAGAGAGGAGAGAGAAAAATAGAATCAATCTTCACACATAAGAGACTAAGAAACCAACTCGAATCACATTGTATTAATCATTGATCATGAGTACAATATATATAACTCTCCACAAGAAGAGTAATGCGCACTAGGTTGAGATTTCCATGTGCATGCTCAAGTAAAAAAGAAACCACTCCTACTATCAACAGTTAACTAAAGTCAAAAGTTGTTAATAATAAGGAAAGGTCAAAATAAGGTGTGAACTCAAGTGAGAACTCTACATGAAGTCAACATGCATTCCACACTAGAAAAACTCTCGTAGAATAAGACTAGAGTCCAAAAATGGAACTAAAGTCCTAATTGAGAGAGAATTTCATAAATATGGAAATTCACTGAAAATAGGTAAATAAGTGAAAGAGTTCAACTCCAAGAGTAAGATGGGTAATGTGCACTTCCTTAGGAGGCCATTAATAGCTAGAACAAGTGTGCATTAGGTTCCATGTTGATGCAGGAGCATCGCTCCACCTCAATAAATGCGCCAGCAAGCCAACGCATAGGCACGCAATGGAGAAAGGGAGAGACATTGACCCTCCCATTTTTAAATTTAAAATCTGATCCTATGGGGATTTGCATTGTAAGGTTGTAAGAGCCAAGCCATTGTTAATGTTTTATGTTGATATTATAGTTCTTTGCATTTCATAAGACAAGAGCATAATAAGAACAAGATTACTGAGAAATACACATCCACAATAGACACAACATTTATCCTGGGAAACCCTCTAGGGGAAGAAAACCCAGCAAAACTTCCTTATCATAAATAGCTTATCAAATGTTCAAGAGATAACTCAACCAATACAGAAAATCCTCCTCCAAGAGATGCGCCACCCTTCTTCTCCTCTCACCAACTTGAAATGTCAACTTGCCTCATAAGATCATGAGCAAGTGAAGTGTGTCTTAGAAGTGAAGCGCTAGCCTCTTATTTATACTAATCTGGCACGTGTGAAGAGTCACCATCTTGGCAGGGCCGACCTCTCACACTGGGTGGGTAAATCCACCTTTAATTAAATCTGGCCCTTTCATTATAACTGTTGGGGCCGACTTCTTATTC
>ML795336.1:125684-141613 GCA_009831015.1 Picea engelmannii
CTCACCAACTTGAAATGTCAACTTGCCTCATAATATCATGAGCAAGTGAAGTGTGTCTTAGAAGTGAGGCGCTAGCCTCTTATTTATACTAATCTGGCACGTGTGAAGAGTCACCATCTTGGCAGGGCCGACCTATCACACTGGGTGGGTAAATCCACCTTTAATTAAATCTGGCCCTTTCATTATAACTGTTGGGGCCGACTTCTTATTCTTTACATTATAATTGTCCGATGACCAATCCGCAAAATGGGATTTAGTCCTTATACAATTACCGACTTGATTAATCCTCAATGGGGATTAATCTAATAATAAAAATAATAATAATGACAAGATTAATCCACAATGGGGATTTAATCCAATAACAAAATAATAAGAATGCTCTTCGCAGTTACATTATTTCAACAGCCATACCTTTGTAGAGGTAGTGGATAGGATCGCTTTAAATGGTTGACTATAAGCAGGTTTAAATTGTAGTCAGGTTTGGATCATCATTTATGTAATGAATCGTAGGAGTATGGTGTCGTAACTGAGATAGTGATGGCACTAAGGCGATGAAGAGATAAGCTCGTAGAGCCCTCTTTTGTAAAAGAGAGAGAGAGAGAGAGAGAGAGAGAGAGAGAGAGAGAGAGAGAGAGGTCTTAGAAGCAGAACTCAGGATAGAGTTAGAATAGGACAAATAACTAGGACTCTGTTGCAGTCTAGTTTTTGTAATTACATCTGTATAGACACACAAAGATAATAGAAAAGCAGTTTTTCCTACACATGGTGTGTTTATGAATATATGAACTGGTGAAGTATTGTATAAGTTTCAATTGTTTCTCGTCTTTGAGTTCTGAGTGCAAGGACTACACATTGTCCGCAAGGAGTGCGTTGACAGAGGTGAGTTAACCTTAGGAAAGCTCAAGAGAGATAGCGTTGAACCTTCATCAGCAGAAGTGCAAGGAGTGCACAGGAAGAACTTTGTGTTGAGTTCAGAAAGAGACAGAGTTACTGAACACTTTGTAAGGAGAAGCTCTGCAAGGTGTGCATCGATCAAGGAGAACGCCGGGAGGGCGAGAAGAATTTATTTTCAAGAAATCCTTCGGATCTGAGTTTGACAAAATCCTAGGAACACAAGGAGTGTGTGGGAGATCGAAATCTTTGAGGAGATCAAGCTCGGAAGGGATAATGCAAGGAGTGCATGGGGGACGGACTTATTCTAAGTCCTAAAGCTCAGAAGAGACAACGCGTTCAAGAGCGCAAGCGAGACCCAGATAGTCGGGTTCGAAGGAGAAAGTTCAAAGGTCGAATCCTTTGAACACTGACAAAACCTTCCAAGGCGAAAGAATTTAAAAGTCTCACGAGGAGGAGCGACAGTAACCGTCCGATCGGTTGTGGAAGGGAGCCTGGACTGTTAGATCTACATCCAGTGAACGAAGGAAGCGCAGAGGAGAGGAACAGACCCAATCCGTTGGATCTGAGCACAGAGGACCAACAACCATTGGATCCGGAGGTAAGTGCACAAGACTTAACCCTTTTGTGCGCAGGAGAGTGGACTCGTCAAATTCCTGAAGTGAACAGGGACCGTCCATTGTCCAGGGTGACAGGTGGCGAAAGATCTGAGTTTTTGGGTGAAAGCACTCCAAGAGGAACGAGTGCGCAGGAGTTGAAACTCTCGAAACCCGAAGACCCAAAGCGAATAGAGGTCATTAGATCAAGGGGGAGACACGCGTCAAGATATCATGTGTTTCGAGTGAAATCACTTTGGGAGAAACGAGTGCATAGGAGTTTGAAACTCCTGAAGCCCGAATAGCCGAAGTGTCGAAGAGTCGAAGGGCCGAAGAGAATCTGGACTGTCGGATCCAGAAGGGCACATGGTGAAAGATCGTGAACTCCGAGTGAAAACACTCTGGGAGAACGTGAAGGATGAAATTTTGAGATCGTCGAAACCCGAACAACCGAAGTAGCTGGGAGTCGTTGATCTGGGTTGGACAGGTGTCACCAGATCGGGAACTTCAAAGGATCGTACTTCGGGGTTTCTGAGAATTTGTGTTTCGGAATATCCCGAAGCGTCGAAGCCCGAAGCATTCAGGGTTGTAGATCCCAAAGGAAAGGACATGGATCCTTGATCTGCGAGGGGATACGTGGAGGACGAAGATTCACTCTATTGGACAACCGTTGGATCAGGGAGGACAAGTGTCAGAGGACCCGACACTTGGGAAGGATTCACTCCAGATATTTGTGGTTGTTGAGATTTGAGATCACCGAAGGCCGAAGTCCCGAAGCGGACGACAGTCGTTGATTTGAAAGAAGACACATGGCGTCAGATCTACAAATCCGGGTACGGAGCACTCCGGAGGAAAACAAAGGGTGAAAGCGTCGAAGTCCCAAAGGAGATCTCGATCATTGATCGAGGAGGAGGTCGAAGGACCGTCGATTTGGTTGAGGAGTCCAAAGTCCTGAAGCGGGAGCAGAACCGTTGATTGAAGAGGACGCATGGTAGACGATCTGCCATTTCGGAGAAATCTCTCCGGAAGAAACGAGAGTTTGAGAACTAAAACTCCCGAAGGCCGGACTCGCGAAGGAGATCCTGACCGTAGATTCAGGGAGACAGGTGTCAACAGATCTTTCACTCTAGAATATAGCTACTGAGAAGGAAGCAAAGGTTGAGAGTTGAAACTCCCGAAGGGCGGAGAGTCGGAATCAACAGTAGCTATTGATTTGAACGGGAGATACATGTTGACAGATCGCAGAGATTTGGGATCGTGCATAGAAGGAGGAAAGAAATAGGATAGATAGCAATCGTTTATCAAGAGGTAGCATCGAGAGGCAAGAAATCGACGGACGAGATGAATTGTGGGGCCAGGACATGCTCGGGCGTTAATTTTCCTTGAGCGGGCCGCAATTGGAACCACAGTTTTAGCAAAGGGATACGTGGTAGATGGAGGTGGATTGCGGGGCGAAAAATGGGTTGGTCTAAAACCACTCTTGCCCGTGCCCGCAATCACATATTTCTGCAAGGTCATAGCCCAGGGCCATATGTAGGAAGGGACTAATGGAAAAAAGGGCCAGCGCCTGAAACTCGGTGTTTTGGAAGTGCACAGGGATAGCCTGCGGGTCGGTCAGAACCTGCACACAAAAGGAAAGGGGTCTGTGTATAATTGTTTTGGGTTCAATCAGGAGCCCAAAGAGTTGATCTGAATCAGAATAAAGAAAGATCCTAGACCGGGAGGTCGCAGAACCCCAAGAGGGGAGGGGGGTTGCATCACATGTCACTTGTCCAATCATTGCCATGTGGATACTACATGGTAGACCTGCTAAAAATAGAAAATACCAAAAATAGACTATCAGGGTTTGGTTACCTACCAAAAATAGACATGATCAAGAATATTCAATCTAGGTAAGGCATTCAAGCTAGGTATGGGAGTCAGGCTAAGTCTATGCAGGGCTATAAATAGAAGTCCTCCTGAGAAAGTGGAAAAATAGAAAAATGAGTATGTCACTGAGTATGTAGTTGAACATGTACCTCGACAAACCTTCTTTCCTAACTTACTTAGTAAATGAAGGATTCATAATTGAGCATATTGGTCGAAAGGATGACCTGAACTTGATTTAGAGAGTGGTTGAGAGAAAATTATCCAAGCAACAAATTCATTATTGGTGGTTGAGATGTTTGGACATCCATAGTGAGTGTTTAGTTTTTGTTGAGATTTGCAACATTGTGATGGATTGAGGATGAGATAGAGGGCCTATAGGTAGATTTCTCTCTTGTTTCATACCATGGTTTAGGGGTGGTATCTTTAGTTAATCCCTACAACTAGGTGGCAAATCAATTCTACGAAGTGAGTCACCATGTATACATATTCTATTGTAGATAAGTACCTTTAATGTCTCTGCAATAATGTGTGAGATTTCGATTGTAATTTTGTTTACGTATTACTTGAGTTTTTTTTAGTAATTCAATAGAAAGTCTTGTCAAAGTTATGCAAATTCTATTTGCATGTTGTTGCATAATAATTTGTTATGTGTTATTAGAAACCCCAATTTAAGTGTACTCCAGACTCATATTGTAAATGAATGCATTGCAATCAATTCTAAATATACTGAATTTCCAACTTAGATAGTCTACACAAGTATATAATACACCAGTGATTGTTATCCACGCTAAGTTGTGTTATCCATGTTGAGGTTGTACTCTTCCATTTGCAAATGAAGTATATTTTGAATCTACAAATGAGGATATATCACAATGCAAAACATCTAGAAAGATCTTCTTCCATTTGCGTCAAGTTGTTTAATGGAATGAGGGAAACATGTTGTATATGCTTTTTTTGCCCTTTTCAAGTTCTTTGGCATCCTTTTGTTCAAGTTTACAAAGTGTTTTTTTTCAAAAATATCATATTCTTAGTGGGTGAACAACTAGAAGTGATGTTTAAGACACATTCTTTGGACTTGTAAATCAAAATATATCCCAAACCTCAAAAGTAGGGTATGAGCATGTGATAACATAGTGTTAGAGCTCAAAATCAATAGTGAGGCCTTTTAGGAAACAAAACTAGGATTTGGTGGATCAATATTAGATGTTTCTAAGCAAAAAAAACAAAGTTCAACAAATTAGTGTTGAATGATGTTGTTCGGTCTATTGGATAAGTCCTAATTTTGTTTTAAGAAAATTTTCATGTATCCAATTATGTTAGTTGAATTTGTCATAATAACCTTGGGCAAGGGGATAAAAGGATAAAAAATCTTTGCACGTGAAAATTGTCTTCTTGGATAGGGATGGAAATTGAGTGTGGAAACCCAATATGGATTTATCTAAAACCCAAAATCATATTTGAGAAATAATTTCAGAAATTGGAGATTTGGTACAAAAATTGCAAAAAGTTTCAAGTAACCAAAGTTTAATTTGCAAGAAACATATAAATTGGTTGGAGTAGCATATGATCAGTCTAAGGTTTGTAGATTGCTTAAAATAAATAAATAAAACTCTACTAAAGTTTAATACATTGTTTTTGTTGATTCTTACATAATATCCCTCCACAATGAAAAGCGCTAGTTTTGGACCTTAATTGCACCAATGGCATTGCAAAAATTAGCAAATTGAAAAAACTTGTTCTCTTCACACACACACACACACACTTGACATTCTCTTTTGCACACCATGACCTTCACACACACAGACTTCACATTCCATTCCTTTTTTCCCCCTTTCTCCAAAAATATTCCTCACCATTGAAAACCCTTTTATAGTATTCCTTCACTTTGATACATGATAACACTAGAAAATATTTGTCTTCTAATTTCTATGGGCTCCTAAGTGTCCATGTATTTTTTCATTTTATTAAATAAATTTTGTGTTTGCCGCATCTTTACCAAATGTATCATGACACATTATTTAATTTGTTTTAATTCACCTCAACTAATTAATTGCTAATCATAATTGAATTAATATAATAAATTTGTTTTTATTTATCTCAACTAATTAATTTCTAATCATAATTGAAATAATTTGATAAAGCTTTTCTATATATATTTTTTAAATAATATAATGATGCCAACTTTGAATAAAATAGTTATATATTAATATAATTTCCATGTGAGCTACAAGTTGGTGGCTCTTAAGTTAACTCTCCTTAGGCCAGGTATGTATTTCTTGTAAATATATCCCTATGTTTCTCTTTGGTGCATTTTGCAGTGTGTTGAAACGACACCCTTCATTTCCTATCAAGATGAATCATCTCTAATCATATAGTGTTATCTCTTGTGAGGCATACCATGCCCCATTGATTAACTCTCATCCTCATCGTGCAAGGTACCACTCCCATCTAATTTGATAGCTAGGCAAGAGGTCCTGCAATATGCACACAAGTAAAAAATATGCATACCATCACATAGCATTGTCCCAATTACTATATAATCAACTTAACATAATTCTTTATCTTCAAAAACATACCCCACAAACTTCTAAGCATGCATTACCTATATCAAGCATACTTAAAAACAACACACACATAAACAAACAAACAAACAAACACATATATATATAGTAATTGGGCAATGAAATCCACATTAACAACAATTATGTACACATGAAACAGTGCATTAAATACTTACAATCCATACACATATAGATCCTTTCCATGGTGTCCATGTTAACAAACATATGCAATCTCTCAAAACTCAATCAACCCTAATTGGTTGACCCTTGTAATGTCTAGAGTATGATATGGGACATCATCACATAATTAGATAAGAATAGTATATATTAAATATTTACACATCAACTTAGCTAGCTAATACTCAAAATTTAGGGCATGACATACACCCCTTCTTTAAGAAAAATTCATCCTGAAGTTTAAAAAAACATGGATACCCATGGCACATCATCTTTGTATCTTTCGAGGTGGCAGACTCGGGACTGTTCCAGTTCCATTTGATGAACACATGATCCACGATTCAACATTGAAGTTGCTAGGCGTGTTTCTCTAGGATGCAAGCTGACTCAACTCTAAATGCTCCCTCATCTCTACCATGTAATTTAGAATATTCCATTACATGAACAATATCAAGCATATAATGTCTTACTAATACAATATGGAAAACATTAAGTTATTTATGTAGATGTGGTGGCAAATCATGGTGATAAGAAACGAATCAGGTCCTCTCTAAGATCTCAAATGGGCCAATGAACTAAGGCGAGTACTTGGTTCCCTTCCCAAACCTTATGTCACTCTTATGTGATGCAATCTTGGTAAATACATTATCCCCACCATTGAACTCTTTATTAGTTCCCTTTGAGTTATGTTAGGATATTTAAACAATTAGGAGTTAGTTAAGATCAAATAGGTCTAATTGTCTTTAGGTAAAGTGTGTTTCTTAAGTATGCATTGTAACCATCTAATCCAACCATCACAATTGCATTCTAGACATAAAGACGATTCATCTTCTCCTCAATATTAATGGCTATATTGATTCATGGCTTAGCACCCAATTGGTCCATGATCTCTATTTAAGAACATGAAGAGTCGTTTGTTGATGATTGAATGTGAGAAAATCATATGTAAATTATTTTCCTTTTGCATTAATATATTTCCTCAAGTCACCACATTGGCTCGGGGACATGGATTGTTTCCATCTCTAATGGTTTTAACCATGTAATACATTTGAGTACTAATTGTCGATATGTTTGCTTAAAGTGTTCAACCTATGTGTATATACCCTATTTATCGAGCATGGTATCAAAGCCTCCATGAAGGCCTATTCATGTTGTTGATAAAGATCTTGAACCTCCATCGTTGCATACATCAAATTTATTATGGATTTTTCTATTTCTAAGAATTTATGGGTCAAAAGAACTATTCCAGTGCATCCAAAGCATTTTTTTTCAGTTGGAAACCTTTTTCGTTTCACCCAAAAAGGTTTATGTTTTCCCAATATATGTTATTTTTATTAGATATGGAGATATACAATTTCTTTATGGGTTTTAAAATCTCTTATATTCTATTTTAATATTCCAGTTTAATTTTTCTATTTGTCTTTCCAGTTTACTCGTTTTTTGATCTATGTATGTTCTTTGTCGTGCACTTTGTGCGATCATAGTAAATAAAAAACAAAGCGTAAAGTGTTTTATTTTTTCTATATGCCCTTTGTCCCATGCTCTCTAAGATCTTCTCAAATTAAAAATAAAGAGAAAATTTGCATTTTTCGAGTCGAGTAGACTAACAAAGATCCAACCCCTAGCTTATAAATTTTTGGATTTGTTTTTTTTTCCAAAATTCGTTTATTTTTGTGTGTGACTACGTTGAAATTTTGTGTAGACAAAAACAAGGATTTTTGGGGTAAGCATGCACTTTGAGGTTCTCTAAAGAAAAGAAAAAAGCGCATTCCTAACATTTGTTATATATTTTGCATTACCTCACTTGGTTAAAAATGACTTTATTAAATTATAAGTCATGAATTGAAGTCTTTATTTTCATTAAGTTGTTTCTTTTTTAAATTCATGCAACTTTAAATCATAACACAACTTTACTGTAAAGTGCATTTCACTTGAATTATAAATAAAAGTGAATCACATGTAAAGTGTATTTCACTTATATTATAAAAATGAATTACTTATAATGTAACTTTAATGTTCTTTTTCTAAGTTACTTTTTTCATGCAACTTTAATTTATAAAGTAACTTTATTATAAAAGTGATCTTCACTCATTTTATAATAGTGGTTCACGTACACCATAAAAATTACTTATTTGTAAAAATGAGTTTATAATGAAAGTTAAAGATTGAACGGTTTTTTTTTTAATTGACCAACTTCGTTGTTCACTCATCACCATGTTGATCAACCTTCACTTACCACATGTCACCTTGGTTCTTTTTTATGCATTTCTTCAAAATGGCATAACTTTTCCATCTGAATTTCATTTTTAGTGTTGTTTTTAATAAATTGCCTATTTTTCGAGAGCTTTCCATCCAAACATTCAATTTTTTTCTTTAAAAGTAATCTTACCTCCATATTGTAATATGACTAGTCCAAGTCATCTCCTACTTACTAGTCCAAACTATTCTCATGGAAATCCCATATGGATGATATACTATGAAGTAGGGGACTTTACTAGGTTACCTTGGGAACAGAAATTGCCCCTCTTAATGCATAAAAGAAATCCAACCACAATAATAAAAATGATGAAGAATGTGGATTAATCAGACTATTCATTCTCATTGATCTTCATTTTCACCTTCACGGAATTGAGACCCTAGATGCAGCATGACAAAATTTGAAAATCGTGTTTAATAAATGTAATGAGTTTTGAACCCACCAACTCAAAAATCGATTATTTCTTTAAATCCCAGTGATTTTTTTTACATTAAATATTTTCTATATAAGTTCAAAACATTGAGTTTTACTTGTAGACTGTAAAATAATCAAGACAATAGATCAACTTTATATGTAATTCTTGCTAAACTTGGCACTGCCTATTCATTTTTTGTATCTACTTTTCACTCCACCAAACAAGCTCTTATTAGTTAAGGGGCCAATTACAAAATTCCCACTTTTGAAGCTTTCTTTTATTCTTTGATTAGATATAAAGATAACCTCTTGCGTCTTGGAGTGATCAGCATTATAGGTACATCTAACAAATCCTTGGTGGCAAAACAAAAGGATAAATATTAAAATCGAAAGAAGCAACAAGCTTGCAATAACAAACGAAACAAGGGTCTGAAACCCTCTCGGCCAAATCCTACTCCCAGTGGTGATAAAGGAACTAAATCAAAAGGAAAGAAGACTAAGTGACATTGTACTTTTTGTGGGAAATATGATCATCTAGAGTCTAAATGTTTTAAGAAGATGGAAGTCTTAGAAGCAACAATGAAGAAGCATGGCATCAATCTCGATTCTTCTTCTTCTTCTTCTATCTCTTCTTCTCATGGACATGCACTTTTTTCTTCTAGTTTTTCCTTCAGTGCAACATCTACTTCTTATTCTAATGAGTGGATTATTGATTCTGGAGCATCTTATCATATGGCTTAGGATAAATCCATCTTTTTTGTTTTTAATGAATGTAACACCAAACAAATATTTGTTGGTGATGATATATCTCTTAGTGTCATAGGGTGTAGAACAATTAAGCTAGATGATGGCCATTTTAATGATGTATTATGTGTTCCAAGTCTTTCTTGCAACCTTCTATCAATGCATCAAATCACTCATTCAAGCATAGGTAAAATAGTAGAATTTTCACTTCACCAAGTTGTAATCAAGGATTTAAAAAATCCTAACCATGTCTTAACAACTGAAATTGTTGATGATATTACTAGGTTGTACAAATTTCACAACTTTGGGTCAATATCTCTTCCATTAGTTTTTATTTCTCATCGTGGTGACTTGAGAAAACTTTGACATGAGCGGTTTGGTCATCTAAACTATCACTCATTGCAACAACTATGTAATCAAAATATTGTGACTAGTCTTTTTCTTTTTTCTTGTAAAGATGGTGTTTGTTTCAATAGTGTTCTTAACAAACATCATCAAGACAACTTTGACAAATTGCCTCTTGGAACACCTCAGCCCCCTTGCAACTTGTTCATAGTGATTTGTGTGGCCCATTTCCTTCTTGTTCTTTCTTTGGCTTCAAGTACTTCTTAACTTTCACTGATGAATTCTCCAAATCCACTTGAGTTTATTTCTTAAAACTTAAAGTGAATTTTTTGACATGTTTTTTGCCTACAAGGCCCTTGTAGAAAAACAATATGGACATCAACTTCAAAAATTAAAAATAGATAATGGAGGTGAATATGTGAACAAAACATTTACAACTTACTACACTGCACAGAGCATTTAGATCCAACATACTATTCCATATACACCATAGCAAAATGGTGTTGCTAAAAGAAAAAATCACACCTTATAGGCAATGAAAAATTGTATGATCGGGTATAAGGAATTAAGCCCTCATTTTTTGGTGGAAGCCATTAATTATGCAAATAATATAGTTAATCGCACTCCCAGAAAGGCTTTAAAAGATATAACACTAGAAGAACTATGGAGTAAAATTAAATCAAATGTTAGATTCTTTTATTTTTTTGGTAGTGAAGCATGGGCTCACATTCCCCATGATAGCCATTGGAAATCAACAAAAATGATACTTTGGTATATTCAGGGTATAATTTAGTTTGTCATGCATTACAGTTTAGGGGGACTCCTTTTTTGGTTGGTTTCCCTGATTCCAATTGGGATGACGACCCTGATGATAGGAAGTGTACTATAGGTTATGTTTTGAGTCTTGGTTTTGGACTTGTCATTTGGGCTTGTATGAAGCAATGTGCCCTTACTCTTTCTTCAATAGAAGAAAGTATCAAGTAACATTTTATGCAAGTCAATAAGCATTATGGCTTGGTATATCCTTTCATAGTTTGGATTCTAGCAGTAGCATCCGACCACACTTTGGGGTGATAATAACAGTTTCATTTAGCTCTCCAAAGATCTATTTCGACATTAGCACAACAAAAAAATTGAGCTACATATGAAATTCATCGGAAATACTCTTCAAGATTACGTTCTTGAACTGCACTATTTCTCTATAGATGATTAAGTTGAAAACATTTTCACAAAGTCTCTTATATAATCAAAATTTTCCATACTTTGATCTATGTTAGGAGTTCAGGAAGTTGTTATTAAGGAGGGAGATGCTCTAATGAATCCTTCCTTATCCCATTGTGTCACCTTTGTAAATCATTCAATCCTATTCCAATTTTTTTTAAAGGGGTATGTTAGGATATTTAGACACTTAGGAGTTAGTTAAGATCAACTTGGTCTAATATGTTTTTTGATAAAGTGTGTTTCTTTAATGTGCATTGTAACTATTTAATCAGATGGACATAATTATGTTATATACATAAAGTGATTCAATGCTCCATATTATCCTCAATACTAATGGTTATATTAATCCATGGATTAACACTCAATTGGTCATATTATCACAAGATCTATCACCCTACAAAGCCTATCATAGGGTGCAAGGCAAGTGTAACTATTGGAAGTACTTGCCACTGTCACCTTAGAAATTATTTCCCTGCTTTTAGTGAAGGATGAGATCCAACACAAGGGAGGCTTCCATAGCAACCTCAAGGAATCCAATAGCAAGAAAATTCAAGTCTACAACCTCCTATATTGATCACTTAATTACACCACCACTTAGGTAAAGGTTATCCGAGAAAATATAAGGTGGTTTAGTGAAGTAGTTTCCACATTGTATAAGTGAAATAACCAAGGCAATAAATGATATCTAGAAAATCAAAACAAGTCAAGGATATTCCCCAAGAACTACAAATCAATGAGGAAACTATGGCTATCATAGAACTTGTATTTCAAGATGATTACTTCAACAATAAGAGAAGTTACAATAGCCGAAATATAGTAGGCCTTGGAACCAATAGGCATGGAATAAAAGAGGGTTTAACATGCAAGCTAAAACTAGGGTTTTAGGTAACAAATTTTCTTTGAAATGTAAATGACATGAAACAAGCTTAAAACCTCTAAGACGTCAAACCCTAACAAGCTGAAAATTGCAACAACGATACAAAAAATAATGTCAAGAAATATTTCAAGGGTGAAATATGTCACTAAAACCCTAGACATAAGCTAGGAAAGGTTGGAAAACGAAGTTTGATCCTAATCTAACCATAAAATTGATAAAGAGAGAGGAAATAGGGTTTAAGTAAACTTGCAAGAGAAATGGACTAGTGTCGTCTAGCTTCCTTGGGCATATGGAGTCAAAGATGCACTTTCTTGGAGATAAAAGGTAAGAGAAAGGCCTAAGAACTAAACCCTAGGGTAGTCCACTACAAACCTGAGGTATTAATCCTTTAGGATGGAAAATCAAGGTAGTTCACTACAAACCCTAAGAGGTCATCCTATGTATTCTAGATACCTTTAGCAAGAGATCAAGATGGATTTTGGGTAAAAACCTAGGGTAGTCAACTACAAACCCTATAAATATCCTTATGTTATTTAACAAGATTCAACAAAATGATTACAAGGGAAGGTAGTCCAGTACAAACTTTCCTAGGTTTTCAAGACAAGGTTTATTCAAGAAAAATACAAGATAGCATGCAATATCACCACTTTGATAAGACATTCACTTAATACATTAAGGAATAAACCATAAAATACTTAGAAAGATAATTTACTAGGTAAATCAATGAACATCCAAGAAACCCTATCAATGAAATCATACACAAAACTTGAAAAGAATCACAAGATCATCTCCAAGACAAGGTGTGTAAGTCATCAATAATGAAAGAGAAATATAGAATACAATTGTAGTGATGATTCTCAACAAGTTGAGTTATGATTTAGAAAATGGAGCACTCCCTCTATATATATGAGGTAACCAAGCGCTATATCCCTCTAAAAATCCCCTAAAACATGAAATTTCATGATACAAGATGGATAGGTCTTAGTTCAACCCCCAAAAATGCCTCCAAAATAAAGATACAATGTTAAAACATAAAAAAATCCTCCTAAAAAGCCACGTGTGTGGGTGTAAGAGGCTCAAATGAGGTGACGTCATCCTCTAAATGGGTTAAAAATCCTCCAAAAGTCATGTCTCTCCACAAAAGGTGCAAACTACCTCAAAAGTCATGCCTCCTCATCAAGAAGGTCACGTCCCCTAATCCAAAGGTGCCAAATCATCATCATAAATGCTAGGTCAACTCAAGAAAGCATCAAATCACCCTCAAGCATGATGTCATCCTCTAGATATGTGACATCCAGGGTGAAATTGAAAATGTCATAAAGGAGAAGGGATGCATCACCTCTCCAAAGAGGTATACCATCATCATCGCATGCCAAATCATCAATCCAATATGTAACGTACCTAGATACTCATTGAGGCACACTACCATGAAAATTAAGCTCTGATACCATAATGCAACACACCTAGCCCCCAGTTGAGTCATGTTACTACTAAATTCGACCAAATAGAAACTTTGATGCCAATTTTAAATGAAAAAATACACAACATGACATGCAATATCATGAAAGCATCCATAATCGCATTCCTAGTGGATCAAGGTTCTATGAGGAGGGACCCTTGTACCTTTTGATGACATGTATTGCCATGCTATTCCACAGGTCGTGTCATGGTTGGTCCACATGTCACAAATTACATCATCCCAAACATCTTGGTTGGTCAGGGTTCCAATGTAGAGTTCTGCTAGAAGCCCAGAGGACATGGTGATGTCATCCTTCATGTATCATGCCATGTCGTTAGCCATGTGTCGTTCCATGTCATATTATTTGTATGAAACTGCTAATTCATTTGCCACGTGCTCCTTCCACATCATCCTGACGTCTTGTCCAACTATGAGGTGTCACTTTAGGTAGTGTGACATGTTGGGTCTGTGTGTCTTTAGTGCTAGTTGGAAACCCAACTCAAGTGATGGTGGATGAGCGTTCTATGGATTTCATAGTGCCCCAATGTTGAATGGGGTAAGGTTCCCAATTTGGTTAAGGTTATGGGAATTGTAAAACCGATTAACCGACAACCGAGAAGATTTTATTGGAATCATCCAATGGGGATCCATAGGATCCTAGTGCTCGATTGGGTATGGTTATGTCTCTAATATCTTCTAGTTGGTTTGTGAAGTATGCATGCCATCTATTGGTCGAAACTCGTAAAGTTGGAGGGTTACATGTCCTAACACATCAATGCTTGAGTAGTGCCACATTGGATGGTATAGGTGATGAGGGTCCATGTGGGTGCCACGTGGTATTGAGGTGGTTTTGGTAAAAAAAGGCCTGAAAACTTTAGGAGGCTATAACTTTTGATCCCAAGCTCAGATTTGAGAATAGTTATAGTCGTTGGAAATCTCTATATAAGAAGAACTAACTTATGAGCTTGGATTAGGATTTGGAAGTGTGGTTAATTGAGGAAATTTAGAGGAAAGAAAAGAGAAATTCTTACATCCCATCAACCTAATGAATCTTAGGGGATTAGGTGTGTTACAGGGAGTATCAGAGAAGAGTTCAAACACTAGGCCTAAATGGGCTAGAGAATAGTCATATGACTGATATACCAAGACTAATATGACTATGTTGGAAAATTCCTTTCTGCATTAAAAGTTTGTTATTTAAATTGGTTCCTTGAGAAGAAGGACTGCAGATAAAATTTTGTTTTCAAAAAAATCCTTACAACGGAAAATTAGGGCTCTTGCCTTAATAACTCCGAAAGAAAATTAATCATGCTATGGAATGATAAGAGAAAAAGGATAGTACCATCACTTTGATAGCATTAGAAGTATTCCTAAATGAGTGGTAATATATTGATATGCGTTAATGGAAACAATCAAAATTTGAATGGTAGAAGGAGCATAATCGTGTCATAGGACTACATGAGTCAGGGGAATGAATGAGCGAGTTGTTTTAAATAAGTTGCAATGTTTCCTATAAGTATGGGTTGAAAGAGCCTTGGAAATTATGATTTATGCTTATTTAAAAGACTAATCCATGTATGAATAATTCCTTATGCTTGGAGGGTTGTAGAAAAATTTGTTAAGGTTAGTTTATTTGACCTATAACATAAGAGACTTGTTGTTGATTAACCCATTTAAGTATAAGTAAATGGATTTTAAGAGTAGGTAATGATGTGTTACCTGGAATTCAGAGGTTCCAAGGATGAACAAAATGCCCATTAAGATCCCCTTTAGTATTGTAAGATAAATAAAAGAGGTCCCTTGGATTGTTGCTAGTATTTGTAAGGGATGTAGGATGCTAAGAGTGTGAAAGTACTCAAGTGTTGAAAGGAGAAATAAATTGCACCCTTGGAAACCTAACATAGGTTGGGAATTAATACACTTTATTTCTAAGCTGGGTAGTTCATGTTCTAAAGGAAGAAACACCATATGGAAAATAACTCATATAATTGGCAAGTATTACCCTCATTAATTGCAATTGATGGTACACTATGTTATTAATGGGACTTATCAGTAGATATTGGAAAATAGGTAAGTTGTTATGAGCATATGAGAATGTTTCTAAGCTCATTGCTATATTAATTAATTGTATATGCCTATTAATATGAATGCATGTCTATGCATGTGAATGTAAGAGAAATATAGTTGGAATACATATGCACTATAGATAGGGGTAAAATGATGGGTTCATATGGATATGTTGCAATGCATATGGTAATGATTGAGAATGCATCTAACTTGCATGAAGACTTAAAATAGTCCACTAGCAATTATGAAATGCAACGTTTTGATTAATAATTGTGGTTAATGATGACTTGGCAACAACAGGAAAAGTTAACAACATGAATGAAAATGTTGATGATGCTAATGTGTATGTCCCTATGAAGAAAAGGGAAAAGGATCAATAAGGTGTTGATCCAAATTTTGGTAAAGGGAGTGCTTGGGCATTTTCCAAAATACCATTAGATCATATAACATC
>ML795336.1:141663-155662 GCA_009831015.1 Picea engelmannii
TTTAAATTGCTTAAGCCAAGAGCATCACAAGACAAATTCTGGGCCTTTAACTATCCAATTTAAACAAAAGAAAGTGTAAATGGAATAACAAATCATAGGAAACACATACGATGAAGGAAGACAAAGATCATATCACCACCATTAGAATCTTTTCATAAAGACTTCAAAAGCTTATGCATTTATATTCAATTCAGCTTCAGAAAATTACAATAGAGTTCGAAACAACCAAAAGGTGCTCTTGCACTTCTTCCAACATTAATTCAATCAAATTCCACAGCATTTATACAATTCGATTACAATGGCTGAAACTGAAACATTTCAGCTTCTAAAACTAATTATAGTAATTTCAATTGACAGTCTCGGTATATGAACCGATTTACAATGATTACTCAAAAGACGTTTCAAAACTAGGAACGGATTCCTCTGACTTCTCAACTTCCTTTACGACATCTCGCTTTTCCCGATCTTCTGTCAAACACGTTGGTTTGGTGACACCCGGGGGTCACTTACTAGTCTCGGGAAAATTGCATTTCGTCTTGCCCAGCCACACGATTTCCTTTCATTGTGAGTCAGAAGGAATCTCGTAGTCCATCATCTCCTTAATCAAAATATCTAGATCAATGCACGTGGCGTAGGACATAATCGGCAGACCAATCTTTATTGTTTTAAATTGATTCAAAATTTCAAAGTCTGTGGCCAAATACTCTACCAAACTTGGGCCTTTCAGACTTTCCTCCATAGCTTCAAATTTGGAATGGTCCATCCTACACTGAATGAGGAGAGAATTGTAGTCTTCTTGATTGTATAATGAACCTTTTCCATCCCAAAATGGTGGGAGGCCCTTGACAAACAATTGTTCAAACGTATCTTTAAACTCTTGTATATTGTGCTCCAGTTGCATATCTTTGTTCATAACCGATTTGAGCAAGTTGTGCTTGGCGATGATTCTCCCGGCCCAGATGATCAACGCAGTTCTGTCGTTTACCCCAATAGTCTGAAGATCAGTCGTAGGCACAAAATTCAGCAAATCAATAATGTTATGGGCCCATTCCGAAGGTTTCTTGGCTAATGTTTCATTAACAACAATAAACCTACTTCGGGCCGTGGTAGCCACGTTGTCTTTGTCATTTATAAAATTCAGATAAACCCTGAACTTAGCAGCCTTTGCAACAATAGCATCCCAGATCACATGTTTATCTCCTTATAACAGTGTTTTACCTTTTAACCTCGTTCTCATCTTACTTACTCTCTCTTGCAAATCTTGATTTTCCCTTTGGAGTGGATCCATCTTTTCATATTTTATTTTCATCTTTTTCAAGGCTTCCTTAAGGCTTTTGATTTCCCCTGTCTGTAAGCTCACTTGGGACATGGCTTGAAACAATCCATCAGTGCTCGATCTAGCTTCTGCATTAGCAGGTACAATGACAACCATATCTGATGTTGCTACTTGTCCTTGTAACCAATTCTCTTTCTCCTTTTCCAGCTACAACACTTTAGCTTTGTAATTTAGTGTTTCTTGTCTGAATGTTTCCTTCTCTTTCTCTAGAGAAGCTAGGTCTGCTTCCCGTGGATGTTCAGTTGGGGACATATTTAGCTTCTTCTTCATACCTTGGATTATCTTGTCCTTCTCATCTAAAGAATCCTTTACTCCTTTAGGGCCTTCAGACTCCAATCTTTTGACCTGTGTCTTCCAGGCTTTGCTAGATGATTTCTCCTGTTTCAATTTTCCATCTAGTTTGAGTGCATGTGTTGTCAATATTGAAACTTTCAGAATTAAACTTAGGTGGTCTGAGTATAACATGTCACTAGCATTCCTGTGAAACTTTACTTTTTCTGGGGCACCTGCCACCAATATTCTCATAGTGCATCTTGATTTCAGACACTTTATCATCATCTGCTATTTCTACATTAAATGTATTTCTTTCCACGTCTCTGACTGAGAACAAGGATGTCTTGTGTTGGGAGATATTATCTACTTCTAGCAACATGTCTCTTATCTCATTGTTGGCCATACTTCCTTTTACAACACACTGGTTCATCAGGTCTTCTTTGGATTGATATACTTCCCCAGGTGTCTTGCTAAATATGTGTTTCTTGCTGTTGAAAAACCTTGTGCTGCTTTCACTTTGTGGCATGCTTCCTATACCAGATTCTTCGTTCTTGGTTTCACCTTACACCATCTCCATGCTCATTTTCTCTTTAGGTTCTTCTTCTTCCAGGTCAACCACTTGAGAGGGTGGTGTAATTTTCATCTTCTTGGGAATATCTTGCTGACTACTAGCACCTAGGTCCTCTGAACTGCTCCTCTTATTATAAACACTCATCTTTGGGGCTTTAACAATCAATCTTGGAGAATCTTTCTATGTTTGGATCTGCTAAGGGGAAAACTCTATTGGTTCTATCCGATCATGTTGCAAAGTGACCTCCATATATGTACATGTTTCCAGATTATCCAGTTTATCAAATCCTTCAACATGCTCGTGATCATAGGGGCCCAATTTGATCATCAACCTTCTCTTTGATATGATCTGATGTCGGTCGTATTTCCTTCCTTGTAATTGTGTAAACCCGAATTCATTGAATTTGGCTTGGATCTGAGGTAAACAGGATTTGTTTTTTACCACAAAGGGTCCTACCATGAAAGGAAATTTTAAGTTAGATGCCTTGTGTGCTTTCAAAAAGTGTTATGTTTCTGAAATGATCCTCTGTCTGATGAACTCTAAAGAAAAAATTCTGGGAGTCAAAAAGATTGGTAAAAGATAAGGTCCTTATGGATATCCATACACCCATATCACAGTATATTGTATGAATAGCATCCAATCTCCTACTTTTCTCTCTGGATTTGGTTGTAAACAAATTTTCATTTCTTCCAGAACCCTTGGCAAGTCTAAGTCGAAGATAAGACTGTACACCCTGGACATGATCTTATTCATGAAAATAAGCATGGTGATACTTTTACATTCAGTTGAGATGAAAGAAGTTTCAGGGAATTCGGTCTTGTTCTATTCCAGGAACATCCTCAACATGTGCGTGTAGTATCTTAAGTGTCTTAATGAATTGAAATTGACTAGCTGTCGATGCGTATTATCAACAATGAATCTGTCAAAACTAATATAGACCGACTGACGAGACACTAACATAAAAAAGGTTAACAGGAAACCTAATATGATTGCTACTACGAACTTTTAGTTATCTAACCCTAAAATTTGGCTAAGTAGGGAACAAGCCCACTGGACCTCAATGATCATAATGCTCACATTGATAGGTAATAACAAACCTTCTGAATGGTGTTCAGGTTTGACAATGGTTTGCAGAAACATGGTTTTTATTTCTGAAGGGCATTCTATGTAAACTGTGATCATGTTCTCTTCGTCGAAGGGCTCTGACGCTATGGAGGAAGACACACTGAGGGTATGTTGAAGTGACGGGCTGTCTATTTCACATAAAACCTCTGACCCTAATTTATTCAAAATAACTCTTTCTTCCTATGAATATTTCTCTCCACACCAGCTTATGAACTTTGGGAAAGGAAAGACTACTTCTACAACATAAGGGGTAATGGAGGCTTGAGTTGTTCCGAGAAAAGGAATCTTCTTCCTAACATTGTCTAACAAATTCTATCTGGACATAGAAACGGGCGAGACTGTTATCTCTGTGTCAAAAACATCGGAGTCCCTATTAATTAGGGCTTCTTCTCTAGAGGCGATGTCTTGTTCATTCACGAATAAAATAACAGGATTAGCAGCCATTGTGAAAAATGTTTGTTAAGCGAAGAAGAAAACACGAATCTGATCCAACTTTGAGCTTGAGTTTTGAATGGATGGTTTGCGTCAAATTTTGAATGTTTGAATGTTTCAAAGTATCATAAAATAATTTCGGGGATCCTCCTTTTATATGTGCCTATCGACATCGGAGATTGGAGAAAATGGTTTTTAGGTAGACCGCTTTTCACCCCGATGTACCTCTAGAGTCGCCATGCGTCCATGAATGAAGCCATGGATGTTTTCCCTGGAATGCCTTCAAATGATTAATCCTTGTGCTACTTCAATCGCCGATATGAGTTTCATTCATTGATCTGGATCGCTCTAAGATCTACGATCCACCGTGCCCTAACAACTTTCGACATCGAGGATTGGAGAAAGCGGTTTTAGGTAGACCGCTTTTCGCCCCGATGTACCTCTAGAGGCGTTATACGTCCACGAACGAAACCATGGTAGTTTTCCCCAGCCCGCCTTCGAATAATTATCTTCTACGCTGCTTCACTCCCCAATATGTGCCTTAGCCGTTGATCCGAGCTGCTTCAGATTGACGGTCCGCTAAATCCTACCTTTCGTGCCTCCGCTATGTTTTTCGCATGCCTCCATATAAGACCTTATCCTCCAAACTATCATACTTCCATAGCGATGTGGATTTTCGTTAAATCTCTGAAACTTGGATCCTGATCTGAAAATTGTTATGATGATAACAAAATGATTTTGTAGCATATGGGAAAGAGTGACTTCTTGTTGGTTGTCGTAAAAAAAAGGGAGGACAACATACTCATGAGTATCCCTATGAAACTTATCATGCAAATGGTTTTAAGATCTCAGGGAGGGGTGATATTAAATTAAAAATGCCAATATATATGAAGGACATGAAAAAGGTGAAAGCAGTGAACTTGCACACACACACACACACACCTGAATGCATGAATTGAATGTATTATGTGGTTGCATGGTATGAATGCAGGCTCAATTAAGAGGATTGTGAGGCAATATCGATACTTGTCAGGTTTTGAGTAATGCTATGGATACACAATTCCCTCTGTGTTGAAGAATCTGACTACTTGTTGAATACTATCTTGAGGGGGTTGTGCTCCATTCCTCCGAAAGAGATAGTGTAAAATGCTAAAAGAGAAAATGAGCAAGAATGATAGATTGTTATGAAAAGAAGGAAATATGATTATGCCTTTAAAGTTTTCATGTGAATGAGTGAGAATTCATGAGTTGTATGAATTTAAATAGATGTGCATGTGCAAATTATGAATTTTTTCTAGTTATAGACACATGCATTATGTTGATGCATGTGGTTAAGTGCATGAAAGCACATTGTGAATGCAAGCTAATAGAATAAATGCACATGTTTGAATGTGTGGTTTGAATGTATGCACTCCTATATTCTTTATGTAGTATTGGGTAAATAATTGAAATGATAAAGTTGATGCTAACTCATGGGTTGAGATCATTCTAGGGGATGATGGATATGCAACAAGGAAGTTGCATGTTGAAGAAGTTACATGTGAAGGAACTGTGTAAAGACTCTGTCAGGAGAATATATCCATAAAATTAATGATTGTTGGGAAATTAGGAAGTCAACTGCAAAGCCTATTAGTATAAGAATCGTGGATTAAATTTTAAAATATTATGCATGTGTGAAAGACAAGCAAATGAGATGCCAATTATTTTGAATTATATATGGATATGTGCAGAATGCACTTGTTCATAATTAATTTATGAGCTAAATCTGACATGTTAGAGTGTTGTTTCATTCAGTTGGGAAGGAGGATTCTCTGAATCAGGAAAGGTCAAGATGAAATTGACTGCAAACTGCTCAAAGGAATGGAGCAGGCATATCTCAAAAGGGACATATTGGAGAAGAAAATAAGGGGAAAAGGAAAACACTTCTCTCACTCTAAAAATTTAACAGTCTAGCAGAGTGGTGTGTTTCTAAGGAAGCATGCACACCTAGTGAAGGAAAATATAAATCAATGTGGATGATTGAATGAACATGGTGGGTAATGCCATGTTATGAAAATGGTAGAGAGGTCTTGGAAACAATTTAGCTAAGATGGAAATTCTAGACTGTGTGAAGGAATTAGAAAGGAAATCCCATTGATTCATCTATTGTTGTTTGTTTATAATGCTTGAATGAGAAAATTATTATATGCAAACATTTTTTACATGAGAATGTTGATGGTAGTGTAAAAGTACAACCAACTTAAATATTTATTTTTATGATTGCACTAGTGAACACATTGAGGAATAATGTGGTAGGGTGAAATTAGATATGCTAGGGCATATCTGAAAAAGCGTATGTTGATTTTAAAAAGTGCCATGACACTTATATTTTTATTTAACATGACAATTGATATAATTGTAAATGTGATTATGCTTGTTGTGTGTAGGAAAGGATTGGAGTTGTTGAGGAGACGACTGCCAATGGTGGAATGCCTCATGTAGAGGGTAATAATAAGAGGTTGTTGATATAAAATATTGATGAAGGGACCCTATGAGTCCCCATGAAGAACCACTGATGAGGTAATATCATAAATCTTGTTGGCAGCCAGATAGGTATAAAATTATTCTGCGCTAATGAAGCATATGGTTTGAATGGATTGGGTAAGGATCCATTTTGAACTATTTTATATCTTGATGATATATTTATGATTATGAATGACTATATAAATGTCATTGACATCAAAGAAGAGTGCGATTCAAGAAAAGATAACCTGCATGATAGCGGGAGGAAATTCCGACAGTCAAGGATGGTTAAATCCTTGCATGGAATTCATGAAAAAATATGTCATGAATGCATTGATTAATTGTGAATGATTAGGAATGAATAATTGTGGACATAAGTGGAACATATGTTAAAATGCATTGAGGGAATGCATGTTTCTATGAATGGGCATGTATAGGATTGTCCTTATGGAAGTAAAACCTTCATGTAATTCCAAGAAAATTGTGAACATACTCATGAAAGTAATTGAAGTAGACACAAGTACTAATTCATTGGCTACCAGTAACTAATGAACGTGTAATTGCATGTATGTGAAATTTTAATTTCATGTGTATTGATTTGAGGTCATGATTAGTGTTATCGCACATATTGTAGTTTGGGAAAATTCCAACCCAAACACCAAGTGTGAGACAAAACTGGGAACACCTGTCACTATCATATCAATAGATGTCCCCCTCATTTTAGTGAAGGATAAATCCAACACAAGGGAGGATTCTCGGGTGACCCTAGGGGGATTGCGATGGGAGATGGGAAGTGATGGAAGAGAACCCATATAGGTCAAGGTCAAAGATAAGAAAGAGGCTTGAGAAAGAGTCTTGTGAGTTGATGGAGGTTTCCAAAGGTTGTGTACCTACAAAACAATGTTAGACATTCCCAGACCAAGACAAATAATGATGAATAAAGCCTAAAAACCAATGGGGATTTAGCAAGAAACCTTGTTGTCCCAAAATTGCAGCAGTATGGAAATATATATCAGCAGTAAATAAGTTATGACAACTACAAACTAAAGCACCAAATTTAAGTGTATGATGTTGGAAAACAAAGACAACAATTGGTAAACATTCTTCCAATGATAAAACTAAGACTTTGATAGCAAAGAGGGTTGTTATTTGAGTGTTATCATGCAATATTTTGTAACATCCTTATGGTTGTAGAAATTTTTTACTACACCAACAAATTCTAGCCGCTAGAATCAACAAGAAAATCACCCAAACAATGGATTATAACTAGAAAAACAATTACCAAGGCTTACAAGTGAATTTCAGTAGTAGAAGAGTGAGTAAAGTGTGATAAAAGAGTGAATTTTCTGAAGCCCCATTGGTTGTAGCTAAATGTTAATTATAGCAGATAGATTACTTGGCTAATCAAGACACCATTAGGGCACAATATAGCTTAAAGCATGTAAAATCAAATTCCAACTTTGAACAATTCAATCTCCTTGATATCACGTTTACCATTGCACAATATTCAATCTCTAATGCAAAAATATTATGTCTTATCTATTGGGTTATAGGGTCTCTTTTTTTGAGCTAGGTTTTGTTACTCCTCTAGGGGTGTAAGCCCTTTTACTTCCTAGACTAAACAAACCTTAGCAAGGTAAATCTACAAGGGTGCAAGTCATTTTACTCCTTGTATCAACCTTTGAAAATAGCTTTTTCAATGACAATAAAAGATAGATCTTGATGGAGGTTGTATGACATTGTACTCCTCCAAGGGTTTGACAAATTAACCTTGAAAACAAGAAGAAAACATACAATTGCATAAATTTCTTACCTAATCCAAGAGAAAGCATGAAAAACCCTTATTTATCAAGAATATTCCACCACTATTGCCAAGAAACAAGCATCAAAAGATAGTGCTAGAATTTTTCCTCCAATAAACAAGTAGTCCATCCAAAATGCACCAAAGAAGAGAGATAGTGAATTTCCCAAGTAGGGAGGAAATTTCAGCCAAGAGTCTTATGTAATTCTCAATTCATGATAATAAAATGAAAGAGAGGTGACCTTTATTTATATGAGGTCACCTAAAACCAATTTGTCCACTTTAAAATGTCAACAACAAATTAGGAGGTCGAACTCCTTTGTTTTACTTTTACAAATTAAAATATAAAATTACATAAATTAAATCCCTTAGAAGGGTGACATCATTCCCTAAAGGATGATGCTAAGCCTCAAAAGTGATACGTTGAACCTCTAAATACATGCCATTGGGTCTCCAAAGTCCATGTGTACATCTCTCATGCTATGGATTTTTATGTCATGCATATTCCTTCTTCAAACTACATTATTTCTCTTCTGGAACCATCAAGCCCAAAAACCCTAGCCTCTCTCATGATGTCAAGGCTTTGAAGGTGACAACTTGGGCCTCCAAAGGCCAACGTCCAAGTGGAAGGGGCTATCATGTCATCACCTAGTGGTTTCCAAGTTCCTCCAAAGGAAACATCCATCATCTCAAGTGTGCAATGGCTTCAGGGTCCCATTCCCATCCTGTGGGGCATCGTGTCCATCCCTGGGGTTTTCAACCCCCATGAAGTTCAAAATGGCACAATCCTCCATGAAAAATATTACACCTGGAAAGGTCTTCCAAATAAAAACAAGTACGCCCTCCAAGGATCCACAAGTCACATGGATCATGCCAAGTAAGACACATTTAATAAAAGAACAACCCAAACATGTTCATTAAATCTCCTCTTTTCAAATTAAACAAATGCTCAAATACCTTATACAACTTGTCAAATTTAGGTATGGGAGGGTTTTCATGGTGCCCTATTGGGTAGATCAATCCCCAAGTCAAGGAGTTTTTCCCAAGAAGACACTATCTAAGTCATGTAAAAGAGTATCAAGTGGATAGGGTTATAATTTTGGGCATGGGATTTCTTGACATACAAGGGCTCATGTTGTCTCATTTATAGGTTCCTTTGTAGAGGGTGTGGTTCATCCTCATTTGTAATGCAACATTTTTCCAAGCCATTTATTTTCCATTAATTGATTATGGTCCAAAACATTGAGTGTTATGTGCAATGGAAAGTAAGGAGAACCCCAATGCCACTTGAATATAGCAACACATTGAGTGCCATGTGGAAGGAAAGTAAAAGACACTGCAAATTCAATCCCTCAACAAGAGAGACATTTATTAATTATGTGTTTTTCTTTTTGCAGGTCCTTGAATTTTTGTGGAGAATCGTTTAGTTTCTCTTAGGAACTTAGGGAAAGCATCTAGAGGATAATTTATGGCTCTTATATTTTTCTAGCTACAACCCATTTGAGCCTTTATCCCCTTCTTCCCATGAAAAGAGGTACAAGCCCTTCTTGGGGTCAATAAGCTCGAAAACCCAAAAGATGAGGAAAGAGAGGGGAATAAATGTGGAAAGTGGTGAATATGGATAGGAATGGTACGATGACCCTTCAAGGGGACCCCCTAGTAGCAACCCTTTTCTTGAGGGTGAACCACTTACTAGGAAAACATGTCAACCACCAAGGTGAAATGAGGCAAAAGGCATAATTTCCAAGCAAACATTTTCAAAATCAAGAAAGGACCCTTTGCAACATGTTCAAATGGTTCAATTTTTAATATGACACTTACCACGAGACCAAACTTATTGCCTCATGAATCAAGACATGTTATCCTCTGTGGGCCAAGATGGTGTGGTGGACGTTGCTATTGCCAATCAATGGTGATGTGTGGTAAGAGGAGGGGCTATGTCCGCTCAAATGGCTCTCGACATTTCATATCTTCAAGTTACGGGCCTTGAGACATCATCTACTTAGTTACCCCTAGTTTGGAGGGGTAACATCTGGCTCCTATTTGGGGACATGTGCTCGTCGTAGAGTACATGAGAACCTCAACATCTCTTGGTAAGACATGTTCATACACACACATAAAAAAAACGTTGGGATATTGAAGGGTGGCACACTCACCCATTTATTCATATAATCAAAATTTCAAAAATCCAACTATCCATTAAAAATAGAATTTTTCATTTTTGAGAAAAAAATTCTAACTAGCAATGTAATATGATTCAAGAAAATGTATCATAACAATTATTAAAATAAAGCAACGTGCAAAGAAAAATGTGAAAGCAAATGAAAATACATAGGATGAGCACACAATTGCAAATGCAAGAAAGCAAGATGACCTACCTACTCACCTGGGGCCCGAGGTTTGTAGAGATCAAGCACTTAGTGATATTAGGTGAAATCACACAACTAGTGCAACCACCTGCTCAACATCTCATCAATGTATCTTCCCCTATGCTTAATTATATAATAAAACAAAGATAATTCAAGGACATAATAATCATGAGCATAAATAAACATATAATCATTCATGAAATGAAACTCATGGAGATGGGTGGGAGGGAGACAATCCTACTGGTAATAATATCCACACGCCCGATCAATCCATATCTGAATAGGACTAATGCATATAGACGATAACTCGTCTTCATCCTCACTTATAATATTACGACTCCCTGAAGGTTGAGAGAAAATAAAGGGTCCCAAGAAAATACCATGTTTTTGTAGGGAAGAAGATATGAGATAAGGGACAAGCTCAGGTCTAGAGAAATAATATTTCCCCACACTCAAAAAATGTTTCTTCTTCATCTGCAAATCCATGAAAAAGGGCCCAAGGCAAGGAAATTGTTGCTCAGTAGTATGATTTTATGATTGCTCTGGGCTAGCCACATCGTTGTGTCCATCAAAATTTGAGCGTGAAGGTGGTTGAAAATCTTCATAGAACAAATCTGAGTGCTCAAAAGGATATGCATCACAACTCCCAAGGGATGATTGAAAGTCATCCCGAGTACACTACGACAAGTCATCCTCAGATGGATGAGACCAATCTGTGCTCATATCATCATTAGGATGCCAAAAATTTGAATCATATACACATGAAGACCATTTTTATGAAGATGAAAACTCAACTCTCTTCATTTGAAAACTACCCTCAATGTCGTAAATGGGATCTCTGTAAAAAATGAAACAACCCACATCCCATCTATGTTTCCCAACACATATGAAATCATCAATGTGTTGATCAACCATGTCAGAGAGGTCTTCCTTGAAGTTGTCTACATCATTGGGACTAATCACTTCTTCATATTCATGTGTAGGAGTAAAGCAAAGCCAGACAACTTCACCTTCATGAAGCGGTAGAACAGATATCGATGTCTCATCTGGGTTCTCAACATGTTGCACTTTATCGAAATTATTCCTTCTCTTCTTGGAAGATTTTTTCATGGATATGTTGCTCCAATGCCTCTTCATCACAAGAGACTTAATCCTTAATGCAAAGTGCTTCATCTGATTGTTCCTAAAAGGATCGAAGAGGGAAATCTTGTTCTTCTCATCATCATAGGCTTGCTCTCTAGAGAGTGATGTTTTTTCAAGATCTTGTACTTCCTTGGAGTTTTTCTCCTCTTCATGGACCTGTTTTTCAATTCTTGCTTCTTGATTTTTTTCATGTGATTAATCACTCCAGGAACAAAACAAGGTTGAACAATTTTGTCCTCATCTGGTGGGAGAACGAATACTAATGCTTCTTCAAATGTAGTCCCCTGATTTTCAATGGGTGAAAAAGAGATTTCCTGCATATTCTCAATGGAATCCAATGGAAGTATTTCTTCCTAAAAATCATCCTCAAGGTCCTGAATAGTATCTTAAAACTGTTGGGATTTCAGTCCACAATGCTTGAGAAATTCTCGGATGAATATGGTTGAAAAATTAAATCCCTTTGGGATGCGAGTATGGTTGACCAAATCTCATTGTTTTTTATCTAGAGACAATAAGAATAATTTTGTTAGAACATCATATTGGGTCATGTCATGCCAATCCATGTAGTTGGTAAATTTGAAAGCATGTGAAATGCCTGAAAATGGATCACTGTCAAAATTTGGGATGTCATCGCACCACCCTAGTTGACATTCACTTGGATACGATTATTATTCCATGATACATTAGTGGAGTCTCTAGACGAGCTTTACGAAAAGCTCATCAAAAGATACAAGGGAACTTCCCTCAAATGGAGTTGTCGGGAAAGCTAAAGGAAATTCTTTGGGATAAATTGTCAAGTGTCATTATGGGTTGGAAAGGATTCAAAATACTCCCTGTAAATGACGCCAAAATTTTTATCGCAAAGATTTTATTTTTCTCAAAGCCCAACCCAAAAACCAAGTGTGAGACACAACTGGGAACAACTATCAATGTCACCTCAATGGATGTCCCCCCTCATTTTAGTGAAGGATAAATCCAACACAAGGGAGGCTCCCCGGGTGACCTTAGGGGGATTGCGATGGGAGATGGGAAGTGATGGAAGAGAGCCCCTATAGGTCAAGACCAACTGTTGGAAAGATGCTTGAGAAAGATTCTTGTAAGTTGATGGAGGTTTCCAAAGGTTGTGTACCTGCAAAACAACGTTAGACATGTTCGTAACAAGAAAAATAATGATGAATAAAGCCTCAAAACCAATGGGGAGTTAGCAAGAAACCTTTATTTCCCAAATTTATAGCATTATGGAAATACATATCAGCAGTAAATGAGTTATGACAACTTCAAATTACAACACCAAAGTCAAGTGTATGATGTCGGAAAACAAAGCTAACAATTAGTAGAAAATATTCCAATGATAAAACTAAGACTTTGATAGCAAAGAGGGTCATTATTTGATCGTTATCATACAAGATGTTGTAACAGCCTTATGGTTGTAGAAATTTTTTTCTACAATAGCAAATTATAGCTACTAAAATCAGCAAGAAAACCACCCAAACAATGTATTATAACCATTAGAACAATTACCAAGGCTTACAAGTGAGTTTCAACGGTAGAAGAGTGAGTAAAGAGTGATAAAAGAGTGAATTTTCTGCAACCCTATTGGATATAGCTAAATATTAATTATAACATCTAGGTTACTTGGCTAATCAAGATGCCCTTAGGGAACAATATAGATTAAATCATGTAAAATCAAATTCCAACTTTGAACAATTCAATCTCCTTGATATCACGTTTACCAATGCACAATATTCAATCTCCAACGAAAAAATATCAGTTCATTATCTATTGGTTTATGTGGTCTCTTGTTTATGAGATAGGGTTTATTGCTCCTCTATGGGTGTAATCCCTTTTACTTCCTAGAGTAAACAAACCTTAGCAAGGTAAATCTACAAAGGTGTAAGTCCTTTTACTCCTTGTAGCAACCTTTGAAAATAGCCTTTTCAATGACAATAAAAGACATATCTTGATGGAGGGTGTATGCCCTTGTACTCCTCCAAGGGTTTGACAAATTAACCTTGAAATCAAGAAGAAAACATACAATTGCAGAAATTTCTCACCTAATCCAAGAGAAAGCATGAAAAACCCTTACTTATCAAGAATATTCCACCACAATTGCTAGGAAACAAGCATCAAGAGATAGCTCTAGCATTTTTCCTCCAATAGAAAAGTATTCCATCCAAAATGCACCAAAGAAGAGAGATAGCGAATTTCCCAAGTAGGAAAAAAATTTCAGCCAAGAGTCTTATGTAATTCTTAAGTCATGATGATAAAATGAAAGTGAGGTGACCTCTATTTATATGAGGTCGCCTAAAACCATTTTGTCCACTTTAAAATGTCAACAACAAATTAGAAGGAGACCGACCTCCTCTGTTTTCCTTTTACAATTTTAAAATATAAAATTACATAAATTATATCCCTTAGAAGGGTGATGTTAGGCCTAAAAAATGAGA
>ML795336.1:155712-169895 GCA_009831015.1 Picea engelmannii
TCATATTGTCTCATTTATGGGTGCCTTTGTAGAGGGTGTGTTGCATCCTCATTTGTAATGCAACATTTTTCCAAGCCATTTATTTGTCATTAATTGATTATGTTCCAAAACATTGAGTGCTATGTGAAATGGAAAGTAAGGAGCACCACAATTCCATTTGATGCTAAGAACACATTGAGTTCCATGTGCAAGGAAAGTAAAAGATATTGCAAATGCATTCCCTCAACAAGCGGGACATTAATTAATTATGTGTTTTTCCTTTTACAGATCCTTGAATTTTTGTAGAGAAGCATTTCATTGCTCCCAAGACCTTAGGGCGAGCATCTAGAGGATAATTTATGGATCTTATCTTTTTCCAGCTATAACCCCTCAGGGCCTTTAGCCCCTTCTTCCCATGAAAAGAGGTATAATCCCTTCTTGCAGTCAATAAGCCCGAAAACCCAAAAGATGAGGAAACAGAGGGGAATAAGTGTGGAAAGTGGTGAATATGGATGGGAATGGTATGATGACCCTTTAAGGAGACCCCCTAGTAGAAACACTTTTCCCTAGGGTGACCCACTTACTAGGAAAACATGTCAACCGCCAAGGTGAAATGAGAAAAAATGAATAATTTCCAAGCAAATGTTTTCAAAATCAAGAAAAAACCCTTTTCAACATGTTCAAATGATTCAATTATTAAAATGACACTTACCACGAGATCAGACTTGTTACCTCATGAAGCAACACCAATTGTCCTATGTGGTCCAAGTTGGTGTTGTGGACGTTGTTGTTGCCAATCAATGGTGATGTGTGGTAAGAGGAGGGGCTTTTTTCTCTCAACTGGCTCTCTTCATTCCATATCTTCAACTTGCGAGCCTCTTGACATCATCTCCTTAGTTACCCATAGTTTGGGGGGGTAACAATTAGCTCAGGGAGGGAATCATTCCTATTGTAAACAATGAATATTGATAAAGTTAACCATGGGGTGAGAGGTTGGTTGAGTTCCAACTCACAATGGTGAAGTGTGTGACATAGAAATGTGGTGATCTAAAACCAATGAAAGGACGCATTGTGTGTAAATGTGGCCATGAACATTGGCACATTGATTTAATTCCATGAGAAGTTTTATTGAATCATGAAAGTTTTGGTATGATGAAATAATGCACGATGTTATCATTCCATAACACGTGACTAGTGAATAGAAGGGAAGTGTCGTGTATGCACAATTTTAAGATTAAATTGCGAGCCATTGTGAATGTGATGTTCACAAGATACTAACAATTTGTTTGGTTGATTCAAGGTTGAAAATTGTAGGAAAGATGGTCTCGAATATGGCAACAAGTAATTCTATAAGGAATATTGATGCCTAATGATTGCAAAAATACATACATACATACATATATATATATATATATATATTAGAAGGAAATCTCATGCTTTTGGAAAAAAATTAGAGTCCCTATATGAAACAAATATTGAAATTGATAAGTGGAAATTTGAAAATTTGTGATTGGGAAAGGAAATCCTGATTGAAATTTATATAGTGACATCTCACCATTGTTGTATCTATGTGATACACGTGAGATGAAAAATCTGTCCTAGAAGGACAGAGGATGGTCGATGAACTGGAAAGCATGGAAAGATGGCATTGTTATGACAGGAGAAACTTATGGCATGCTATGATCACCTGTGATATTGTTATGTTTTTTTAGAGTAAGCTAGAGGGGTACCTCAGCTATAAGACTCTGTGAATCTCTATACTCTTCCTATGCAAGAGAACCTTGGAAGGAAAGATGGATCGCCCAAGAGAGTGTGCAACAAAGAAGGGGATTCATGAGCCTCGAAGGTGAGTGACTGCAAGGAAGAAGAGACTTGAATGGAATGGCATGACAATTGGGATCATGAACATAGTGAATATGTCAAGAAGAATAGTGATATGAGTTTTGACATGGCATCCATATGGATGTACATCCATGAATGCAAAGATAAGTATTGTGTTGAAAAGTGTGTTTTTCCCTGAATTATGAACAACAATTAATTCATGCATTAAATTAGTTTTAATGTGCATGTTGTTTGACAACTAATGTAGGCATGTTACTGAAATAACATAGGTTTATAAATAAACCAGACTTTGAAGAAAAGGATACCTACTGAAGTAGTTGAATGATGAAGACATGGCAAAGATTGTTGAGGTGCAGACAAACACCGAGGATAGTGTTCCAATTAAGGGGGAGGAGAATGTAACACCCCATTTTTAATCCCTTGAATTAATTGTAATTAATTATGATTAGTGATGGTCAATCTCAACATGGAGATAATAATTCCCATGCTATGGCTATTGAACAATGTAATTGTATTATTGTTTAATAAAAGAGGAGCCAAACAATTGATTGAAGGGTGAAGCTTAAGTACTATCCATGATACCACTAGAGGAAAGAGTGAGGGGGGGTAGAAAGGGGGTTCATTACGTCAAGGACTCCCAAGCGACCTGGTTGAATCATTTTGAGGGAAAAAACCCTTATTTCCCTCTAGCTTAAAGTTGAATCCAATCATTTATTGAAGTATGGTTGGGAAGTTGAAAAATTACCTCCCACATAAATGCATGGGAGTAATGGACTGGTACGTCCACAAAAAAATGTGAACCTCCCAACTGCATGGAGAGGGCTCAAGAAACTTCGAGATGAAGATGATGGGCGCACATGTGATGAAACATAGAAGATGATGTAGAAGGAGAAAAGGTTGTTGATAACCATGGGAGAACCCACATGTGGGCAGACATGTAGGAGTTTCAGAGAAAGGTTGTGTGCATGGTTGGTCTGAGAAACCAGAACCCAACCTGACCTGAGAGGGATGCGAGTTTGGTGCTAGAAGGGAACCTGAGAAAACCTTGTGGAGGCCCTAGGAATGGTGGGTGTAAGGATTCTCAACCAGTCATTGTGTGAAGGAGAGTGACCTTCACCTTTATAACTACTCTTAGAGTCTAAGAGATTTTCCTGGTGGTATCATGGATTGGAACGAGGGTGGCTAGTTTACAGAGAATTAGTGCACATGAGCCTATGGTTGGGTGGAAAGGAGTTCACACTCAATCAATTATCCTGGATAGAATTATCTAAATAGATAAGTGCATATTGACCTCACTTGATTGATTCTTTTTCATCATATAATATATTTCCTTTAACTGCATAATTTATGAATTGTTTGGAAGTTTGAATAAAAGTCAAGAGAGATAGAGGGAATACATGTGTGTATATTTTTCTCTGCATGCTTATGCTCTTTACCGATTATTATCTCTTATTATGTGTGATGAATGAAGAGAATGGTCAGGCTCTAAATTCATAGTCTAAATTCCGTGTTATAAAATTCTAGTCATTTAACCTATGAGAATAGACTATAAAGAGAGCTTGGTCAAAGATCCTAAGACTCTGAGAATGAGTAGAGGGATGCATGGATTTATGCTCCCTGTATGCCTTAGATTTAATTATTGTTTTTTTTTTTCTCTATGAAACTTGAATTTAATGGTAATGCACGATCTATGAGTGCGAGAGTTATTTTACTTTAGACACCTGAATGATTCGGGCTTGGAACTTGTGACTTCATATGAAGTCAGTGTTGTGACTGTATAAGTTGAGCCTGGAATTCATCTTCAAGTCCCTTGTGTAGGGAATGGATTAGACTTCCAGTTGGAGTTGAGAGGAGAAGGCCTAGAATTATGGTATCTAACCTCCCCTTTAACATGGATGCAATAAGGTGCACTTGTTTGATTGGGATCATACATTAAACTTGTGTGTGAATTTAGGGGGATACTCATTAATGAGATTCATTCTCTCCTTGTTGGACCTCGAGCATTTTTCATTGTACCCAATTGAGGGATAACCTCTAAAGGGCCAAACTTAGATTAGATTTCTTTTATTGCAATCACTTGCACATACTTTGCACTTTTAAGTGGTCTTGAAATTCATCAAGCCACTTCACAATAAACCCACGAACTTAAGAACTCATATTAATAATAAAATTGTCAAGAGCATTGCAACACATTTTACATTTCAACAACATTCAATCTTATTATTAGCACTGGTCATTAAATCTTTTAATCCTTACTTCTCAAAATTTTAATTCAAGCATTTGCAGTTCAAGTATTTCCATTTATCTTGAAGTAATTTATGGTCGAATGTATTTTGTTTGCTTATGTATCAATGAATGTATCTTTTATGGTGAAATGTTTTAATTTTATTATATCTTTATCATAAGAAATTTCTATTGCTTGTGTCATATATGTTGCTAGAGTAGTTTCTTTTGCTTTTGTCTCACATTTAAACTCCTAAATTTCCTTTTTGTACTTAGCTTACTTAGCCTTGGTTATTTTCTTGGGGACCACCCTCCTTGTCTTCGCTAGGAGTTGGCCTGGATAGAGGAGTCGAGTGTTGAGTGATAGTATCTCGACTCGAGACTTGGCCCCAAGGATACACCCAATGGATTAAAGATTTATTCCACGTGAACTGAGGTGCGTATAAGGCGAGAATATGAGCTACTCAGTAATTGCTCGATTTCTCAACTTCTTAATCCTTGTTTCAAGGATTTTGTTTTGTACTAGTATGATTTTCCATTTTTCATTAATCTCTGGTAACACAGTTTGGACTAGAATCTTCTTTCCAAATACCTTCTTTAAGTAAGAAACATGGAAGACTGGATGCACCCGTGAAGATGGAGGCAACTCCAATTTGTAAGCCATAATTCCAATCCTTTGCAACACCTTATAGGAGCCATAATATTTGAGTGTTAATTTTTTGTCCTTCTTTTGTTGCATGAGGGACATCTGTTTATATGGTTGTAGCCTGAGAAATACCAAATCCCCCACTTCAAATTCCCTTTCACCGCGATGTTGATCTTCTTGTTGTTTCATCCTATTTTGTGTTGTTATCTCTCGAATCCTCCCTAGAGGAAAAGTCCAACCTCTCCAAGGGGAAAACCTGAGGATACTACATGCAAGTTCTCCACTATCACTTTGACAACCTTGCCCCACACTTCTAGTTTTGGATGAATGGTTTCTTACCTAAGGGGGGAATCCCTAAAATAGATACGAAGCCTATTGTTGAAGTGCAAGTGAGAAAAAAGGCTAGGATTTATTTTTATGCAAGAAAAAAATGATCAAAAAGCACATTTCTCCAAATGACAAATATTTTTCAAGCGTTCATCATGCATTTAAATTTCCTTCAATGATCAATTAGACTTGAACACTTGTGAAAAAATAAACATTCTAGGCAAGACCCAAAAAAATAGAGAAAAAAATGATTTAGTAAAGGGTGTGTCGTATGCTATAGCCCTCAAATATACTTGTAGGTTCGGACACCCACGGTATGAGAGAGTGATATTCCTGGATGTTATTTTCAGTGCACTGTAACAGTTTGTTAGTCGAATGGTTGGTTTTAGGATACATAGGGAGACTTCTAATATACTCGAAGGTATGTGGAAGTGAAACTTTGGGTTCAGGTATTGTCTGATGCAATACTACTCGAGTGAGTACCAACAAGGGTGACACGAACTTCCAATGGGGTGAGATACAATCTCTAGGCATCCCACTGAACTCTCATGTATCCATGCATGTATTGATCCCAAACCATAGTTTTAAATGCTCAGCGACAACTCCATGTTGTTATTTATAGGCGTCAGATGCATGTCTCTAGCCTAAATTACTAAGGATCTTACCAAGAATTGTGATAACATTTTCCATTGCTTGCATTAAAACACAAAGTGCTTGAGTCATTAAAAAATTACATTCACATCAATGCATTCCAATATTTTTACTTTCACGAAATTTTTCAAAAAAACTTGAGATTTGAATGTAATATATGTTCATAAAAGAAAAATGTTCAAGCATGTTACTTGCAATTATCAATGATTTGATGATTTGGCATGATGCAGATTATAAAATCTTAAAAAAAACAAAGTGTGATCCATCATGCATATATTAAAATGAAACTTCATTAATCAACCAAATAAAAAATTAACATTAATGTGGAGTTCACCAACACTACACATCGATATTAATATTTCAATGCAATCATTAACCATACACATTTATTTCATTAAAAATCCAAACCTACATTAACCATACACATTTATTTCATTAAAGATCCAAACCTAAAGCAAGAGAAATATTTACCATTCAATCCATATTTGCATTTCTTTTTAATTGCAAGAGCATTTAATTATTTCCAAAGTTAATTGACATCACCTACTCAACATGTAATTCGTTGGGAAATTCTCATGCGTTATTTTTAAAGTCAAAACATTAAACCTATCATATCCATACCCGAAATACTCCCAAGTTATCATAATGCGAAAATGTGTGTGATGAAGAATATTAATGTAAGTCTGAGTCGTGAATAGTGTATTCAAAGCACGAAAATGCCACACTAGGGTTTTAAATTGAAAATAATTCACCTATTTTCCCATTGAATTTGTTTGGTGAAAATTTTAGGTCGAGGGTAATTCAAGGGGAAAATAGGTGGGTCGTGACTATATAGCGAGGGTGCCATGTAGAGTGGATTGATCTCTAGTTATCTAGAGCGCGTGGCTTGAATCACACAAGAAAAATCAAATCATAATCAAGGGTTTCATATTTATATGGACTTCAGGTCGAGGGTGTCAAACAAACACGATTTTGGAGAAGGAAATTGATGATAGAAGGATTTAATATGAAATTAAATATGAACAAAAAAAAACCAGAGAAATCAAACCATTCCAAATAGTGATTTGTTGAGCGAGGTTTTTTATTTTATTTTATTTGGATGGTTTTAAATTATTTTTTTAGAATGAGAATGTGTCACCAATGTTATATCAAACCCAACAATTGATTTATCATTAGTTATACCGAATTGGCAAAAACAAAATTTAAAACCCTAAGAAATATCTTATTTTTTTTGAAATGTTCAGAATCCTTAGGGTGCAATATCCAGATTTATACAAAAATAAGGTAGTGAATGCTAGATTTAACCTCCTAAGAACAGATAGATTCTAGATGGACATAGATTATGAGGTCAACCTGCAAAACAAAGTATTCATACCTAGATTCCAGCTAATGCTAACCCTGCAAAATAGTCTAGAAAACAGATTAGCACAATAAAATTTGAATGAAGGATGAATCATTAAAGCTCAAAAAATATTAAAATCTGATGGAAACATTTAACGAGGTTCCTTTTTTATTGGAAATATTTTTAAAGGAAGAAAGTCTTGCCTTTGGGCTATGGGTTCACTTAGATCCAAGGTAATTGATTAAAAGATTTTGCTGGTGTATTCCCTCATAGGGGATGGGGGAAAAGCACCAGACTTAGGGAAGATAGAGTCTAGGCCAGAGGGGATTGAATCAATAAATGAAAACAACCTACAACATGCTAGCATTCAACGATAAAATTGAGACATAATAGAAAACAATCATTTGATCTTTTCTAAATATATCTAAGACAAGAGAGAAAAAATAAGATGTTAGAGTTACCTCCTAACTCCTCAACTTGTTCCTCTAACATGCAGTATTCTGCACTTCAACATTAGATGTATAAGTTACCCTCCAATGAAGCAATAAATTTACCCAAGAAAATTATAGACAATAACTTGCAGCAAAATATGCTTTTAATATTCTCCAATAAATTTCAACCATTTTACAAATGAGAGGCCCTCCCCTTTTATAGATGAAGAGGAGGCCTGAAACCACTTACAATACCATGGTAATAAAATAATACCATGGGTAGAATAAAAAACCATGAGCAAAATGCTATTTTAGATGTGCTCTTACAAATATAAATATGATTTTTTCTACTTTTCATGGTGCACACCCTTTCAGAAGAGGAAAAAATGGACAAATAAGCCCAACATGCTACTTTATTAATGAAAACAATTATGTGTAAAAATAAAATTTTCCCTTTCACTTAAGTTGTGAATCATGCATGTGCTCAAATAGGAAAAGGGCACTCCATGGATCAAATAACACTCCAATATGTAATATCCACCTAAGACAATGGGTTTAGCCCCCTAGGACATCATTGATTTGTAGTTTCCAAGTGACAATTTCCTAGTAAGCATAACAATTAAATTAATTTTGACACTTTCCTAAATTTTACCTAGGGAAACATTATTAATTGTATTAAATGAGTCCATTCCTAGGGAAAACTCACATTTCCTAAGTTTTCAAGTAAGAGATAGGCAATTAATGAAATTAGTGATGGAAAGGAAAGGGGGGATGATCATGTGGTGCTCTTCAAAGTTGCAGACATGTGTTGGTCAATCTTTGTGTCTATAACTTATTTTAACTAGGAACTTCTTTTTTACAATAGCCTTCTTGAGGGAGTCTTACTACTTCGTTTTGCACACACTTCCCCTTTCTTTTGTTTTGTTTGATCATTTTTTCTAGGTCCTTTTTAATTTAGATGTGCGTTTTTCTCCTAGGAATTTCAAAAGGGGGGAACCATAGTGAAGTAGTTGTACTTTTTTTTCTTTTCTCTTCACCTATTTAGCCTTTATGGATTTATTTTATTTAGGCCTTTAACTCAAACATTTTCTTTTGACCTTTGAGAAAAAATACATGACGGGATGCCATTTTTTTTTAAGAGGGTGGAGATGAATGAAACTTAGGGGGATGGAAAATGCTTATATATGGTTAGGATGTAGATTGCGCTATCTAGTATGAACGCTTAGTAGTGCGAGTAATCTTAGGGTGGGCATATTTTTAACTAATAAGATGTTCCTCAGGGTAATACAATGCAAGTGATAAGATTTTGTAATTTATGACATTCTAATCAAAAGTCACAAGGTAGCTACAACTTCACGACATTCTAGAAGGTTATATCATCATTCCTAGGTAAGTATTATACATGGAGTATCTATGGAGTAACTTGGAGCATCAAGGTGCACCGATGTTTGAACATTTGCAAGAAACACATCATGGTTTGTCGCACAATCATCATGTCTCAATTGGAGAATGAAAGGGATCAATCTGGATCTGAGAAAAGATGTATGTTCTTTCATGTAGGCAAGTACATGATACTGTTGTGAGGGTATCCAAAGGTTGCTACCATTCAGACGGTAACATGTACTGCAAGAAATTTTTCCTTCAATAGTTTGAGAACCTCTTGTTGGTTTCCTATGTGGTTCTGCACTTCTTGAACCTTTGTATTCCATTTCGAGGGCGATGTAATGGATGGAGGATGATATCCATAAAGTGCCAGAAATGGGGACATTTTTTTATTAAGTATGGAAGGATATATTGTACCACCATTTATCCAAGTGAAACCACTTGACCCATTGTGTTTGTTTATCAGATGCAAAGAAACAAAGATATTCTTCTAGGAATTTATTCACAATCTCAGTTTTCCCATCAGATTGAGGATGGTAAGATGAGTTGTGAGCCAATTGAGTACCCAAACAAGAAAACAATTTAGTCCAAAAATTTCTAGTGAAAATTGGATCTCTATCACTTACAATAATCATGGGGACTTTGTGTAGCTTTTGAACTGTTTCCATGAATGCTACAACTATTGTACTTGCTTTAAAAGAATGAGAGAGAGAGCAAAAATGGGCATACTTTGTCTGTCACTCCACTACTACCATGATGACAGTATTTCCTTCGGATTTGGGTAAACCTGTAATGAAATCCATTGAAACATATTCCCAACATTGACTTGGTATAGATAATGGTTGTAGGAGACTTGGCATCTTGATTGTCTCTCCTTTATTTTGTTGGCAGACCAAACATTCAAACTAAAAATTTTGAACATCAGTTTTAAGACCTTCTGAGAAAAAATCATTCTTGATCTTGTGGTACATTTTCAAGAATCTTGAATGTCCTCCTATAGGAGAAGTGTGCAATTCCAGAATGACCTTCTATTTGAGTTGGAAATTATTACATAAATATAGGTGATCATGATACCATAGCGAATCATTCTTCCATACAAAATTATCTATTGAATTGGGGTCCTCTTGTAGTTGTTGAATAATCTTGCATACCTCTTGATCTTGCTTCCATTTTATCCTTGCTTCTTCCACCCAATTAGATTTCAGAATAGAAATAGCACATAGTGAACCTTCTGTTTCTTCTTCTTTCCTTGAAAAGGCATCTTCCACAACATTATGTTTTTCTTTTTTGTAGATAATTTCAAAGTCATCACCTAGCATATTTGTAACCCATTTTTTTTGTTCTTCTGAAGATAATCGTTGCTCCAATAAGTACTTCAAACTAGCATGATCTTTTTTTACTTTGAAGTGTCTTCCTATTAGGTAAGGGCTCCATTTATGAATTGCATGTACTATGACCAACATTTATTTTTCATAAATGGGTTTGACTAAGTTTTTTCCTTTAAGTTGGTTGCTTTCAAAGGCAAGGGGCCTTCCTTATTGCACTAAAATTTCACCAATTCCATGGCCTAAGACATCACACTCCACCATAATTTTTTTTGTAAAGTCAGGTGTGACCAAGACGAGAGTTGTACACATATCCTCCTTAAGTTGTTGAAAATATTTGGTTGCTTCTTCTATCCAAGAAAATGCCTCCTTCTTTAATAACATTTTTAGAGGTGTTTCTATTTGACCATAGTTCTTGAAAAACTTACAGTAATAGCCTGTCAATCCTAAGAATCCTCTAAGTTTCTTCAAGGTTTTGGGAATTGGCCATTCCCTCGTAGCTTTAATTTTTTTAGGGTGCACTTCTATACCTTCATGTGATACAATCTGACCCAAATATTCCACTTCTTGAACCCAAAAAGCACACTTGGAAGGCTTTGCATAAATTTGTTTCTCTTCCAATAGTTGTAATAATCTGTAAACATGTTGTACATGCTCTTCCCAAGATTTGTTGTAGACTAGTATGTCATCAAAAAATACTAACAAAAAATTTCTAAGGGCTTGAAAAGACAATTCATCAACCTTTGAAATGTTGAAGGTGCATTAGTAAGTCCAAATGGCATAACCAAAAATCATAATGTTCTTCATTTGTTCTAAAAGTTGTTTTAGGAATGTCTTCCTGCCTCGTTCTGATTTGATGATATTCTGAATGAAGATACAACTTAGTAAATAATTTTTCTCCATGCAATTCATCTAATAATTCATCAATGATAGGAATAGGAAACTTATATTTGATGGTCATTTTGTTGAGTTTTCTATAATCTAGAGACATACACCATGAACCATCCTTTTTTGTAACCATCACCATTGGTGAAGAGAAAGAACTTTGGCTAGGTTGAATTATGTTGATCTCTAACATTTATTGGATCATATGCTCAATCTCACTCTTTTGTGTATATGGATACCTGTAAGGCCTAATGTTAGGTGGTACACTTCCTGGTTGAAAATGAATATCATGGTCATGATCTCAAGTAGGTGGAAGACCCTTAGGCATTTCACCAAATAGCTTGGAATGATTGTTGATAATTATTTGGAGATTTAATGGAGCAGAAAATATAGATGTTTGAACATAAATTGAAGACAATTGTGAAATTACACCATGGTGTCCCTTTTTTAGTAATTTTTTCATGCTATTAGAGCTTATCACTTTACAAGGTTTCCCTTGGATACCTCTAAGCTCAATTTCCTTGCCATCTGAGGAAAATCTTATGAAAATATCTTCAAAATTAAGGGACAACGTTCCCAATGATTTTAACTATTGGACCCCTAATACAACATCAACTCCACCCATTTGGATGAAAATCATGGGAATATCCAAAAAATACTCCCCCATGTTGAGATTAATACTATGGTGCTTCCCAAAACAATTTATGATACCTCCATATGCAACCATTACTTGTAACTATGGTGTTGGATATATAAAGCAATTGGGATCTTTTGCAAATTTGTAATTGATGAAATTATGGGTACTACCATAGTCAATCAATATTGTTACCTTTTTCTTATTGTTGTATCCTTGTATCTTGAGGGTTTGTGGAGTATTGATTCCGACCAATGCATGACAATATATCGTTGGAGTAGTCTCTTCTATATCTATCTCTTGTAATGGTTCCAATTCTTGATCTTCTTCATCTTCATAGTTAATGTAGAATAATTTATTTTCAGTTCATTTATGCCCTTTACTGTACTTGCTACCACAATTGAAACATAGTCTCTTTGCTCCTTTTTCATCCATTTGTTGAGGAATCAACCTTGTCGGTTTTGGAGAGGGAACATGGTTCTCTCTATAGTTATCAGTGGCCACCCTTCTAGTAGCAATATTTTTGTTTTCTACTTTCCTTTCCATATTGAAAGCTTGCTCTTGGGATTTAGGTTCAAAGAGACATGCCTCATGTTGAATGTTTTCCTTTAAAGTGCCCATAAGGAGATATAACAAATTATCCTCAAGAATGTTCTTTACCTTGAGACTGAGATTTTGGAATTGTTGAATGTGCTCTGTAATTGGAACTTTTTTCCGAAGGTTTATCAATTGAATAATGAATGTATTTATCTTAATATCCCCTTAATGTGACATCAATTCATCCGTAAAAATGGATCAATAGATAATAGATTTTTTTTTTTCGTTCACAAAGCCATCGATACCACACAAATTGATCATTTTCTAAATACAAGGATGCAATATGTACCTTTTTTAGTCTTGGCGCTTGGTGTATATCAAAGAATTTCTTCGTATGGAATATCCATGTTATAGGATCTTTTCCATCAAACTTCCTCATATTGATCTTTGGAATGCAGTAGTTCCTTGGTGCCGACTTGAATCCTTGATTATGTGGATATTGGACTAATGAATAATCATGATTATGAAACTCAATATTTATTTCCTCTAAATTTTCATGATTGCCTTGCATTTTTATATCTCCTATAGGGAGTATCTCATCCAAAGCCTATAAGATCATGGAAGACATGGAATTTTTCAATTTTAAAAACTTCTTTTCTATATGCTCCTGATTTTCATCCATATTCTTTTCCATATTACTTTAAATTTGCTCCAAATTTTCATCCATTGTATTTTCCATTTCTTTAATTTTTCTTTGTGTGTTTACCAACTCATCACATTTTATTGATCTAGCACTCCAATCATTAAGTTGTTCCTCCAATTTGGATAGTTTGTTATGTATCTCTTCATTTTCTCCATGAGTTACAGATGATAATTTTGGAGTTTTAATTGGCGATATCATATCTTTTGGAGCCATGTGGAATAAAAATAATAATACTCCTCTATTTTATCTTTATCACAAATTTTGAATCACCAAAAACAGATCTTCCAATCAAAAGTTATGCCAATTGTAAGTTATGTACCTTCCAAACCATTAATTTGGAGTCTGTCTTCTTGGCCGACCTTTCTTCTAACGTATTTTTGAAATTTAGCCCTTCCAAATATGAAATTTTGATATGTCTTCTCTGCAATGCCACATGTTTTACCAAAATTGGGTGTGGAAAATGAATGTTATGGTAACTTTCCCAAACCTTGCTTATTTTTGTCCTTTCTTGGAGATTGCACTTGTATAGAATGCCATGTGTCCAATATTTAATACCTATTTCTGAAACTTGTACCAAAAATAATATGGATTGTCCTCTTTCAAATTCATCTGGTCTCACTCAATCTGGATCCTCACTGAAGAAGATATGATTGTTTTACCTAGAACACATGTTTGAGAATAGTTATAGGACTAGTCAAAAGCCTTATATTCCATAGGGTATATCTCCTAAATTATAATGAATCAGAAGACAAAATTTGCACCAAAGATACCTTGATATTTATTATAAATAACCTCCAAGTTTCCTTGTCTGAATCGTCCCAGTAAAAATTATAGAGAAAACGATAAGATGACTTGATGGAGAAGAAAATCCCTAGGATCTATGCTCGTATACCAAATGTTGTGATCCAATGCCTTAAAAAGGATAAAAAAAGAGAGAGTCGATGAATATAGTCCACTTCAAGAGGGAAACCTCCTTTTACAATATATCCAATTTAGAATACAATATGGGATGAGATAATATGATCCTAAGATTATATATATATATATATATATATATATATATATAGGAGACGAAGGGTACAATTATAATGAAAGGGTGCAATGAAAGGTTATAGATGACATACAAATATGACACCAGAAATGCAATAATTCAATATCTAGGGATTAATAAGGGGTTGTATACATAGCATTGGGCTTTGGTTTGGGCTTAACACAACTATCCCCTTGAACCTATCCTATCACCTCAATTGACAATATAGGGGGTCGTAGACTTGT
>ML795336.1:178044-191525 GCA_009831015.1 Picea engelmannii
TATGAAAGCTATTTGTGAAATCTGGCACTGCTTGGTCTCTTTCTTGCCGCAGTGTGGTCCATTTGGTATACAAGTCGTCATAAATTCCGACAGGGTAGTATTGTTCCTTAATAACATCCCTGAAGGATTCCAAGTGGTCATGATTGTAAGTAATGAGGGTTCCTATGTTTCCTTTTGCTCACATAAAGTTTCCCACCAATCTTTGACATGGGGAACGACTTTGAGGAGTGCAAAAGTAATCTTTTCTCTATTCTAAAAGTTATGGAAAAAAAAATACCCTTCTAGTAGATTCAACCACTTGTCTACATCATCTGTGTCTATCTGACCTTCAAATATAGGAATATCGAAGTTTATTTGTACCTTGAAGGGGGTGGGGCCTCCGCTCGAAGAAGATGCGTCGCCTGTTGGTAGCTGCTGAAAAATTTGCGCAAAACTATCCATCATCTTGTTCCTTTGTTGTGTGAGGGCTTCCTCAATCAACAATTTGAAAGGATCTCTTGTCCCATCATCTTTCTTTTCTCCTGCTAAAAGAGGTGGCTTGGGCATGCAAGAGATTTTATCCTCAAGAGAAACAAGCTCGATACCCAACTCTTTGTACTCCGACCTCGTTGGGGACATGCATTAAGATGACAAGGAGAAGACTACTCTAATACCATTGATCGGGATTTTATGAGCATAAAAAAATGACTACAAATTATTAACAGGTGATTAACACAAAATAACAGAGATATAGTAAAATTGGTTTTCTATCCAATAAGGAAATAAGTTGAAATTGTAAAATGCAACGGAAACAAGTTTGCTGGAATGGTGGCATCTTATCTCTGAGAAGAGATGTGACGGTTGTGCTCATTCTCAAGAAGATGATTAAAATGAGGCTTTGAAGACCTTTTTACAATAAACATGAATTTCAAAAACCATATACATCCAAAAACCTAACCCTAGGACATGAAGCGCCAAAAGTCATGTGGGCCCCGTCTGGGTAAGTTAGTACATCAACTTCCCGGGGTCGTAACTTTTTCATATGATCTCCGTTTTAGGCGTATGATAGCCCGTTGGAAAGGTATCACATAGGAGATTCATTTTGGGGGCTCAATCATGCCTTATTTTATCATTGAGAATCTCGATCCCCAAAAACCTTCATTTAGGCCCTCAAAATGGCCCCATAAGTTAAAATTGCTAAAAATAGTAAATTGCCAAAATTGTCAGAAAACTGTTTTGAGCTAGTTGGAAAAGGTGGGTGGCCACCGATATCCACCTGGATCACCTAAAGGTAGAAGACATGGATTTTCTAGATCCATATGAACAACTGAGCCCACATTGAGCACACAAATCCCCTTCTCTTCACAACATATCACCATTCATCATCAACAACATAGAAGCGTTTTCACACCACGATGTCCCAGAAAGGAAAACAACTCTTGCTTCATGAGGTATCAAGTATGGTCTCATGGTAAGTGTCACTTTAATAATTGAATCATTTGAGCATGTTGCAAAGGGTCCTTTCTTGATTATGTAACATTTGCTTGGAAATTATAACATTTTCCTTATTTCACCTTGGTGGTTTACATGGTTTGCTAGTAAGTAGGTCACCCTCGAGAAAATGTTTTCCACTAGGGGGGGGGTCCCCTTGAAGGGTCATAATACCATTCCCACTCATAATTACCACTTTTTACACCTTTTCCCATCTGTTTCCTCACCTTTTAAGTTTGTGGGTTCATTGACCCCAAGAAGGGCTTGTACCTCATTTCATGTGAAGAAGGGGATAAAGGGCTAGAGGTGTTGTAGCTAGAAAAAATTAAAAGCCATAAATTATCCTTCTAGATGATATCCCTAAGGTATTGAAAGCAATGAAACGATTCTCCATAAAAATGAAGGACCTTTAAAAAAGAAAACAAATAATTAATAAATGTCTCGTTCGATGGGGGAATATATCTGTGTTGTCTTTTAATTTCTAGTGCATATGGCACTCAGTGTGTTCCTAACTTCAAGTGGAATTATGATGCTCTTTACTTTCCATTACATATAAAAATCATTGTTTGGACCATAATAAATGAAAGGAAAATAAAGAATTTGGAAAATTGTTGCATTGCAAATGAGGGATGAAATACACCCTCCACAAAGGCACCCATAGATGAGACAATATGATCCCTTGATATATCAAGAACCACATACCCAAAAGTACTACCCCAATACACCTCATACTCACTACATGAATTAGAGAGGGTTTTCTTGGGAAACACTCCTTAACTTGGGGATTGGCCTACCCAATAAGGCACCATGACAACCCTCCTATACCTAAATTTGGCAAATTTTATAAGGTCTTTGAGAATTTGTTTATTTTGAAAAGGGGGGATTTAATGCACATATTCGGGTGGTTCTTTTATTAAATGTGGCTTACTTGGCATGATACATGTGAATTATGGACACTTGGAGGGCATACTTGTTTGTCTTTGCAGGACCTTGCCTGATGAAATCTATTCATGAAGTGACAAAGGCACTTAGACCTTCATAGGGGATTGAAAGCCCATTGGTTGGATGTAGTGCCCCATTCATTGGAGACCTTGGAAGATGAGTGTTTCACTTGGGAAGGTGACTTTAGAACTTGAAAAAGGATTGGAACCATGAAGTAAGGATGAATTCACCCTCCTATGCCCAAATGTCCCTCTCAGGAAGCATGACATCACAATTTTGATGGAACATTTGGCATGTTTGGAATATTTGGTGATGTTGTGGGATTGAAGCCCCACTCTATTGCTTGATTTGGGTATGATGTGGCACTCTTATAGCTTGACGTCCTAGCCTTTGGAGGCTTTACTATCACACATGCCACTTTGGAGAGACATTTTATGGGATAATGTCCTATCATTTTGTTATTGTTGGTCATTTTGTAGCCTATGTGGGAAAAAAGGAAAGATGTCTTGTCAATTAGCCATTGTAACTTAGGTTTTAGACCTAAAATCATGGATTTGATTGTAAAGTGAACAAACTAGGGCTTGGTTTTCCTCATATAAATATGAGGCAAGTCACTTGTCACAAATCATAACTCACTTGAGGGTTCTCCCTCTCTTGGACTAAAATTTCGCCCCCCTTGGGGAAAATAGTTATGTCTCTTTTTGGTGCAAAAATGTGTTGCTATCTTGCTACTCAGTGACTATATTAGTGTGCTATATTTATTAGAGCTTGGTGGTGAAGTTTTGTGGGATATTTATTGGATGAGTAAGGTTTCTTCATATATTTTCTTGTCTTGAAAGTGGATTGTCTGCAATTTATGGTAATTTACTTGGTGATTTTAATATTTTGTTGAAAAAACCCTAGGAGGAGTAAGAGTGTTTACACCCTCCATAGCTCACAATTTTTCCTCACCTAGATAAGAGAACTCAAGGTTTTCTTCAAGAAGTATAAGGATCTATGCCCTTGAAGTAAAATTGGACTAGGGTTTATATTCTAGGGAGTAAGAGGGTTTACACCCCTAGAAACTTTAAACCCTAGTTTGGTTTTGATTGGAAAGATAAACAATTTAGAATAAGGATATGTCTTGGATTCTATAAGGGTTTATCCCAATTCCTCTTCAATCATCTACTTGGTTTAACTCTCCCTTCAAACAAGTGACTCCATAATGGGGTTTAAAGGCCCTAGTCTCATAAATTTAGCAAAGTGATAAAGTTGCATAACATTTTCTCTTTCTCTTACTTTCTTGCTTCATGGTAAAAATGAGTAATTGGTGGTTGAATCGTTGATGAAAATAAAGTATAACTTGTTTCTATTATTAATTATTAGCTACAGTCGTTAGGGATGCTGCACTTCACTTCTATCTCTTGTTTCATTCACAATTTAACCACGTGGAAATCATTATCTTACTATTGGAATTGAAAGTGCTTGTCTAAAGCTTCAATTTACGCCATTTATTTGTTTATTTGTGTGGTTGATCCATTGGGATGTCATAAATACTTGTTGATAACAATCATTAACAACCCTCATTTTTAATCAAAGTCTTGGTCTAACATTTGGAATATTATGTACGAGTTTCAAGCTTCATTTTCCAATATCATATACTTGATTCCGATGGTTCAATTTGCACTTGTTGTAATTCTTCATTGCTTATATATATTTCATTATTGCTGCAATTTTTGGACAAAAAGCCTAAGTTTTTGTTTTCCACTTGTTCTAAGGCTCATTTCATCATAAATTGTCTTGGTTTTGTTTGTATAACATTGGTTTTGCAAGTATTCTCCATTGCCAACCTTTCCTTGACCGATACTCAACCTCCATCAAGCCCCTAAAAACTTTCATTGCGACCTATAGGGTTGCTCCATTCTTCTCCTGGGATTTTGTCTTGCAATCCCCCTAGGATCACTCGAGAAGCCTCCCTTGTGTTGGAATTGTCCTTCGCTAAAAAAAGGGGGGGATATCTATTGAGGTGACAGTGATAGGTGTCCCCAATTGTGTCACACACTTGTTTCTTGAGTTGGGATTTTCCCAAAATAGAATCTGTGTGATAAAAATTTTGGCACCATTGTCAGGGAGGATTTTGAATCCTTTCTAATCCCATAATGACACTTGGAAAGTCCATCCCAAAGATTTTACCCTTAGCTTTCCTGGAAACTCCATGAATGGAATTACCCTCTTATCAAATTTCAATGAAGTTCATATAATTTTATCTAAAGACTCCATTAAGGGAAGATACCCTCTCAATCTTTGATGAGCCTTGGTATCTTCTGGTGAATCCATTGAAGTGTTATTTTAGATGATGGAATTATGGCACCATGGGATTTTCACAACATTCATATAGATCCATTTCCCATAACTTACCGTATCATAAGGGAACCTTTGTAAATGGAAAAGAAAAAAATTGTTGATGATGCTTTTAAGCATATGATGAGTATTATAAGGGAGTTGTATTAGGAATATACTAAAGAAAAACTTGGTTAAGCACCTCCTACCAAAGGTCACCCCCCTACAAATGAAGAGATGCTTGAAGAACATATATGTGAATAAAGTTACCAAGAAGATCCACATGAAGTTTCTCACACTGAAAAACCAAATGAGACATTGGTGTCTACTTTCCCTCTTGAGGAAAATGAAGTGGTCCAACCTTGCGAATAAGTGATCAGTTCCAGTGACACATGTGAATTCGTGGATCAACCCTTAGATAGGGTTGACATACATATTGATGATTTCATATGTTTTCGGAATCATGGATGGGATATTAGTTGTTTCATTTTTTATGGATATCCCATCTACAACGACGAGGGTAGCTTCTAGACAAAGAATGCAGAAATATTCCCTTTGAAATATTGTTTCCCATAAGTGGACAATCAAGATATTTGGCAACCTGATGATGATATGAACATAGATTGGTCTCATCCACCTGAGGATTTATTTTCACAATATATTGATGATGAATTTCAGTCATACTTTGGGACTTGTGATTCGTACCTTTTTGGGCACTCAGAGTTTTGGTATGATGAAGATTTTCAAACACCCTTGTGCTCAAATTTTGGTGGACACAAGGTTGCGGCTAGCCCAGAGAAATCACAAACTCACACTTTAGAGAAAAAATGTTTTTAGCTTGGGGGTTTTTGCAGGGATGTGCAAATAAAGAATCAATATGCTTTAAATATGAAGAAATATTCTTTCTTTAGACCTAAGCTTGACCCTTATCTCATATCTTCTTCTTTTGGAAATCATGGTTTCTTTTTTGGATTTCTCATCTCATCTCATCCTTCAGAGACCAGTGTTAATCTAAGAAAGGATGAATATTATCCATCATCTATACGTGGTAGTCCTATTCAGATATGTATTGATCAATATTTTGGCTACCTTTTCAAGTGTGATTTTGTCCCGCCCTCTCTCCTCCATGAGTTGCATTTTATGATTTATTGTATGTTTATTTATGTTCATGATTATTATGTGCTTAACTTGTCTTTGGTGTATAACATAATTAAGCATGGGGGGAGATACCTTGATGAGATGATCAGTTGGTTGCATCAGTTGTATGATTTCACTTGACATATTTAGGGTTTTTACTTCTATGGGCCTCGGGCCCTAGGTAAGTAGGTAGGTCATTTTCTTTTTTCAATTGCATTTGTGTGTTCATGTCATGGAAGGGTAGTTGCATTTTCTTGCATTTCATATGCCTGGATTTACATATTTATTTTCTTGCATTTATGCATAGTTCTTGCGATGCATTTGCTTGAATCATATTACATGTTAGTTAGAAGTTTTCAAAAAATGAAATTTTTATTTTTAAGAAATAGTTGAATTTTTGAAATTTTGCTTATAAGAATAAAGGGTGAGCAAGCCATCCCTCAATCCTCTAATATGTTGATTGAGTATGTGTAGGAACAAGTATTACCAGGAGATTTTTAGGTTCTCATGTACTCTATGATGAGCACATGTCCCCATGTAGGATCCATAAGTTACCTCCATCCTAGGGGTAACTAAGGAGATGATGTCTCAAGTATCCTAGGTAGAAGACATGAAGTGTCGAGAGATAAATGACCAATTGAGCCCAAATTGAGCAAATGGAGCCCCTCCTCTTTGAAACAGATCACCATTCGACATCAAAACCATAGTAACATCCACCACACCAACATGGCCCAAAAGGGAGAGAAGATATTTCTTTATGAGGTAACAAGTATGGTCTCATGGTAAGTCCACTCACATGGATTTCAGGGTCAGCCTCATTGCACCAGGCATCAAGGCCACTCATTTTCTACATAGTGCAGTGTTTCAGACCCATTTTTTATGACTGGTGTACCTCATTGTTGGCTAACATGAAGAGCCATTTGACGGATTGCAAACAAGGGTGAATGAGAAATTTCGGATTTGCATCCATACTTTGTAGTCTTTTCTCTAAGAGGGTTCCAGATTTGATCCCTAGAGTAGAGATTAATCCATATGGACTGCGTGATCCATCCATGTCATGGTGGACTGACGTGATGAGCTGGTTAGGAGGTGGTAGGGCACCAACCCCCTACAATGATGAGTTCTTTTTCTGGTGGCGCTAACAAGTCATATCCATTGATGACTATCCTTACAGAGGGATCGAATATAGAGGGGATCCTGACATTTATTTACCACCAGGTTCTGCCTATGGTGATTTTGGTAAGAAATAATTTTGTATATTTCATTTTGTTTTTTCAATTTTGATAAAGGAAAAATAGAAAACGGAAATATTTTTGCATAGTATTAAGAATTGGCAATTTCTTTGTTACGCAGATGTAGGTCCGCAACGACCAGAGGGATTCCCACGACATCAACGAAGGGGCTAAGGATAATAGATAGTAGGTGGGGACACATAGAGAGTGCTACAAAATGTGTAGGGGAACTTGTCTCAATTGACACACAATATTCCTATGGTTGAAGTGGAGGATCTGCAAGAGGTTATGCAACGACAGGTGGTGGGTGTACCCCATGCATGGGTGCGACTCTTCCGACGTCTTGAAAACGTCGTAGTGTGCTATCATGATATGCATTTGGCATGACAGGAGTAGATGTCATGGTCATGCTATGTACCGTCCATATATGTGTTTTGAGGGTGTGAGCCCCATTTTGTCCTATGACACTATATTTTTTGGATTTGAAAGGATGAAATATAAAAATTTGGTCTTTGGATTTACTGATATATGTTACAATGTGTAAAAATATGATTTTGTTTTCTTTACTTAGTTATTTGAAAAATTCCAATCTAAAATATAATTAGTATACACATCAGATACATGATTAGAACTTCTAGGGATGTTATTATAAGTAAGAAAATCAAAGTATCGTTTCAAAATTCATACTCGTAGGAATCGTCGGAGTAGAGTAGGATCTCTCACACGCTAACTATCGTTTAATTGACATACGACTAATTAGGAATCTAGGCGAACTTCTAAAGATCGAACACCATGTAAAATGGTGTCGCATAATAGCTCCATAACGACACTATACTCATCCACATTATTCATTGATGGCTCCAGACGAACTCCACCTAAAGAAACTAGTTGGCCCTCAAGTGAGTAAATGACCCAAGCGGTGGAATCCATGTTCCGTGTATGATGAATGGCACCATCCATGAATCCTAAGTAAACCAAATAATTTTTTTACATATTCCAACCAAGAGAAAACTTGATAAGAAAGCCGATGATGCAAAGGAAAAGATAAATAAGTAGTTACACTAAGATACACTAATATACAAAGGTCACGCCCAAGTTTGAGGGATCAAATGTAGTACCTTTTAAGGTAGAGCCCATTTCTAGGCTCATCTAGCATATTCCCTTCATAATATTCTAATTCGCAGGATCCTTTATCTAAGACACGTCACATGATATAAGGACCGCACCGCATGGGGTTGAACTTACTTTCCTCCGATGGTTATTTTTCTTGGTCATAAAGGAGAACCATGTCACCCTTATCATACTGTTAGGGGAAGACATAATTATCGTACTAAACCTTAACACGCCATTTTTTTTCTTCGATAGTCGTAGAGGCATATCGAAGATTCTCATCGAGGTGCTCTAGGTGCATGAGGCATTCTTCAAGATCGAATGTGTCAAGTAGGAGCTCAATTGCCAACATAAGGGAAGTGATTTTGCATTCAATCGGAAGAATCGACTCCACGCCATGTACTAACTAAAAATGAGAGAAAACAGTGGAAGTTTTTACCATGGTTTAGTATGCCCAAAGTCCAGGCTAAAGCATTAGATGCCAATAAGATTTACTTTGGGTGACATTTTTTTGCAAAATGATCTTGAGATATTTATTCACTACCTCTACTTTTCCATTTTCCTGGGGATAGTAGGGGGAAGAATGATCGTGATTAAACTCTAGTTTTGATGCTAACTCTTTCATCATTTCATTCTAAAAGTGATTTCCATGATCGATGACAATCTCTCTTGGGATTCTGAACCGGGCTATAATTTGGTTGAACACGAAGAATGTTGAAGTCTTACCATCGGATTTAATGGTAGGCATGGCCTCTTCCCATTTAGTAAAATAATCCACGACCACGATATAATATGTTGGTTCCCCCCAACCAAGGTTGGGTTACAGTCCATAAAATATACCCCCCACTTGGTGACGGGACTGATGGTGAATACTAGGTGAAGAGGGGTTGAGTGTGAGCTCATTTTCCGAGTGAACACCTGGAAAGGGTAACACTTATTGACTGCTTCAACACAATCTTTAAAAATTGATGGCCATATCTTTTGGGTTGTCGCAATCTCGGATAAATGACCACCACATGCCCCACTATGACAGTCATTGAGAACATCCTCATCTTCCTCGTGTGTCAAGTAATGATGTAAAATATTATCTGCCCCTCAACGATACAAAGTGTCACCGATAATAAGGTAGTTTTTAGCCTGATGACATATGCATCGTTGATTGTCTCTCGACATATGTTGGGGTAGATTCAAGGTTTTAAGATAGATCAAAATTTCTCCATACTAGGGGTCTGAAGATGATATAAGGAAAATATGTTCATCCATGAACAAATCATCATGAAAAATGTACTCATCCAGTTAAGGGAAGTTCGACATCAATTCGACAAAAACTAGCGATTTCTTACATTTTGTAGAATCAAAATCGATATCAAATTACTGAAAAATAATAATCCACTGATTGTGTTTCCCCCCTATGATATGCCTGGTGAGGACATATTAAAATAGATTGATATCTGCAACCATAATAGTTTTTCAAAGTAATATATAATGTCGTAATATCTGAATTGCATGTACAACGACCAAGGCTAGCTTCTCTACGTGAGAGTATTTAAGTTCAGGACTAGCTAGGTTTCGAATGAAATAGTATACAATGTGCTCACGAAGCTCATCGTCCTCCTAAACTAGTACCATACCAATCGTCCCCTCAGACGCGGCGATGTAAAGAAAATAGTCTCTATTGTAGTTTGGAGGCTTCAACAGAGGCGTCGATACCAAATCTTTCTTAAGAGAATCTAATGATTCCTGAGCTCGGTCATCCCATATAAATGAAGTGTCCTTCAAAAGATTCATGAAACCTTTAGTTAAATTGGCATAGTTCACTATGAAACGACGCAGGAAGTTATCCTTTCCCTGTAAACCTTGAAGCTCTTGCATGTTGCGAGGGGGAGGAAATCGAAGTATTTCCTCAACCTTCATAGGATCTACCATGATCCCATGCATAGAGATTATGAATCCTAAAAGACGATGAGACCAAACATAGAATATGCACTTGTGAGGGTTCAACTAAATGCGATAATAATTGTATCTCTCAAATACTAATCAAAGCTGAGTGGAGTGATCTACTCTCTTGCGAGAGTGAGCAGTGAGATCATCTAAGTAAGATTCAAAAATATGCTTAAGATCATTAAATGAAAAGGTCATGGCATGTTGGAAGGTTGCTTCGGTGTTTTTAAGACCGAAAGGCATTTTCTGGTATGCAAAAGTACCCTAAGGACAAATAAACGTTGTCTTATGTTGATCCTCGGGTATGATCTGAATTTGATTATACCATGAAAATCCATCCATAAAGGAAAATACTTTTCTTCCCGCACACTCGTCAAGAATATGGTCAATGAAAGGAGTAGGTAAGTTATCTTTAGGACATGCCTTGTTCGAGTCTCTAAAATCCATACAGACGCGAATGGTTCCTTGATTTTTATTGACGGGAATGGGATTGGACACCCATTCAGTCAAGAGAACTAGGTAAATGAAACCAACATTAAATAGCTTCTCTAATTATGCCTTAATAGCATTAAGTAGCAACTCTAATACATTTTTGAACAAGTTTAGAATACAAATAGGTTTTAATATCATTCTCAACAATTTTGGGGTCAATCCCTGGCATCTCTTCATATTACCAAGAAAATACATCTTGGAATTCTTTGAAGAGATCGGTGTGATATGAATTTCTTAAGGAGAACAATCTCCACTGATATACATGTTCTCAATTTTACCAGGGATACGAGAGATGTCGATCGCGACAGTAAGATAAATATTCTCCATGTTTCCTTCAACATAAATACCTTTCATATCTAATGGAACCACAACGTGACCGACCATCTCACTCAAGGTAGATCTAAATTCATCCTGTTCGATCTTAACAAGCTCTAGGAGAAAATAGGATCGATGATGCATATCGTCCCAAGACCTATCAAGACCAGACATGGCCTCTAATATGGCTTCATCCAAAGGTAAAGTATCATTGAGGAAATCATGTGAACAAGATGACTGAGCGACCCATACAGAATCTAAAACAAGGTCCACCTCATATGTCTACGAGGAGGAAGGATTCAGATCAACAATAACGTCAAGAATAGACTGATACACAACTTTTGTTGTTGACAATGGCATCACCATCCCAATGTGCGAATGACCTTCGTATGACATAGTTGGGGAAGGTAGGGTCCAAGGGTCGTTGAAATACGAAGTACGGAAAGGAACAAACCTCATAGACAATGAAGGCTCACTGGAAATGGAATTAATATGGTGAATTGGTGCCATGAAATCAAAGCTAACTATAAAAAGGAATACATTCCAACACCAACATCCTCAGTTGCATGCTAAGAATTATCAATCATTGGGACCAAAGGTCCAACCGATGCACTAGGACTAGTGTGCGCAAAGGAAAACTGATCAATTGTCACTATCTTCACTTTGTGAGGAAAACATAAAGTGTGAAAAAAAGACAACACGAGGGTTGTCATGGCATAAGACCAATTATTCCCTAGTAGTAAATTATAGTCGAGAGGCACATCACCACCTATACATCAAATTTCATAGTCCTAAATGGACTGGAAAAGCGGGGAGGATTTTGTGGAGTCGAATTAACGAACGCCCATCAAATGCAGTCAACATAGTCATAGATTGAGATAGGGTCCAAGAGACAATGGATTTCCAACATGTTAGGGACATCACGCATGTCGCAGCACCTTCATCAATTACACTATGTTTGATAGTAATTTTTGTGTACTCCACATGGATTTAAAAGGCCACGTGGTAAGGTAATTGAGGCTTAACATCTGTGACGTCAAACTTGATAACCTTCAAGCCACATGAGTCTAGAGATCCTAACGTAGATAACAAGGCATTCCTCTGTAAAGGAAACATATGGAGAACCTCCAAAGACGACATTGCACAAGGGGTTTGGCCCAGATCTTCGATAATAGAATAGTTCTCGGTGGCTCTGGCATTAGGATTGTGGGCAGAGCGTTTTAGTACTCCTTTCGGAATACAACACAAAGGTTCTAGATTTTCGATATGCAGGGGTGTCTTCGGAGGAGCAGGAGACTTTGGACCTATAAAAGTATGTGAAGAATTGTAATCCCGAGATCGAGTGGCTAGATCAATCTAAGAATTGACCATATTGACGCATAGATGGCCACCTTCATGTGTCGATGGGTTTTGACTCCTTCTCTATGCATTTCTGGTGTTGGAGGTCCCTGAGGCCATATGTTGATTATGCAGAAACTATTTTGTCATCCCAGTGGTTGGATGCGATAAGATCCTCGAGGCTTCCTCGATTTTTGGGCATAGGTGGGTAAGGTCATCATATTTAAAAATTTTACAAGGAAACTTCACATTGTGCTTTTCTTTCTTTCCCTCACCGACATTATTATTCAATCTATAATTATTAGTGTCATCCTTGGATTTATTATTATTTTTCCCACCCTTACAATTATTACCTCGTCATTTATTCTTTGTCTCTCCTGGTTGCTGGTTACCATTTGGGTTAGATGAAAACTATACAGAATGTACATCTGCCGACTAGGTGGTGGTGGAGGATGAAGTCAAAGATTGTCCTGCTATAGGTTGTCTTAGAGACAAATATTTCAACTGGATCATCACCAATTTTGTAGTCTTAGAATTTGCAGAGCCTATGATTCCATCGACATGAGGCCCGAGATTTTTTCTAGGATCGTATTTCGACCGCGGTTTGTCAGGGAGAATTTCATAAATCATCCCAGATTTACCATATATGAGGTCCAATTGTTGGGATTTAAAAATGGCTTCCTCCTCAGATTTTACTCTGGATGTAGAGACATCCTTCGAAATATAAGGTAATAAAGACTTAAGGAACCATTCCAATAGAAACTCGGGAGGACTGTAGGATTTAATCAACCTCTTTTTTCTACACCACTCCTAGATATGGTCTGAGATATGCATGGATTTATCTTGGAGAAAGGTCGACAAAAGTTCTATTTCGGCATTGTAATGAATCGACAATTGGAAGTGATTGAGAAAAACCAATACCATATGATTGAAATTTCCATATGTTCCCCCTGGTATCTCAATGTACCACTTCGCGATGACCCCCCTGAGGGTGCATTGAAATAGCCTCAAATGAATAGAATCGTTATTTAAGGAGTTAGATGAGCACCATAGATGAAAAGTAGTCACATGATCACCCAGATCCTCACTAGTCTTGCCCTCAAATTTTGTAATGTCCAAAGGAAGCTTGGTGAGGATGGGGGGCCATGATGGATCATGACGCACAGGGTCATTCATTAACTTCGA
>ML795336.1:196762-271384 GCA_009831015.1 Picea engelmannii
GACAGTCAGAGTGCCATTCACCTTGCAAAGAACTCAGCCTTCCATTCGAAGACTAAGCATATACAGTTGAGGTACCACTTCATACGATCTGCCTTGGAAGATGGACAATTGAAGCTGGAAAAGATACACACTAGCCAAAATCCCGCAGACATGTTAACAAAGGGAGTAACCAGGGAGAAACTGAGTTCCTGCTCAGTTTCAGTTGGTCTTCAAGAATGAATATGAAAATGAGAAATTTTCCAGGTCCAAGAAGGTTCAGAGTCCAGCATATACAGCAGCGGTGGATTTGTTGAGATCAGTCTCCAAGTGGGAGATTGTTGGTTGTGCAGCTTGATTATCTTCCTGATTCAGAGGTCCTTTCTTTCAGCCGTGTTTATACCCCATGAAGTATTTACACCCCAGAAGTATGTACACTCTTCCACGCGGGGGAGTGTAGAGGGGGGGTACCCCCTTTGCGGGGTCCGGGGGGGATATCCCCTTGGCTGGGGGATCTGGGGACAAGTGGGCCCCCAACAAGGGTTCGGGGACGAAGCCCTCGAAGAAAAAATTGCCTTGTAAAAGTATATTGTAATTTCATTGTAAATCTGGACTGTTCATTATAAGCTCGCAGATCTAACGGTAGAGATTATGTTAGGGTTTTTTTCCCTAGAAGGCAACTCTCTTTTATGAGGGAAATGTATTGTGGCTATGGATAATGGTGAATATTGTATTCTGAGAGAGGAGACTCTGAGAGAAATAAGAGGAAGTTACAACGGGTTTTGTTGTAGTATGTATCCCTTCATTTGCTGGATAATAATAAAGGAAGGACCTAGCAATTTCTCTGGTGGACGTAGCCCACACTGGGTGAACCACATAAATCTCTGTCTCTCTTGTATTGTGTGTCTTCTGTGTTTTGTTTCTGCATTTGTTTTATTTTATTGCTCTGCGGTCCTGTTTTTCTAACACTAATAATCAGGTAACACACCAAAATAAAGCAAAAAGGCCAATGCACACAAACAAGATATAGTGGTTGAAAGGGGCCTCCCGCACTAGAGTAGGAATGTCTCTCCCAAGAGGGGCTTGAGACTCCCTTAAAAAGATTGGAGGTACCAGAATAAGTTATAAGGGCCCTCATGGGCTTAACAATGTAGTCGGTTAGATTTCCCCCGAGAGGTAATCCTCCATGAAGGTTGTGTTTTGTCCAAACCTTATCAGACTCAGGGTACCTACAGAATAACCCCTGCAAGTAACCTATGTGGCTACCTATGTCAAGCGAATAGAGTCACCATGATATAACTAATGCACAGGAGAGAAGTTGCAATTCCATTCCACCATATGGGAAGGGTAAAAAAGCCTGAAATATAGAAATCATTGCCTCTCATGGAGGTAAAGGTACTAGTGAGACCCCCACATACGAATAGAACCCCAAAAATATCTCTGACTCTAGGAAGGTATTAGAGGGTTATCTCTGCAACCAAATTTGCACGACCTCGTACTTAACTATGGTGTGAGCCGAGACTCCTAATGTCACCGATTACACAATGGTTTTCACCACTCCCTGGTCAACACATATGTTTAGTTTAATAGCCTTGGAGAATTTTACTCACAAAATCCTATTCCAAGGCCCTATGTCCCATACTTGTTTGTGTACCCTGAAAAATAAAATCGTTTCTAATCAATTTTAATTAATCAACATTAATTGTAATGGCTTATGCTTACTCAATAGTTGCGGCCGTGAAACCGATGGTATTACGACTTAGTATATAAAAATAAGAAAATATAAAAACACTGCTAAGAACTAGTCTTGAATTTGAAAGATATGGTATGCTTCTAAATGCATTCTTTCCAATGAAATCTCTACAATTTCAATGAAGTGTAGTATTTTAAAATGCATCAAAATCAATGCAAATTAATCAAAAGTGCAAATTCCATAAGTACAATGCAAATAAGAAAATATTTTTTTTATTTTCGATGTAAAGAAAATAAAATGCAAGGACTGAATAAAAACCTCACAGGAAGACCCTATTGCAAGACAAAAGAGACAATCCAAGTAGGAAACCTAGAGGCAACTACTCAAACCAATAAGAAAGGACAACCAATGAAAAAAATTACAAGAAATAAGTTCGCCCAAAAAAATCAACAACACAAAGGCTTACTATCACTCTGTAGGTACTTAATAGTCAAAATAGGGACCCAAGAAGACTCAACAACCAACAAAACTCACCCAACAAACATCAAACTCAACCAACAAGACTTAGGAGATGATGTGCATGATTGTTTGATAAACAAGAATGTATATACACTCCCTAAAGGAAGATAGCTCGTGTATGTACATGTCTGTCAAGGGAAAAAATGTGTATACCAAAAAAAACACTACCAGAGAAAGGGTTAAGCCAAGAAACTCAGATGCAAGGAAAAAACATGCTGTCAAGCAACATGCGACAAGGCAACTCAGGAAAATAGAGAACAAATCAAGGAGGAAAACACTTAAAATCCCAAAAAAGGAGATATCCCCAACGAAGTTTCCAATTATGTTATGAGGAAAATATCTCTATGGCTAGGGGGTAAACCACAACATATGGAATGAAACCCATAAATAAACTCTAATCCCAAGTATTCTATATAAATTAAATGCTAACAAGACAAGGCTAAGAGCCTACCTCATTCGAACATTCGAAGAAGACCACCATTGAACACGCGACCCAAAGCTTTATACCTACAACTTGTCCTCAACAACCAATATACATAAGCATGTGGTGATAATATATAATATCAACATATAAATTAGCATAATCCATTAACATACATGACAAATACGCCCATGGAATAGTAATTCAAATATTTGCAAGATATCAATTGGACGAGAAAAGAGTATTTATATTCAAATAATCAGCAGAAGTACATAGGTGGCAAACTTCTGTAACAACACATATCGGAATCAAGAAACTAAGTACCTATAGCTGGGCCTCCACCACTTCAATCCTCCAAAAAGGCAAGCTCATATATAGGAGTCAATGAGGTTCTCCAACACAAAGCAGGAAGAGCTTAGGGGATGAACACGAGAAGTTTAGACTTTCAAGGACAAAGGGATGCAGACTCAATATGAAGTGAAATTTCTCGAGAGTGTCTTTTCTCTCAAAGTTGAATTGCCAAATTTTCTTTAAGGCTTGGATATGGCTCAATTTATAGCCTCCAAATTGAACTGAAGGGTCAATTCAGAGCGTTTCCAGTATATGGAAGGTCAAGGATCATGGATCTCGTGACATGGCATGGAAACCCGACATAATTTTTAATTTTTGGGCACCAAACCCGATGTATGTGAGCTATAGTGGAGCAACCTATGTATACGCTTGTTGTATAAATTATAGGGCACATATATGTGTAAAAATGTACATTTTTTGCTTTGGAATGAATAAAAAAGGGGACTTCAAGTCTGCAAAGGGAAATGGAAGGCCATCCAAGCAAGTTTCATGGAGTGAGGAAAACAATTTTGTAACAGTTTCCCCCTAATGTGTGAGGTCAGAGGACTATCTGCGATGGTCAAAATACATTTTAATTCCCAGAAGTGGAGTAATGAAGACTCAAATGGAAGTATTAGTTGCTCATAAGAATATTATAATCCATAATGAATTTGTACACATGGTTGCCAATCTGAATTACACTACAAATCCATGTGGAAATATATCAAATAGTTTTTCATGGCCATGAATAGGCAATACAAAATGGACATATGCTATAGGATTTCATAGTCACAAACAAAACATAGTGGAATCCAGTCTCAAAATAAACTAAAGATATATGTATACAATGGAGTACAATATGATCTCTCATGATCATTGAAGTCATATAGGTACGGGTCCAATGAAAGACAACAACAGATAAGGAATGTTTCTACTATAAGTTGGAGGTCTTCTACACTATCCGCCGAGGGTACAAGTATACATCATGTGAATAGAGGATAAAAAATGAGACTTCGTTTGATTACTGATCATTAAGGTATACCGTTCACAAATGCGAGACAACCCACCGATAATGAAAGTAGGTATCAAGGAACCGAGTACATTCTACAAGTTTGAATAAGGGTGTTGAGGTCGAACACTTGAATAATCCATCAATCAGGAGACATTGATGTATTCCCAAATGTTAATGGCAGGAGAACTTGTCATTGATGACTGCAAGCCTCTAGGTACTCATAGGACTCTAGGTCTCATTTCTAGAACAGGTGAGTTGAAGTCGATGGAAGGAGACTCACTGAAAGGAGAGAATTAAGGAATCTCTCATCATCCAACACGAGGTACAAAGCAATATCTTGATGATTAGGATGATCTCATACAAATAGGATGTTCATGAACCAATGACCATGTGCGCCCCTCACATTCACTAGATGCAAGTAGTGCACGAAAGGGACCCTCTGGATAACAACTAATAAGGAAAATGACCGACAAAGGAGAGGAAACTACCAATAAGGCTAAGGGAATCCAAGACACTGCACGAATCCCAATGTGTGAATAGATTTATTGTCATCGAACACAATTGAAACCCCCTAGTCAGCGACCAATGAGGAAATGTCACATGTTGGGTTCAAGGTTACCTACCCATGATGAAAATATGCCCAGGGTGCAAGGTAGGACAACAACTTCATGTGAATATGAGATACACTGAGGATATGGCCGACATGCAAAGTCAAGAGTTATGAGAAATGTATGACACAGGCTTATAGACTTCCTTTGAAAAAAAGCATGAGACATATGGATAACTCAGGCAACATAGACTTGATAATGATCATTGATAAAAATTTGTGATGTAGGAGGCATCAACAAATTCTCCATAAGGACTGGAAGAATAACTAGTCGGAGGAGTAAACTCTAAGTAATGAGCTCATCTTCCTAAGGTCATGCAAAACCCAAATTTTGGATGAAAATGGACTCAAAATTTTGTGCTTTGTTCAACGGTGACACGACTGTTGTCGATATATTTTCCCGCCCATATTTTTTTGGTTTTTCATAGGCAAATAAATGCTATGATACAGGAGAGGAAACAAGTGTCACGAGTAAGAAACTATTTCCAAGCAGTGGAACGTATCTATTCTCAATGAAAGGAAGTGCATGCGGGGCATGGACACTCAGGGGGATGTTTCCTCTAAGGGTACATGGTGTCAAGATGCAAAGGATATATGAAAGATACTACTTGGATAGTGATGCAAATTGCAGAGGTAAGAGGCTTATAACGAGAAATTGGTAACTAGAAATAAGCTCAATAATGCAAGCAGGATGATGGAATGCAATTACAACTTAACTCCAAAATATGTCATTTTTCATAGATTTAGTCCCCTAGTCCCGAAAAAGTATAAAACAATACCCATGAGAACTCTTCTACCCAATGGTGACTAGAGTATTCATTTTTTGTAAGTAGTCTACTTGGTATGGAAAAGGGTTAAACTTATACCAAATATATGTCCTTTCAAAACCATTTAACGATATGAAAGAGACGAGTTCACTCGATAATGTTTTATTTTTTCGGGAGTCGAAAAAGAGATTAACCAATACTCGGGGGGAGTCCCATAGGTAATGGTCAGAATGCTTGTGAGTAAGAAAATTGTTTTTGAACGCAAAGTCATATTGGGACTACAAGGAAATCCTAGTCCTATGGAATAACTTCTGCATGGGCACCAAATGACACAAAGGTTCTACCTAGGGCACCCATGTTTGGTAAGTCTCTACCACTTAATAACCACACCTCTAGTAGTAGTGAGAAGGTTATGTGTCACTAAGAAATAGGTTTGTACCTAGGGTATATGGATCATGGTCATAGGATGATGCAAGAATGAAAAACGGAGTGAGAACCTATCATATATGACAATGAAATAATATACTTGTCAAAAGCATGAACGAGCGGTACGACGTTGGAAACCATAAAAATCCTGGACAAAACTACAAAAAACCAAGTCTTTCCATTGTGTTATTAGTCCATAAGGTCAAAAAATAGAAAAGAACTATAGAAAGTGGGTAAAACATTTCTACTAATAGTAAAAATAAAACAATTTACCATACCATTTGCGTTTTTCACCCACATAGTGCATTTTAGGCCATGTTTCCCACGATCTTCAAGTGGATATTGCAGGAGCTACAATCAACGAAATCAACAACTGTGTGGACCAAGTAAGTGCCAATCCCATCCCCTTCTATTTCAATGGTTTAAATTACAATTTTAGTCCCCATTTGTTGAGTATTAGAGGTCGTTATATGGGAACTAGGGTGTACGCAGGTGACAGATCATTTAGTCGTGTATACGACCCCATATACACATATAAGAATCCCTATATGTGATTGTTATCAAGTTAGCTTACATACAAGTACGTGAACAATATTTTGAAAGGATTTTAACTCAAAAAATGGTGTTTCCTTTGTAGGATGGTTATTGAATGGAGGGAAAGGGAGCATGAGGAGATAGATGCAGCAGTGAGGAGAGATGCAAGGGCCCACCAAGCTTTAAAATGATGTGGCCTTTATAAATTTTGGGCCCTCAAATGAATGAGGGCTTAGGTGAGGTTACTCCAGTTACTAGTAAACTACTGGTATCTAGAGACATAGTCCTTCAATCTCGATGGGAAACCATTGAGGATTGAAGTGGACGATATATACTTTATCACAAGATTGTCTCGTCGGGGTGAGGTAGTGAATCTCAATGCTCGAGGGGATAGGGGTTGTATGACTATGGAAGAGTACATTTCCACCCATTTTTTTGCAGACACAGATAAAGTAGGGATCCAACTCCCTATCATGGCGATCGAGAACCTGAGTCTAAAGATCATTGTGCTTGTACTCACACAGATTTCAGGGTAGGCCTCATTGCACCAGGCATCAAGGCCACTCATGTTCTACGTGGTGGAATGTTTAAGAACCATTGTTTATGATTGGTTTACCTCACTGTTGGCTAACATGAAGAGCCAATTGACAGATTTCAAACAAGGAAGAATGAGAAATGTCAGATCTACATCCATACTTTGTAGTTTTTTCTTTGATATGGTTTTAGGTTTGAGCCCTAGAGTAGAGATTACTCCACACGGACTGTGCGATCCAACTATGTCACGGTGGACCAACATGATGAGGTGGTTAGGAGGTGGTAGGGTACCAACCCCCTACAATGATGAGTTCTTTTTCTGGTGGTGTCGACAGGCCATAGCCATTGACGACTATCCTTGCGGAGGGATCAACTACAGAGGGGATCTTGACATGCCTTTGCCACCAGGTTTCACCTATGGTGATATTGGTAAGAAATGATTTTATATATTTCATTTCTGTTTTTCAATTTTGATAAATGAAAAATAGAAAATGAAAATATTTTTGCATGGCATCAAGTATTAACAATTGCTTTGTTACACAGACATAGGTTCACGATGACTAGAGGGATTTCCATGACATAGAAAAAGGGGTTGAGGAGATGAGATAGTAGGTCGGGATGTAGAGAGAGTGCTACAGAATGTGCAGGGGAACCTATCTCTATTGACACACAGGATTCCTATGTTTCAAGTGGAGGATCTTCTAGAGGCGATGCAACGACAGGTGGTGGGTGCACCCTGTGCATGGGTGCAACTCTTCCGGTGTCTTGCAAATGTCGTAGTGTGCTATCATGATACGCATATGGCACCACATGTGTAGATTCCATGGTCATCCTATGTACTAGCCATATATGTATTGTCAAGGTGTGAGCCCCATTTTGTACTATGGAACCATATTTTTTGGACTTGAAAGGATGAAATATAAAAATTTGGTCTTTGGATTTACTTATATATGTTACAATGTTACAATGTATTAATTTTTTTTCTTTACTTAGTTATGTGACAAATGCCAATCTAAAATATAATTATCATATGCATCAGATACATGATTAGAACTTCTAGGGATGTGATTATAAGTAAGAAAATCAAAGTATCGTTCCAAAATCCGTACCCATAGGAATCCTTGGAGTAGAGTAGGATCTCTCACATGGTAACTGTCATTCAAATTACATACGACTAACTGGGAGTCCAGGAAAAATTCTAAAGATTGAACACCATGTGAAATGATGTCATGTAATAGCTCCATAACGGTGCTATACTCACCCACATTATTCGTTGATGGCTCCAGAGGAATGCCACCTGAAGACACTAGTTGGCCCTTGAATGAGTAAATGACCCAAGCGGCAGAAGCCATGTTCCGCGTATGATGATTGGTGCCATCTATGAATCCTAAGTAAATCGAAGACTCTGTTGACATATTCCAACCAAGGGAAAACTTGATAAGCAAGTCGATGATGCAAAGGAAAAGATAAAAACGTATATACACTAAGATACACTAGTATACAAAGGTCATGCCCAAGTTTGAGGGCTCATGTGTAATACCTTTTAAGGTAGATCCCATTTCTAGGCTCATCTAGCATATTCTCTTCATAATCTTCTAATTCATAGGCTCCTTTCTCTAAGACATGTCACACAATATAAGGATTGTGCCACATGGGGTTGAATTTACTTTCCCCAAACGGTTCTTTGGCTTGGTCATAAAGGAGAATCAAGTCACCCTCAATGTATTAGCGGGGACAGACAAACTTATCATACTGAACCTTAAAACATCATTTGTTTTCTGCGATGGCCATAGAGGCATATTGACACTGCTCATTGAGGTGCTCTAGGTGCATGAGGTGTTCTTCAAGATTGGATGTGTCAAGTAGGAGCTCAATTTCCAACTTAAAGGAAGGGATTCACATTCAATCGGAAGAATCAATTCTAGGCCATGTACTAACTGAAAAGGACAGAAACCATTGGAACTATTTACCATGGTTCGGTATGCCCAAAGTGTAGGGTAAATCATCAAATTTCAGTCAGATTTACTCTGGATGACATTTTTTTGCAAAACGGTCTTGAGATATTTATTTACTACCTCTACTTGTCCATTTTCCTAGGGATAGTAGGGGGAAGAATGACCATTCTTAAACCCCAGTTTTGATGATAAATATTTCATTATTTCATTCTGAAAGTGACATCCATGATCGATGAAAATATCTCTTGGGATTCTAAATCAGTCTATAATCTGGTTGAACACGAAGAATTTTGCAATATTACCATCAGATTTAACAGTAGGCATGGCCTCTTTCCATTTAGTAAAATAATCCACGAACATGATAATATGTTGGAGCCCCTAGGCGAGGCTGGGTTACATTCCATAAAATCTACCCCCACTTGGTAAAGGGACCGACGATGACAATTGGGTGAAGAGGGGCTGGGTGTGAGTGCATTTTTCTAGCGAACACATGGAAAGGGTGACACTTCTTGACCGCTTCAATGCAATATTTAAAAATTGATGGCCAAAAATAATTGGCTCACAATATATTTTGGGCTATCACAAGCTCGGATAAATGACCACCACATGCCCCACTATGATAGTCATTGAGAACAACCTCATCTTCCTCGTGAGTCAAGCAATGATGTAAAATATTATCTACCCCTTGATGATACAAAGTGTCACCAATAACAAGGTAGTTTTTATTCTGATGACATATGTGTCGTCGATCATCTCTTGATAGATGTTGGGGTAGATTAAAGGTTTGAAGATATATCAAAATGTCTCCATACCAGGGGTATGAAGATGAGATAAGGAAAATATGTTCATCCGCAAACGAATCGTGAAAAATGTCTTCATCTAGTCAAGGGAAGTTTGACATCAATTCGGCAAAAACTAGCGATTTCTTAATTTTGCAGAAGCAAAATCGATATCAAATTCTTGAAAAATAACAATCCACTTATTGTATTTACCCCCTATGATACGCCCGGTGAGGTTATATTGAAATGGATTGATATCCGCAACCACAATAGTTTTTCAAAGAAAGATATAATGTCGTAATCTATGAACTGTGTGTACGACAACCAAGTCTAGCCTCTCTATGTGAGATTATTTAAGTTCAGGACCAACTAGGTTTTGACTGAGATAGTAGACAATGCTCTCATGGAGCTCATCATCCTCCAGAAATAGTACCTTACCAACCATCCCATCGAACGCGATGATGTTAATAAAATAGTCTCTATTGTAGTTTGTAGGCTTCAACAGAGGCATCGATACCAAATATTTTTTAAGAGCATCGAAGGATTCCTGGGCTCGCTCATCCCATATAAACAAAGTGGTCTTCTTGAAAAGACGCATGAAACCTTTGGTTAAATTGGCATAGTTCACTATGAAACTACGTAGGAAGTTAGACTTCCCCTGTAAACCTTGAAGTTGTTGAATGTTGCATGTGGGAGGGAACCAAATTATTGCCTCAACCTTCATAGGATATACCATGATCTTATGCTCAGACACTATCAATCCTAAAATAATACCAGACCTAACGCAGAAGATGCACTTGTGAGGGTTCAACTAAATGCGATAATAACAACATCTCTCAAATACTAATCGAAGGTGAGTGGAGTGATCTACTCTCTTGTAAGAGTGAGAAGCGAGATCATGTAAGTAAGCTTCGACAATATTCTTAAGATCATCAAATGAAAAGGTCATGGCATGTTGGAAGGTCACTCTAGTGTTTTTAAGATCAAAAGGAATTTTATGGCATGCAAAGTAACCTAAGGACAAATAAACATCGTCTTATGTTGATCCTCGGGTTTGATCTGAATTTGATTATACCCTGAAAATCCATCCATAAAGGAAAAGACTTCACTTCCCGCACACTCATCAAGAATCTGGTTAATGAAAGGAGTAGGGAAGTTATCTTTAGGATAGGTCTTGTTCAGGTCTCTAAAATCCATACACATGTGGATGGATCCTTTTTTATTTATGGGAACGAGATTGGACACCCATTCAGTCAAGGGAACTTGGTAGATGAAAACAACATTAAGTATCTTCTCTACTTCTTCCTTAATAGTGGGGGACTTCCTAGGATTAATATCTCTAAGACGTTTCCGAACAAGTTTATCATCCATATAGGTTTTAATCTCATGCTCGACAAGGTTGGGGTCGATCCCTGACATTTCTTCATATGACCAAGAAAATACATCTCAGAATTATTTGAAGAGATCGGTGTAGATTTGAATTTCTTCAAGCGAACAATCTGCACAGATATACACGTTCTCAATTTTACCAGGAATACGAGAGACGTCGATCGCGATGGTAGGAAAAATATTCATCATGTTTCCTTTGACATAAATACCATGCRTATCTAATGGAACCACGACGTGACTAACCATCTCAATCAAGGTAGATATAAATTCATCCTATTCGATCTTAACAAGATATGGGAGAAAATAGGATCGATGATGCATATCRTCCCAAGGACTATCAGGACTAGACCTGGCCTCTAATATGGCTTCATCCAAAGGTAAAGTATCATTGAGGATCCACCTCGTCCGTCCATGAGTAGGAAGGATTAGAGTCAGCAGTAGCGTCAAGAATATCCTGATAKGCAACTTCTGTTGTTGACAATGTCATCTCCATCCCAATGTGCAAYTGATCTTCATACGACATAGTTAGGGAAGGTAGGGTCCAATTGTCATTGAAATATGAAGTACAGAAAGGAACATACATCATCGACGATGAAGAATCACTAGAAATGGCATGAATATGGTGAATTGGTGCCATGAAATCAAATCTACCCATAAAAGAGGAATACATTTTGACACCAACATCCTTAGTTTCCTACTGAGAATTATCAATCAAGGGGATCGAAGGTCCAACTGGTGCACTAGTAATAGCGTGCTCAAAGGACAATAGATCAATCATCACTATCTTCCCTTCATGAGGAAAACATAAAGGGCAGAAAACGGACAACACGATGGTTGTCACGACATAATTCCAATTATTCCATAGTAGTAAATTGTAGTCGAGAGGTACATCAACCACCTCGACATCAACTTCCATGGTCTTCCCACCAAACTGGACCAGAAAAGTGGGGAGGCTTTTGTGGGGTCAAATTAACGAATGCCCATCAAATGCGATCAACATAGTCATAGATTGAGACATGGTCGGAGAGCCAATGGATTTCCAATAGGTTAGGGACATCATGCATGTTGAAACACCTTCATCAATTACAGTACATTTGATGGTAATTTTCATTTACTCCACATGGATTTGAAAGGCCACAGGTAAGGTAAGCGAGGCTTAACATTCGTGATGTCAAACTTGATAACCTTCGAGCCACATGGGTATAAAGCTCATAACGTAGATAACAAGGCATTCCTCTGTAAAGTACATGTCTGGAGCACCTCCAAAGCCAACATTGCACAAGGGGTTTGGCCCAGATCTTCGACAATCGAATAGTTCTATGAGTCTATGGCATTAGGATTGTGGGCAGAGTGCTTTAGTACTCCTTTCAGAATACAAGGCAAAGGTTCTGGATTTTCGATCTGCAGGGGTGTTTATGGAGGAGGAGGAGACTCTGGACCTATAACAGTCTATCAAGAACCATAATCACGAGATCGAGTGGCTACATCAATCTGAGACTTGACCATATTGACACATATATGGCCACCTTCATGTGTCGAGGAGTTTTGACCACCGCTCGAGGCATTTTTGGTGTTGGAGGTCTCCAAGTCCATATGTTGATTATGCGAAAACGAGTTTGTCAACATAGTGGGTGGATGCAATGGCTTCCTCTATTTTGGTGATAGGTGGGTAAGGTGATCATATTTACAAATTTTACAAGGAAATTTCATCTTTTGCTTCTCTTTCTTGCACATCCGTGGACAAGGTGGTGGTGAAGGACAAAGTCGAAGCTTGTCCTGCTACAGGTTAGCTTAGAGACAAATACTTCAATTGGTTCATCACCAATTCTGTAGTGTTAGCATTTGCAGAGCCTATGATTCCATTGGCATGAGGACCGAGATTTTGTCTAGGATCACAGCTCAACCACAGTGCATCAGGGAGAATTTCATAAAGCATCCCAGATTAAGCATATATGAGGTCTAATTGTTGGGTTTTAAAAATGGCTTCCTCCTTAGATGTTACTCTAGATGTAGAGACATCCTTCAAAATTTAAGGCAATAAAGACTTAAGGGACCATTCCAACATAAACTATGGAGGAATGTAGGCTTTAATCAATCTCTTCTATCTACGCCACTCCAGGATATGGTCTGATATATGTGTGGCTTTATCTTGGCGAAAGGTAGACAAAATTTATATGTCAGCATTGTAACAAACTGACAATTGGAATTGGTTGAGAAAAACCAATACCATCTAATTGAAAGTTCCATATGTTCCCCCAGGTAGCTCAATGTATCATTTCACAACGACCCCTATGAGGGTGCATTGAAATATCCTCAAATGAATAGAATCATCAATTAAGGAGTTATACGAGCACCATTGATGAAAAGTAGTCGCGTGATCACTTAGATCCTCACTAGTATTTCCATCAAATTTTGGAATGTATGAAGGAAGCTTGGTGGGGATGGGGGCCATGATGGATCATGACGCATAGGGTCATTCATTAACTTCAACAAATCTGGCAGATTAAGCATGGCCAGAAAAGTGATACGGGGTTGCGACATCTAAGCCCATGCTCCCGAGAAATATTGGGGTTGAGGGATTGCATACCATCCAGGGTTTTGGTATAAACCATGACCTTGTCTGGTAGGATAATATCCTCCAAACTAATTCATGAAAGGTTGTAAGGGCACGATACTCATGGAAGCGACATGATAAGGATTATATATGTTTCCCCCAGACAAAGGAACTTCATGCTGGGGGTTGCCCATATTGTGAAACTGACTTCCTCTGGATGGAACACTAGAGGATAGAGGGGGATTTTCCATAATAAATACGTTCATCAAAATCGGTGTGTAGGAAGAGGGGATGGAGGATGGAATATAGGAATTAAATTGTCTGCTCATTTGAGCACTCCATCTCAGAGCACTAAAGATAGGATTAGGCTCGGAGGAAGGAGGATTCCAACCTCCAACTGTAGGATTCACTTGGGGAATATGAACTCCAACAAATGATAAAGGAACATAAAGAGTCCTCATGCCCCCAGACCCAAAACTAGGATTCACACTATCCATTAAAACGAAGGATGATAGTTGAAACATGATGTCAAGCATACCAAAAGAAAAGGGATTAAAGGCCGAAGGTATTGATTGAGAATCATGACTTGGAATACTGAAAAGAGATACGAAAGGATTCATTCCCATGGGTCGAGTAGAACTCATGGGTTGGGTAGCACTAGATGAAGGAACCTTCAACACCCACACCATCGAGGATGAAGGAGTCAATGGGATTCCACTAATCACATAAGAGAAGGGAGTCGAAGGACTTCTCAAGACATTCATGTCTGACTCAGTAATCATAATTGGATGATCACGAGTCTGAGAGGTGGAGATATATGTACCACATTTATTAACTCTACGCCTTTTAGAAGGCAACTTCAATAAAGGATCAAGACACCCTGGTAACTTCAACAAATGAAGAGACTGACAAGGAGGTTGGTCTTTCTCCATGATGACTCATAACTCAAGATATATAAAATAAAATATTAAGGCCAACTAATAATCATAGAGCACACACAAATAAAGAAAAAAGGTCAATGCACACAAACAAGATATAGTGGTTGAAAGAGGCCTCCCACACTAGAGTAGGTATGTCAATCCCAAGAGGGGCCTGAGACTCCCTTCAAAGGATTAGAGGTATAATACGCTGTTATAAGGTCCCTCGTGGGCTTAACAGTGCAGTCGGTCAGATCCCCCTGGAGAGGTAATCCTCCATAAAATTTGTGTGTTGTCTAACCCTTATTTGACTCAGGGTACCTACAGAATAAACCCTCCAAGTAACCTATGTGGCTACCTATTTCAAGAAACTAGAGTCACCACGATATAACTAATGTACAGGCGGGCAGTCACAAGTCCGGTCCACCGTATGGGCAGGGAAACAAAGCCCAAAATCCCGAAAGCACTGCCTCTCATGGAGGTAAAGTTAATGTTATCCCCATTTTGTGGATAATTAAGGAGATTATGTCTCGAGGCCCTCAGATTGCAGATATGGAGTGCCAAGAGACTACATGACCAACAATACCCTTTTTCATAGATGGAAACCCCTCTCACCACCACAGATGGTCACAAATTTCTAGATGGAATACACCACATCAGGTGGCTTCCAAAAGGAAGTGGTCCTTTCTCCATGAGGTACAAGTCAATAATATGGTGAGCATCATTTCAATATTTAATCCAGTTGAGTATGTTGTATCTTATATTTCTCTAGATTTCATGATATATTCTTGGACATTATGCCTTTTTCCCTACTTCACCTTGGTGGTTGACATTGTTCCCTAGTAAGTGGTCTTCCTTGGGGATGGGTTTTCTACTGGGAACTCCCTTAATGAGCCATCATACCATTCTCAACCATACTTACCACTTTCCATCATTGTTCCCCTCCTTTTCCTTATCTCTTGGTATTTTAGAGTGTATTGACCCAAGAAGGGGTTGTCCCTCATTCTATGGGAAGAAGGGGTTGAAGAACCATAGGGGTTGATGTTGGGTAAAAGATAAACGCCTTGTATAAACCTTTGAGATGTTTCGCCCAGGGATAACCCAAGAAAGAAGTGAAACATTTATATTTGAGTAAAGGGGACCCATAATATAATAAATAATGCTTAAAAGTTTAGTTGAAGGATAGGAGGTCTCATCATGAGAAGACCTATCATGTCCATGAATATCTAGTGGTATGACATTATCATTATCTAGTCACCAAACCGGGGAAATGTCTCTCAGTTGCATGGATGAGAGAAAGGGGGCCTCATCACAAGCCAACCTTCTCATTTCCACTAGGTGTTTGTGGGTGACATTTCCATCATCTGGTCACCATGCAGGGGAAGTGACCTTCATCCTCTCCTTAGGATATATTGAAAGAAAACAAAGAAATAAAGATAAAAGGAAATTGATGGGCTTGGAAAACGTGCATTGCGGACGAAGGTACTGCACACCCTCTACAAATGCACCCATGAATGAGACACTACGACCCCTTGTATGTCATGAGCCCTATGCCCATTGAGTCTTGACCCAAACCACTTCATCCAATTTACATGGCTTAGAGAGGGATCTCTTGGAAAATCTCCTTGACCTAGGGAAAGATCTACCCAATAGGACACCTCGTCAACCCTCCCATATTAAAGCTTGACAAGTCGCATAGTGTCTTTGAGAAATTAATTGTTTGATATAATGATCTTTGATGCACATGCTTAGATGGATTATTTATTGATTGGATTCACTTATCATGATGTTATGACTTGAKATCCTTGGAGGGCATGCCCATTTGTCTTTGTAGGACCTAATTGGTGGATAGTTTGGGGAGAACAATCCTAGCTTGGGATTTCGTGGGGCTACAAGCCCACAGGTTGGATGCCAAGGGCCTACATGCTGGATGAGAAAGATCAGAATTGGAATGCCTTGATGATGACTTGTATGACATAGCCTATCCCTCACTTTCCAAACAATTTCCTAGGAGGGAAAAAACGTCTTATTTTTTGAGCTTGACATCATGTTTGCGGGGCTAGGGCATGGTGGTGAGATGATATTCTTTGGCAATTGGATGTTTTGAGGGATTTAAGGCTTTGACCATGAAGGAAGACATTTGGATTCCTTAAAAATTGCTTTGGGAAGCCTTACTACCCTCCTACATCACCAACGTCCTTCTCCTAGTGCCAAAACATCCCCTAAAGGGGTGATGTCCATGTGAATTAAGGTTTTATTTGTGCAAAAAGTGAAATTTTAAATGAATTGTTTAATATTACTTTGTTGAGGGGGAAATATTAGGGTTTTTTACCGCTAATCTTGTGGTTTACCCCTTAATTTGTGGACAAGTCACCTTGGTGACATTTTGTATAAATAAGAGATCATAAGATCTCATTTGAACATAACTCTCCCTCATTGTGAGAAGTATTGGTCTGAAATTTTCAATCTCTTTGGCAATATTGTCTCTTTTAGCTCATGTTTATGGTTATCTCTTGATGTTATGGTTGATGGGAGTGATGCACTATCCTTGGAAGTCTTATCTCTTGCTATTTTGGTGGATTATCTTGGCATTTCCCCTTGAATTGGTATGGTTTTTACTCTCATGCTATCATTTGTTTCAAGTCAAGGTTATTTTTCTAGGAGCTAGGTGGGAAGTATAAGGGCATACACCCCCACCATAGTCTTCATCACTTTATTCTTCATCTCATTGGTTAAACAAGGGTTTTCTAAGAGAAGTATAAGGGGATGCACCCTCTTAGCTTAAACGCTAGCTAGAGAAACTTTCCTTGGGAAGTAAAATGGATTACACCCCCAAGGAGGTAGCTTATCTAGATATTTATTTTCATGACCCCATTAACCCAATAAATAAGAGCACTAGTCATTTATCATTGCATTGGAGAAATGTAATATTGCATTGTGAAACGTGATTTTCGGTCATTTTTACTTCTTGCAAAGTGGATTGTATTCCTTGTGACTTGGACACCTCACAACCACTAAGGCATCCCCATCAAGGGGTTACTTATTTATGATTTTATATAATTACATCCTCAGCCATTAGGGTTGTAGAAACCCTAACTCATTTGTTTGAATAACTCTCTTATCAACCATTGAATTTTGCTCAAAGTTTGCACACTTATTCTTCTTGGTCCAACGCACTTTTTGGAAAAGTTTGAGGGGATTTCAGTGGCTGATTTTCTTTCTGTAATACATTGAATTTTACAGCCATAAGGTTGATATAATTTGCTGCAGACAAGTGTTTACAACAACCTTATCGTCTTATGCTAGAATATTGGTTTTTCATTTTGAGTTTAGCTAGTCATTTACTAGTCTTTCTCTTGCATTTTCTACTTGATCTCTAGAATTTATTGAGAAGATTATAGTACCATTTTATTTCTGATATATATTTTTATACATTGCTTCAAATTAGGTACAACAAGCTTAACTTTCTAATCTAACTAACATACATCATTGAAAAGTGTCTTTTCTTGTGTCTCGGGCATGTATTTCACCATTTGTAGGTTACTCAACATACTTGGAAACCCTTGGACCTTCCTAAGACTTCATTACACATATTTCAATCCACTTATACCTGACCTATAGGGGCTTCACTTCCATTTCCCTCCATCTCCATTTCAATCCCCCTAGGTTCACCGATATTGCCTCCCTAGAGTGACCTAGTCACCCTTGAAGTGTGAGACCTACATCGAGGTGACATTAGGTGTAGGATTCCCAAGTTGTAGCACTTGCTTTGTGGTTGGGTTGGGATTTTCCCAACCTAAAACTTGTGCTATAACATTTTGGCGTCGTTTTCAAGGAAGATTTTTAATCTTCTTCATACCCTAACGACACTTTGGTAAGCTATCCCAAATCATTTCCCGACGACTCCACCTAAGGGACGTTCCCTTTTCCATGATGATATCACCACAAAGTTCATCTGGTGACTCCACCCTCCACGAAACCACTTTTCTCTTTTTCCCCTTTCATCCCTTGATGAGCCTTGAGCTCATATGCGAATCCATGATTGAGGTATTACCCTAAGTGATTGAACCATCTCCTCACAGGACTTACCATGGGAATTCCATAATGTGTATCCTTCTCTTGATGTTCAAAATGTCCCTAGCTATCCAAATAATTTTTTATCTAAATGGATTTCGGTGGCCTCCCACCTATTCCAACTGGTTCATTTTGGCAGTTTTCCAATTTGGCAATTTTTTTTCTAGTTTTCGGGTCCTTGACTTCTGGGGCTGTGTTGAGGCCCTAAACATCATTTTTAGGGCTTGCCACAATCAGGATGTAGAACAAGTCAAATTATTATGGAAACATGGGTAGTCCTTGGATAGACCTTTCAAACGAGATATTGTGTGCCTAAAACGAAGATGGTATGCAAAAGTTACGATCCTGGGAAGTTGACGTACTAGCTTACCCCAACGGGGCCCACATGAATTTTGGCGCTTCATCTCCTAGGGTTAGGTTTTTGTATGTGTAGGATTTTGGCATTCCTGTTTACTGTAAAAATGTCTTCAGAGACTGATTGTGATCACCTTCTTGCGAATGAGAACAACCATCACATATCTTCTCAAATATAAGCCACCACCATTCTAGCAAGCTTGTTTTCCGCTACATTTTACAGTTTTAACTTATTTCCTTATTAAATAGAAACCCGCTTTATTGTATATTTTTTATTCTGTGTTAAAAATATTTTAATAATCTGTATTCATTTCGTTATGCTCATAAAATCTGAATCAGTGGTATCAAAGTGGTTTGCTCCTTGTCGTTCTTAATGCATCTCCCCAATGAGGTCAAGGTACAAAGAATTGGGTCTCGATCTTGTTTCTCTTGAGGAAAAAAGATCTCAGATGCTCAAGCGACCTCTCATGGAACGAGAAAATAAATATGATGGGACAGTAGATCCTTTCAAACTTTTTCTTGAGTAAGCCCTCACGGAATAGAGGAACAAGATGATGGATAGTTTTATGAAAATCCTTTGGTGGCTACCGACAGGCGACACATCTTCCTCGAGCGGAGGCACCGCCCCCTTCAAGGTACAAATCAACTCTTATATTCCTATATTTGAAGTTCATATAGACACATATGTTGTAGACAAATGGTTGAATCTACTAGAAGGGTATTTTTCTATCCATAACGTTTCGAATAGAGAAAATATTACTTTTGCACTCCTCAAAGTTGTTCCCCATGTCAAAGATTGGTGGGAAACTTTATTTGAGCAAAAGGAAACAAAGAAACCCTCATTATTTACAGTCGTGGTCACATGAGAATCCTTCAGGGATTCTATTAAGGAACAATACTACCCTGTTGGAAGTTATGATGACTTGTATACAAAATGGACCACACTGCGGCAAGAAAGAGACCAAGTAGTGCCAAAGTTCACAAATATCTTCCATACCTTGTGCACCAAGATGGGTATCAAATATTCAGAGAGACATATGGTGCTCAAGTATCATGGTGCTCTGCATAGTACATTCAGACCAAAATGGAATTTCTGGACATCTCATCCTTGGGTGCAACCTATCGATATTCCTTCAAAATTGAGTAGAAGCTCAAACAAAAGATGCGGAAATTTGGGCCTGGGAACCCCTCACAGAAAAATCTATAAAAGGGTGGCCCCAACCCATAGAACAAAGGACAAAGAAAATATGGGTAGTATCAGGACAACCAGTCCAAGCCATAAGAAAAGAAGGACATCGACCAGACAAAGAAAGATACCAAGAAGTGGTGTGACTTCCATAAGATCCCTTGGCATAACACTATTGATTTCTGCTCAAATCAATCGTTGGTGACTGAAGTGAAAGTATCTTAATCAGATGCGGGTTCCGACTCTGATTTAGAACTAGAAAGGGGGAGAAGAATCATTGATGCAAAACCCATTTCTACCATTTCTACCACCAAGCTCCAGCCTGGTGAACCAGATGAGCCAGAAGAAGGCGGGCGCCTTTTCCATTCACAGATGTGGGTAAAATTCACCTCGCTTCACTTCATCGTTGATAACAGTAGCCAGAATAACCTCATCTCAACAGAGGTCATCAAGCGGATAGCCCTTCCGAAAAGGCTGCACCTGCAGCCCTACACCATTGGATGGCTCCATCAAGGAAGCAATCTCCACGTCAGCCAACAATGTCGACTATCGTACGACATCAAGCCCTTCAAAGATGAGGTATTTTGTGATGTTGCTCCGCTCAAAGTTTCTAATGTTCTTTTGGGCCGACATTATTTATGGAAACATCATGCTATATATAATTCTAGGCCTCGTAGTGTTATTATTACTTTGAACGGGAAATTGTACAGGATACCCGAGGAAGTCCCACCTAGTGTTATTTCCTTGATCTCTACCAAGCAATGCAGGAAGGTCATCTCTCAGATCGAGAAATTTGTCTTCTTCGTGATTCACTCTCAGAGTGAGAAAAAGATCGTAGCCACATCCAGGGCCTCCGCAACCGATCTCTCCACACAACAGAATCAAGTGGATAAGGTCATGGAAGAATAATCAGATATATTCTCCCCAACTACCGAGGTACCTCTGCACTGCCAGGTCAAGCATCCCATCGATATGACCCCCTGCACACTGCTACCCAATGGGTGAGTCTATCGCTGCTCTCTATTAGAAAATGAGGAGATCAAGAGGCAGATCCAAGAACTTCTCCACAAGGGGCACATATTTCCTATATCATCGCCTTGTGGGATCCCAATCATGCTGGTGTAGAAGAAATATGGGACTTGGCGACTCTGCATTGATTAGTGAGCCTTGAATAAAATCACAGTCCAAAACTGGTACCCGATTCCTCGAATTGATGACCTCTTGGATCAACTCATGGGGGACAAATACTTTAGTAATATTGATCTGAAGTCTGGCTACCACCAGGTCCCAATAGAATAGACAGATGTATGGAAAACCATCTTCAAGTCAAAATAAGGTCTTTTCGAATGGCTAGTCATGCCCTTTGGTTTGAAAAATGCTCCAGCAACTTTCATGAGGATGATGAATGATATCCTATGACCTTTCACCAATACTTATGTAGTGGTGTATCTGGATGACATCCTCATCTACACCAAGACTTGGGCGGAACACTTGCAATATATTTAGCAGGTTCTGCACACCTTGCGGTAGAATAAGCTATATGAAAACTTGGAAAAATGCTCCTTGAGCATGGACAGGGTCCATTAGCTAGGCTACATCGTTGATCAACATGGTGTGCATATGGATCCAACCAAGATCCATGTCATTTGTGACTGGCCATCCCCAACCACACTCACTGAGATTCAAATCTTCTTGGGCCTCGCCAATTTCTATCGTAGGTTTGTGTTGGGATTCTCCCATATTGCATGGGCCCTCATCCAAGTAACCATGGGTGGTGGTAAGGAAAATGTTGTGTGGGGCCTGTCCCAACAAAAATACTTCGATGATTTGAAGTAGTTCTTGTGCTCATCCCCAATACTTTCATTACCGGACCGAAAACATCCCTTTGAGATCAAGACATATGCTTCAAACTATGTTGTGGGCATCATTCTCACTCAACACGGCCACCTCATGGCATATCATAGCGAGACACTAGCAGATGTTGTTCGTAAGTACCCTACTTATGAAAAAGAAATGTACTACATTGTGCAAGCCTGTCGCTAGTGGAGACATTACATTCTTGGGAAGGATATAGTCATCCACAATTATCATAAGCCACTACAGTTCATGCAGACCCAAGGAAAATTACAGAATGACCACCATTAGTAGTGGTCCACATACTTGCAGCAGCTCCACCTCAACATCAAGTATAAAACAGGAAGTACCAACTGAGTTGTTCACTGCCTCAGTCGACCTCCAGTTGCGGAACTCACCACAGTGCTAGACTCTTTCAGCCACGAGACCTTCGGATGGCCCCACCTCTATGAGACAGATCCTAACTTCTCCACCACCTACCAAATGTTGGGTGCAAAATCAATTGCCACTAATTTCCATCTTCATGATGGAATGTTGTGTCATCTAGGCCATCTTTGTGTTCCATCAAGCAAGTAAGCGAAGCATATTTGGGAAGCTCACTACATTTGGGTGGCATGACACTTTGGCATCGAAAAGACAGTGGTAGTGCTGCAGAAACGTTTCTACTAGCCGAAACTTCGACAAGATGTCAGCAAGTATATCATATCCTACACTATTTCCAAACTGACCACTAAGAAATAGGGCCTATACACCCCTCTTCCTACTCCTGACATGCCATGGGAATCCATCTCAATGGAATACATGTTGGGCCTTCCATCCACCAAGATGGGAAATGACTGTGTTTTTGCGGTTGTTGATCGCTTTTCCAAGAAGGCGATTCTAGATGCATGTAAGAAGAGAATCACAACAGAGGCCACTTCCAAGCTCTTATTTGAATGAGTATGGGTACATTTTGGGATCCCACAAACCATTGTCTCATATCGGGAAATTTGGTTCCTCAACACATTCTGGTCAAGCCTCTAGTCATTGTTGGACACCAAGCTCACCAAATCCACTTCCTTCTACCCCCAGACACATGGCCAAATTGAGGTCGTCAATTGGATGATTGTGCATATCCTGCACATGTACAATTCCAAGCACCCTCGCACATGGGATGAGAGTCTTCCCTATGTCCAACATAGCTACAACCAAGCCATTCATAGCTCAACTGGCCACAACCCCTTTCAGGTGGGTTTGGGATTCCAACCATTGAGCCCCATGGATGTTACACTACCCCTGGTGGCCACCTCGGTCGAATTGTCCCCTACTCCACCTGAAGCTGACAAATCCACCCGGTTCATTGAGTGGATCCAACACATCCACCAATAGGTTCAGGATATTTTACAGAAGTCCAATGCCAAGTACAAGCAATGCCATGATCAACATTGGGTGACACATAAGTTTCAGGTGGGAGAAAAAGTTTGGTTGCACTTACAAAAACAATGCCTTACAGGGCCCCATCAGAAGCTTCGCCCACTACGTTATGGGTCGTACACCATCACCAAGTATTTTGGGTGGCAATGATTTTGATTTCATCATTCCCCCATTCCTTTCCCTGCACCCAGTATTCAACGTGGCTCTCCTTCGGCCATATTTCCCACCATGATTCGACACCTTAGAGATAGAAGAGTAGTTGACACCAACATAGCTCAACCCTGACTTCATGCAACAGGAATCTGGTGATCATATTGTGGACACACAGGTCAAGGGAACTTGATAGCAAAGGATCCATCTTTATCGAGTTATCAAAGTAGGGCAGCTCTTGCACCAAGGCAAGTGGCTCACCCGGGGCAAAATTTAGCAGACATTTCCTCATTTGATGGGGGAAATCAACGCAATGGAGACCATTTCTTCCTAATGGGGGAGGATTGATCCATATGGATTTCAATGGCCTCCCACCTATTCCAACTGGTTCATTTTGGCAGTTTTCCAGTTTGGCAGTTTTTTTCTAGTTTTCAGGTCCCTGATTTTCGGGACCATTTTGAGGCCCTAAACAACATTTTTAGGGATCACCATAGTCAAAATGTGGACTAAGCCACARTATTATGGAATCRTGCATATTTCTTGGATAGACCTTTCCAACRAKCTATCGTGCACCTAAAACAGAGATCGTATGCAAAAGTTATAACCCCGAGAAGTTGATGTACTAGCTTACCCCAACGGGGCCCACATGACTTTTGGAGCTTCATCTCCTAGGGTTAGATTTTTTTATGTCTAGGGTTTTKTCATTCTTGTTTATTGTAAAAAGGCCTTGAGAKCCTTATTATAATCATATTATTTAAAATGAGCACAACCATCACATCTCCTCTMWGAGATAAGCCACTGCCATTCCAACAAGCTTGTTTTCAGCTGCATTTTATAGTTTCAATTTATTTCCTTRTTGAATAGAAAYTGGTTTTATTGTATCTTTGTTATTCTGTGTTAAACATGTTTTAATAATATGTAGCCATTTTGTTCTTCTCATAATTTCTGGATCAATTTTCCAACAAAATGGAGAGCAAGTTGCCCCAAATTTGATGGTGATCCAGCTCTAGCAGTCACCCATGTTGTGAATTATATGAAGTATGCATCGAGCTTAAATGTGCTACATGAATATGTGCTAATGACATTTTTTGTGTCTTCACTGGAATCAATTCAAAAGGATTAGCTTGCACACTCATATGATCCAAAGAGTATCCCTTTTTCTACAAATCTCATTGAATAATTTCTCAGGCAATATCAACCAATTACTCAAAGTTTTCAAGATGATTTCCAAGATCTCAAACACACTCTTTGCTGAGAAGGTTTTCCGATCGTTGATGAGACCATATATGAAGAAAATATTGAAGAAGATCCCGATGAAGAAGATCTAGGTGAGATGTATGTTGAAGATGAAATATCTTCTCTTCCACTTGATGAGGACATCCAGACCTCTGCTCCTCCTGCACACCAAGAAGAGAAAATGATAAGTTATAACCCTTTTGAAAACTTCGATGATGATTTTTTCCATGACTGTGAAAATGAAGAAAACTGCCAAAACGAAGTTTCTCTTGCAGAAGTCCTAAACGAGACTTTGTTATTTGCTTTCCCTTTTGAAGAAAATGAAGTTATCCAGTCTTGTCAGGAAGTGATCAACTCCTATGATGCAGATGAATTCATGTAACAATCCTCGGATATAGTTGACGAATGCATTGATGATTTCATACCGGTTGGGAGATGTAGATGGGATGTGCGTTGCTTCATTATCGATAGAGATCCCATTTATGACATTGAGGGTATCTCTCAAGAAGAAGGGTTGAAATGTCATTTTCAGAGGACTGGCCTCCATGCATGTATGATTCAGATGCTTGGTAGCCTAGTGATGACATGGTTACAGATTTGTTCTTCCATTTCAAGGATGACTTATCGTAGCATGATCTTCATTCATCCTTTGGTACATACCCTTTTGAGGATGCATATTTTTTTTATGAGGACTTCCGACCATTGTGCTCAGTTTTCGAGGAATACTAGGACATGGCCAACTCAGAGCAGTCAGAGGTTCATTATTCAAAGAGAAAGTATTTTCATCTTGGAGATTTCTATGGAGATTCACAAGGGAAGAGCTGATGTTTTTCTACACCTGAGACTGTTCCTTACCTCTTACCCTATTCTCCAAGAGATCATGCAATATTATTACAATCTCTCATCTCCTCTCGGCCCTCAACAAGCAGTGAGTCTTTATTCACTGATGAATATGAGCCTTATTCTACATATAGTAGCCCCTTTCGGAGATGGATTGATCAGTCTTGTGGCTACACTTTCAAGCGGGATGATCAGGCTGATGGTTTCTCTTTCCAGTAGGATTTCCTCCCACCCATATTCATGAGTTTTATTTCATGATCGATTGTATGTGTGTTTATACTCATGATTATTATGTTCTTGACTTATCTTTGTTGTATTATATGATTAAGCATAGGGGGAGATACTTTGATGAGATGATGAAAGGGTTTCACTGGTTGTATGACTTCACCTGACATCATCTAGCACACGATTTTCTGGGGCAAGTAGGTAAGTCATTTTGATTCCCTGCATTTTCATTTTGATTGCTCATATTAGTTTAGATGCATTTCATTTTCATTTTTCTCTACTTGCATATTGATTTCATGCTTATTTTAGAATTTTGGGGAAAAATGTCAAAATTTTCTTTTTATAGCTTAGTTAGTTTTGATTATGATCATATAGAAATAAGGATGAGTAGGCCATCCTACACTTGACAGTTTGATGTTTTCTTGCAGGAACAGGTCTACGACAGGCACATGTCCCAAAGTAGGATCCAGATGGTATCTCCATTTTGTGGACAATTAAGGATATTATGTCTCGAGGCCCTCATGTTGCAGATATGGAGTGTTGAGAGACTACATGACCAACAATACCGTTTTTCATAGATGGAAACCCCTCTCACCACCATTGATGGTCACAGATTTACAGATGGAATCCACCACATCAGTTGGCTTCTGGAAGGAAGTGGGCCTTGCTCCATGAGGTACAAGTCAGTATTATGGTGAGAATCATTTCAATATTTAAGACAATTGAGTATGTTGTATCTTAGATTGCTCTAGATTTCATGATATATGCTTGGACATTATGTATTTTTCCCTGCGTCACCTTGGTGGTTGACATTGTTACCTAGTAAGTGGTATTTATTGGGGATGGGTTTTCTATTGGAAAATCCCTTAATGATCCATCGTACTATTCCCAACCATACTTACCACTTTGCATCATTGTTCCCCTCCATTTCCTTATCTATTGGTACTTTAGGGTGTATTGACCCAAGAAGGGGTTGTCCCTCATTCTATGGGAAGAAGGGGTTGAATGTCCAGAGGGGTTGATGTTGGGTAAAATATAAAAGCCTTGTATAAAATTTCCAGATGCTTCACCCATGGATCACCCAATAAAGCAGTGAAACACTTATCTTTAAGTAAAGGGGACCCAAAATATAATAAAGAATGTTTAAAAGGTTAGTTTAAGGATAGGAGGTCTCATCACGAGACGACCTATCATGTCCATGAATATCTAGTGGTATGACATTGTCATGATATGGTCACCAAACCAGGGAAATGGCTTTCAATTGCATGGCTGAGAGAAATGGGGTCTCATCATGAGCCAACCTTCTCATTTCCACTAGGTGTTTGTGGGTGACATTTCCATCATCTGGTCACCATGTCAAGGCAGTGACCTTCAACCTCTCCTTAGGATATATTGAAAGAAAACAAATAAAGAAAGATAAAAAGCAATTGATGGGCTTGGAAAAAGTGCATTGAAGACGAAGGTACCATACACCCTCTACAAAGGCACCCATGAATGAGACACTACGACCCCTTGTATGTCATGAACCCTATGCCCATTGAGTCTTGACCCCAACCACTTCATCCAATTTACATGKCTTAGAGAGGGATCTCTTGGAAACTCTCCTTGACCTAGGGAAAGATCTACCCAATAGGACACCTCGTCAACCCTCCCATATTAAAGCTTGACAAGTYGCATAGTGTCTTTGAGAAATTAATTGTTTGATATAGTGATCTTTGATGCACATGMTTAGATGGATTATTTATTGATTGGATTCACTTATCATGATGTTATGACTTGAGATCCTTGGAGGGCATGCCCATTTGTCTTTGTAGGACCTAATTGGTGGATAGTTTGGGGAGAACAATCCTAGCTTGGGCTTTCGTGGGGCTACAAGCCCACAGGTTGGATGCCAAGGGCCTACATGCTGGATGAGAAATACCAGACTTGGAATGCCTTGATGATGACTTGGATGACATAGCCTATCCCTCACTTTCCAAACAATTTCCTAGGAGGGAAAAAACGTCCTATTTTTTGAGCTTGACATCATGTTTGCGGGGCTAGGGCATGGTGGTGAGATGATATGCTTTGGAACTTGGATGTTTTGAGGGGTTTAAGGCTTTGACCATGAAGGAAGACATTTGGATGCTTGAAACATGGATTTGGAAAGCCTTACTACCCTCCTACATCACCAACGACCTTCTCCTAGTGCCAAAACATCCCCCAAAGGGGTGATGCCCATGTGAATTAGGGTTTTATATATGCAAAAAGTGAAATTTTAAATGAATTGTTTAATATTACTTTGTTGAGGGGGAAAGATTAGGGTTGTTGACCCCTAAGATTGTGGTTTACCCCTTAATTTGTGGATAAGTCACCTTGGTGAAATTTTGTATAAATAAGAGATCATAAGATCTCATTTGAACATAACTCTCCTTCATTGTGAGAAGTATTGTTCTGAAATTTTCGGTATCTTTGGAAATATTGTCTCTTTTAGCTCATGTTTATGGTTATCTCTTGATGTTACTGTTGATGGGAGTGATGCGCTAGTCTTGGAAGGCTTATATCTTGCTATTGTGGTGGATTATCTTGGCATTTTCCCTTGAATTGGTATGTTTTTTACTCTCATGCTATCATTTGTTTCAAGTCAAGGTTATTGTGCTAGGAGATAGGTGGGAAGTATAAGGGAATACACCCCCACCATAGTATTCATCACTTTATGCTTCATCTCATTGGTTAAACAAGGGTTTTCTAAGAGAAGTATAAGGGCATACACCCTCTTAGCTTAAACCCTATCTAGAGAAACTTGTATTGGGAAGTAAAAGGGATTACACCCCCAAGGAGGTATCTTCTCTAGCGCTTTCTTTTCATGACCCCATTAATCCAATAATTAAGAGCACTAGTCATTTATTATTGCATTGGAGAAATAAAATATTGCATTGGGAAATGTGATTTTCGGTCATTTTTACTTCTTTCAAAGTGATTTGTATTCCTTGTGCCTTGGGCACCTCACAACCACTAAGGTGTCCCCATCAAGGGGATGATTTTCCCTCCATATCCATTTCAATCCCCCTAGGGTCACCGGGCTGGCCTCCCTAGAGTGATCTAGTCACCCTTGAAGTGAGAGACCTACATCGAGGTGACATTGGGTGTAGGATTCCCAATTTGTATCACTTTCTTTGTGGTTGGGTCGGGATTTTACCAACCTACTACTTGCGCTATAATAGGTACTAGCAAGACCCCCAAATACGAATAAAACCCCAGAAATATATCTTACGCTAGGAAGGTATTAGAGGCCTATCACTGCAACCAACTTCACGTAACCTCGTGCTTAACTATGTTGTGAGTGGAGCCTCCCGACGTCATTGATTACACAATGGGTTTCACCACTCACTGGTCAGACGCATATGTTTAGTTTATTAACCTTGGATAAGTTTACTCACAAAATCCTATTCCAAGGCTCTATGTCCTATACTTGTTTGTGTACCCTAAAAAATAAAATAGTTTCTAATCACTTTTAATTAATCAGCATTAATTTTAATGGTTTTTTCTTACTCAATAGGTGTGGTCATGAAACTGATGGTATTACGACTCAAAATATAAAAAGAATAAAATATAAAAACACTACTAAGTACTAGTCTTGAATTTCAAAGAGATTGTATGCTTCTAAATGCAGTCTTTCCAATGAAATCTCTACAATTTCAATGAAGTGCAATCTTTTCAAATGCATCAAAATCAATGCAAAGTAATCAAAAGTGAAAATGCCACAAGTAAAATGAAAATAAACAAATATTTTTGTATTTTCGATATAAAGAAAAGAAAATGCAAGGAATGAATAACAACCTCACAGGCAAACCCTATTGCAAGAAAAAAGATACAAGCCAAGCAGGAAACCTAGAGGAAACTACTCAGACCAATAAGCAAGGACAACCAATGAAAAAAATGACAAGAAGGAAGTTCGCCCAAAAATTCAGCAATAATACAAAGGCTTCCTATCACTTTGTAGGTACTTAGCAGTCAGAATAGGGACCCAAGAAGACTCAACAACCAACAAAAATCACCCAACAAACATCAAACTCAGCCATCAAGACTTAGGAGATGATGTACACGATTGTTTGAGCAACAAGTGTGTATATACGCTCCCTAAAGGAACGCAACTCGTGCATGTACGTGTCTGTCAAGGGAAAAAATGTGTATACCAAGAAAAACACTGTCAGGGAAAGGGTTAAGCCAAGAAACTCAGATGCAAGGAAAAAACAGGTTGTCAAGCAACATGCAACAAGGAAACTCAGGAAAACAGAGAGAAAATCAAGGAGAAAAACACTCAAAACCCCCAAAAAGGAGATATCCCCAGTGGATTCGCCAATTCTGTTACAAGGGAAATATCTCTATGGCTAGGGGGTAAACCACAATAGATGGAACGACACCCATAAATCAACTCTAATCCCAAGTATGCTATATAAATAAAATACTAACAAGACAAGGCTAAGAGCCTACCTCGTTCAGATGTTCAAAGAAGACCATCGTTGAGCACGTGACCCAAAGCTTTATACATGCCACTTGTCCTCAACAACCAATATACACAAGCATGTGGTGATAATATATAATGTAAGCATATAAATTAGCATAATCCATTAACATACATGACAAATACGCTCATGGAATAATAATTCAAATATTTTCAAGATATCAATTGGATGAGAAAGGAGTATTTCTATTAAAATAATCAACATAATTTCATAGGTGACAAACTTTTTTAATGACACATAGAGGAACCAAGAAACTAAGTCCCTCCATTTGGGCTTCCACCACTTCAATCTTCCACAAAGGCAAGCACTAAGGCACTAAGGCACTTGGACCTTCATAGGGGCTTGAAATCCCATTGGTTGGATGTAGCGCCCCACTCATTGGAGGCCTTGGAAGATGAACGTTTCACTTGGGAAGGTGACTTTAGCAATTGAACAAGGCTTGGAACCATGAAGGAAGGATGACGTCACCCTCCTATTCCCAAACATCCCTCTTGAGAAGCATGAAGTCACAATTTTGATTGAACTTTTGGCGTGTTTGGCACATTTGGTGATGTTGCGAGCTTGAAGCCCCACTCTATTGCTTGGTTTTGGGATGATGCAACACTCATCTAGGTTGACATCCTAGCCTTTGGAGGATTTTCTATCACAAGTGCCACTTTGGAGAGAGATTTTGTGGGCTAACATCCCATCGTTTTGTAGCCTATGCGGGCAAAAAAGCAAGACGTCTTGTCAATTAAGCATTGTAAGTTAGGTTTTAGACCTAAAATCATGGATTTAATTGTAAAGTGGACAAAGTAGGGCTTGATTTTCCTCATATAAATATGAGTCAACTCACTTGTCACAAATCATAACTCACTTGAGGGTTCTCCCTCTCTTGGATTGAAATTTCGGCCCCCTTGGGGAAAATCGCTATGTCTCTTTTGGTGCAAAACTGTGTTGCTATCATGCTACGTCGTGACTTTACTAGTGAACTATATTTCTTAGAGATTGGTGGTGAATTTTTGTGGGATATTTCTTGGATGATTAAGGTTTCTTCATATATTTTCTTGTCTTGCAAGTGGATTTTCTGTAATTTATGGTAATTTACTTGGTAATTTCAATATTTTGTTGAAAAAACCCTAGGAGGAGTAAGAGTGTTTACACCCTCCATAGCTCACAAGTTTTCCTCACCTGGATAAGAACAGTCAAGGTTTTCTTCAAGAAGTAGGAGGATCTACACCCTTGAAGTAAATTTTGGCTAGGGTTTATGTTCTAAGGAGTAAGAGGGTTTACACCCCTAAAAATGTTAAACCCTAGTTTGGTTTTGATTGGAAGGATAGAAAATTTAAAAGAAGGAGACTTCTTGGATGCTATAAGGGTTTATCCCAATTCCTCTTCAATCTTCTACTTGGTTTAATTCTCCCTTCAAACAAGTGGCTACATAACCCAATAAAGGTACTAGTCTCATAAATTTAGCAAAGTGATAAAGTTGCATAACATTTCTCTCTCTCTCTCTCTCTCTTACTTTCTTGCTTCATGGTAAAGATGAGTAATTGGTGGTTGAATCATTGATGAACATTAGTAACTTGTTGTTTTTATTAACGATTATCCACAGTCGTTAGGGCTGCTACACTTCACTGTTATCTCTGGTTTCATTCACAATTTAACCGTGGAAATCATTATCTAACTATTGGAACTGAAAGTGCTTGTCTAAATCTTCAATCGAAGCCATTTATTTGTTGATTTATGTGGTTGAATATTTCTGCTATAGAAAAACTTTGCTACAGCCATTGAGCTGTCATAAATACTTGTTGATAACACTCATTAACAACCCTCATTTGTCATCAAAGTCTTGGTCTAACATTTGGAACATTGTGTACAAGTTGCAAGCTTTATTTGCCAATATCATATACTTGATTTTGATGGTTCAATTTGTAGTTGTTGTAATTCTTCATTGCTGATATGTATTTCCTTACTGCTGCAATTTTGGGACAACAAGCATAACTTGTTTTTTTCCTCTTGTTCTAGGGCTCATTCCATCATAAATTGTCTTGGTTTTGATTGGATAAGATCGTTTTTGCAAGTACTCTCCATTGGCAACCTTTCCTTTATTGATACTCAACCTCCATCAAGCCCCTATAACTTTTCTTTGTGAGCTATAGGGGTGCTCCATTCTTCTCCTAGGATTCTCCTTTGCAATCCCCCTAGGATCACTCGGGAAGAATCCCTTGTGTTGGACTTTCCCTTCACTAAAAAGAGGGGGATATCTATTGAGGTGAAAGTGAGAGGGTTCTCCCTCTCTTGGATTGAAATTTCGCCCCCCTTGGGGAAAATCGCTATGTCTCTTTTTGGTGCAAAAATATGTTGATATCTTGCTACTTCGTGACTATACTAGTGAACTATCTTTCTTAGATATTGGTGGTGAATTTTTGTGGGATATTTCTTGGATGAGTAAGGTTTATTCATCGATTTTCTTGTCTTGCAAGTGGATTTTCTGCAATTTATGGTAATTTACTTCGTAATTTCAAGATTTTGTTGAAAACCCCCTAGGAGGAGTAAGATTGTTTACACCCTCCATAGCTCACAAGTTTTCCTCACCTAGATAAGAAAAATCAAGGTTTTCTTCAAGAAGTAGGAGGATCTACACCCTTGAAGTAAATTTGGGCTAGGGTTTATGTTCTAAGGAGTAAGAGGGTTTACACCCCTAGAAACGTTAAACCCTAGTTTGGTTTTGATTGGAAGGCTAGAAAATTTAGAAGAAGGAGACTTCTTGGATTCTATAAGGGTTTATCCCAAATCCTCTGCAATCTTCTACTTGATTTAATTCTCCCTTCAAACAAGTGGCTACATAACCCAATAAAGGTACTAGTCTCATAAATTTAGCAAAGTGATAAAGTTGCATAACATTTCTCTCTCTCTCTCTCTTACTTTCTTGCTTCATGTTAAAGATGAGTAATTGGTGGTTGAATCATTAATGAACATGATTAACTTGTTGTTTTTATTAATGATTAGCCATAGTCGTTACAGCTGCTACACTTCACTGCTATCTCTAGTTTCATTCACAATTTAACTGTGGAAATCATTATCTAACTATTGTAATTGAAAGTGCTTGTCTAAATATTCAATCCAAGCCATTTATTTGTTGATTTATGTGGTTGAATATTGCTGCTATATAAAAACTTTTCTACATCCATTGGGCTGTCATAAATACTTGTTGATAACACTCATTAACAACCCTCATTTGTCATCAAAGTCTTGGTCTAACATTTGGAACATTGTGTACAAGTTGCAAGCTTTATTTTCCAATATCATATACTTGATTTTGATGGTTCAATTTGCAGTTGTTGTAATTCTTCATTGCTGATATATATTTCCTTACTACTACAATTTTGGGACAACAAGCATAACTTGTTGTTTTCCTCTTGTTCTAGGGCTCATTTCATCATAAATTGTCTTGGTTTTGATTGTATAAGATCATTTTTGCAGGTACTCTCCATTGGCAACCTTTCCTTTATTGATACTCAACCTCCATCAAGCCCCTAGAACTTTTCTTTGTGAGCTATTGGGGTGCTCCATTCTTCTCCTAGGATTCTCCTTTGCAATCCCCCTAGGATCACTCGAGAAGACTCCCTTGTGTTGGACTTGTCCTTCACTAAAGACAGGGATATCTATTGAGGTGACAGTGATAGGTGTCCCCAGTTGTGTCACACACTTGTTGATTGGGTTGGGATTTGCCCAAATTACAATCTGTGTGATAATAATATGTAAGTTGTGAATTAAGGTGGTTACTCAAGGTAAATTCCAAATTTAGGTTATTCACTTTTTAGGGATGTTTTAGAGAGTTTATTAAGTGATTATCCATGAAAATTAATTCCAAAACAATCTAGATCTGAAATCTACTAAAGGTTGTTATAAAACTTTCTTAAAAGATGAATAAATTGCAACAGTAGACAAATAAAAAATAGTAGCATGTTTCAGTGACTTAAACGGATTTTTTTATGAGTAATTTCTAGGGTTAAAACAACAAGTAAATATAGAATTAATGCAACTTTCTAAGTCTAAAATTTTTAGGGTGCATAACAACGAATAAAAAGTCGTTCCACTCTAAAAATGCAGAAATATAAACCAGCAAGGCACAATTTACAAGCTAGATGATTTTCCAACTAAAAGCACATGCAAAAATGCCAAGACATCTAGGGTTTCTATGGCTCAACATTTATATGCAAGCTACAAAAACCCTAAACATAAAGTAAAAATTGGATTTTTGATTTTATGATTGACTAGACAAGAATAGAGTATTGCCTACTTGATTTTTTGGGCATATGGGGTCAAATAAGGCTCCTCTTGAGAAAATGTAAGTGAACCTAGGGTGATAGTTAGGGTTGTCCTCTAAAAACCCTAGCAAATCCTCCTAGTGTCTTACAAGCTTCAAAATGATTCAAGGGGAAGATTCTCCACTAGAAATCCTCCAATGGCTTTGAGAAAGGACCTATCAAGAAGAGATAAAGAGGGTGCACCACCAACACTAGAGAAGCAAAACCACACTTGCAACAATTCACAAATAAAATCCACAAATATTGAAAGAGACCACTTACTCATCAAATCAATTCACCAAAACCATTGATCCAAGAACATCCATCAATTTGTAAATCATACACAAGACATATTCCAAGAGAGCACTCTAGCTAGCCATCCATTGCATAATCCAGAAAGTAGACAAAGATTTTTCTTCACAAGTTCTAGCAATCAATTACAAAGAGAGGTGCTTCCATTTTTATAGACAATGGATCTAACATCTCTCTCAATATAAAAATATATTCCCCTAGATCTAGCCTAGAAAAGTTACAAGAAAGTGAGTTGTCATCCACAAAGTGAAAGAGACTAAGTCAATCTATAAGCAAGATATGCCACATGTACATAAAACCCTCCAAGAGAGGAGCTCGACTAGGGTCAAGAGACTGAATGTCCCTCCCATAAGCATGGTATAAGCCTCAAATCATATTGAAATAGTCCTCCAAGGAAAAATTCTCCTCAAGAAAGCCAACGTCTAGCCTCAAAACTTGGGGCATCCACATGTGTGAGGTGAAATAGGCTCAAAAGAGAGGACGTCTCCTCAAATCAAGCTCCAATGTCTAAGTGAGAGGTCTCCAAGGTAAGAATACATCCCCATATCATGCAAGTGACCTCCACAAATGATGGAATGACCCTCTCCAAGTCAAAATAAGACCACGTGTGCTCAAATGGCTAGTAGGTGTGTCCTCCAAAGGGTCGTCCCTCTCCTCAAGTGAAAAATAGCTCAAAAAGTGATGAAAGAGGAGGGTGTCCAAGGCTCCTCAATGTGGCATGCCAAGCAGAGATCCATGCATGTAAAAATAACTCAATGTGCCTCGGATGATGTGATCAGTGTCTTGGGATATGTGTACTACCTTGAGAACTATGAAACTACCTCGGGTTGTAGAATCATCTCCAAGAGTCCCAAGCCAAAATGTGTCAAATACATAAGAGGGGGGTCCATGCTTAAGCATAAGATAAGTGTGCTTCTATAGGTGTGACAACCTTTACAACATAAGCAACACCTTTACATAGAAAGGAGTGAGTGAAACTAGAGACTTCCCTAGATTATGTGTCCTAATAGATCCACCTCAAGACCCTCGCATATCTACCCAAGCCATAAATGACCAAAATGGTGCCAACTTAATGCCACCAAGGGATAGTCGGACAAGGCCATAAGAGCAAGCACTATCTTGAGGATGGGTAGTAGGAGGACATGCCATGACTAACCACAAAGGGTTTGGAGATACCACCTAGCTCAAACACTTTACATAGATCATCTAAGCATGGCCCAATACAATACATGAATACAACAATGGTCACACCTTTGGCTCATCTATGAATTTGTGATTTGAATCACATGTGAAAAAATATCCTCTAGTTACCCCTACATATCAAGGGGTAAATCTTATCTTATTTGCCACATTCACATGTTTTATTCCAACTTCTTCTTGTGCTACATATCTATAGCCCCTTATTGCATTTTTTATGCATATGCCCCAACATGCCAAAGTAGTAACACTTCATGCTTTTAGAATTAAAGTTGCTGGTGGTTGGTGCACCATTTAAACTACTTTTACCTTCACCATGTTGTTTCTTACCATTGCCTTTTTGTTTGACAGCAAAAGCTCTCTTACACGTCTCACCACCACTTCCAAACTACTTATTGCAACACTCCTGCAACAATTGGCTTGACAACTTGTCAGAATTGGTATTTAATGTCTCAACAAAGTGCTTGAGGCAAACTCTTTAGAGTAATTACCTCCTCATCCAACTCCTTATCTATAGCAAAGCAACTGACCTTTGATATGCTTCAATTTCAGTGGATATTGTGAAAATTGAATCTCTTTCCTCTAGCTTTATAGGGTAAAGCAAACTTTTGAGGTAGAGGGATCTACCTTTGTCAGAGATTTCATGCAAAGTAAAGTCTTCTACACACCTCGTTTGCACTGGTGGCATCTTGCGCTCGTGGAAGCATATCATCAGTGACTAATAACTTTATTAACATAACAACATCTCTATTCTTGGCATCATATGCATTAGTTCCATGGCATCTTTACAATCATCCCTGTCGACTTCCTTTAACTCCTGATATTAAAAAATCGTGATGAAACTGTTGTGCCAATTGAACTTTTGGGAGACGAACAACATTATATTTTGTAGTCTTGTCGTTTTAAAAACACAAGAGTTAAGTTTCTGATATTCCCAGATCAGAAACTTAACTCTTGTGTGGCAACAAAAAGAAATTTCCACATCATACGTCTACAAATTCGAAATATGCTCGAACACCCAACAATTAATTTGCTGCCAACAAAATGTTGTTGAAATCTGCCTCAGAAACACTGCTGTAAATATTCAAAAATTGCTGTAATTTTTATGTTGTAATTTGTAAACATCAATGCTGCTGTAATATTTATGTTGTAATTTGTAAACATCAATGCTGCTGTAATTTTTATGTTGTAATTTGTAAACATCAATGCTGCTGTAATTTTCATGCTGTTGTAATCCCACGAAATCGCTGTTGTAAATCCCACAAAATGTTGTAAAACTCGCTAAAAATGTTGCTGTAAAACTCATGAAAATGGTGTTGCTATCGAGTTGTATTTTTCTGTCTCCCGTGAAATATTTTAGGTCAGCAGCATCAGCATCAAATTTCCATGGTACCTGTACCTGTACCTCTTTGGTTCCTTTGATTCCCGTGGTGTCCTAGATATGTCTTACACTCGTCACATTTCTCCCAGATTCCTTTGGTTCCTTTGATTCCCATGGTTTCCTTGGGACACAACAAACTTTGGATTTCAATGACAATTGTCAGCCTCATACAGGAGATGTGGAATTTGCGGCAAGGATCTTATACGTAGCAAGAGTTGCAGAATATTCATTAAATGTTGTTTAGCCACACTTATGCACACATTAAGAGGAACACTTATGCACACATTAAGAGGAGTAGATATTTGTTAGATATTGATTGTAAGGGGAACTCGAATAATTTAGTCTGTTTGCTAAGAGGAGTGCCAATACCTATCAACACAAAGTATTTATATCATAAATCGGTAAGTCTCTATATGTCAGGATGCATGTGGGTTCAGTGCCAAGTTGAGAGAAACACGGGTTACATGAAATGTTGAAGGAAATGAAGAGAGCTGGAATATGGAAAGTCAAGAGTCAAGTTTAAGAGATAGTAAATACATGATATGTCCATTGCAGAGATTGAAGGGTCTATCTTGTGTAATGTATCAGAAAAGAATCTTCATAGATTACTTTCTCTTTCCACATAATTCTACATAGTTTTGTAGCATTAATTTAATAACTGTAACATTGAAGAAGCATTAATTTAATGTTCGTAACATAGAAGAATATTGATCATGTTATGGTCATTGAGTTTAAGACCCCTTGGACTTACACATGAGGTTGTACATGATGACATGATTAATGCAAGACCTGCATGACATAAGGACCATGCATAGAGTTATCATCCTTTCTAAGACCTCTTTGTGCTCGAGGATGAGGCTAGATTTGTTTGACATGTGTATTATTTTTCATGTATTATGATATATATCCAACATGTCTTGATTACACGATTGCTTCTAGGGACTTAGCGATTACTAAAACTATGTCACAAGATGGTATAGGATGGTTTAGGTGTTTACCAAGGAAATGTCACAAGATGGTATAGGATGGTTTAGGTGTTTCCTAAGGAACTCCTTAATGGGCATTTCCAAATTGTCTAAAGAAAGTATCAAGTGTCTCCATTGCATTAGATTCTTGTGTGGCCAAATATTTCCCATGGGCATGCCATGGTATTAAGGTAGAATTACTCCAAGAGAAAGTGGAAAAATGGAAAAAATGAGTATGTAGTTGAACATGTACCTTGACAAACCTTCTTGCCTGACTTACTTAGTAAATGAAGGATTCCTAATTGAGCATATTGGTCGAAAGGATGACATGAACTTGAGTTAGAGAGTGATTGAGAGAAAATTATCCAAGCAACAAATTCATTATTGGTGGTTGAGATGTTTGGACATCCATAGTGAGTGTTTAGTTTTTGTTGAGCTTTGCAACATTGTGATGGGTTGAGGATGAGATAGAGGGTCTATAGGTAGATTTCTCTCTTGTTTCATACCTTGGTTTAGGGGTGGTATCTTTAGTTAATCCCTACAACTAGGTGGCAAATCAATCCTACAAAGTGGGTGACCATGTGTACATATTCTATTGTAGATAAGTACCTTTAATGTCTCTGTAATAATGTGTGAGCTTTCGATTGTAAATTTTTTTACGTATTGTTTGAGTTTTTTTAGTAAATTCAATAGAAAGTCTTGTCAAAGTTGATCCAAATTCTATTTGCATGTGGTTGCATAATAATTTGTTATGTGTTATTAGAAACCCCAATTTAAGTTGTACTTTGGACTCAAATTGTAAATGAATGCATTTCAATCATTTCTAAATATACTAAGTTGTCAACTTAGAGAGTCTACACAAGTATATAATACACCAATGACTGTTATCCATGCTAAGTTGTATTATCCATATTGAGGTTGTACTCTTCCATTTGTAAATGAAGTATATTTTGAATCTACAAATGAGGATATATCATAATGGTATCTTCAAAACATCTAGAAAGATCTTCTTCCATTTGCATCAAGTTGTTTAATGGAATGAGGGAAATATGTCTTATATGCTTTTGATTCCCTTTTCACGTTCTTTGGTATCCTTTTGCTCAAGTTTACAAAGAGATTTTTTCAAAAATATCATATTCTTAGTTGGTGAACAACTAGAAGTGATGTTTAAGACACATTCTTTGGACTTGTAAATCAAAATATATCCCAAACCTCAAAAGTAGGGTATGAGCATGCGATAGCATAGTATTAGAGATCGAAATCAATAGTGAGGCCTTTTAGGCAACAAAATTAGGATTTGGTGGATCAATATTAGATGTTTCTAAGCAAAAAAACCAAAATTCAACAAATTAGTGTTGAATGATGTTGTTCATTCTATTGGATAAGTCTCAATTTTGATTTAAGAATTTTTTTATGTATCCAATTATGTTAGTTGAATTTGGCATAATAACCTTGGGCAAGGGGATAAAAGGATAAAAAAACTTTGCATGTGAAAATTGTCTTCTTAGATAGGGATGAAAATTAAGTGTGGAAACCCAATATGGATTTATCTAAAACCCAAAATCATATTTGAAAAATAATTTCAGAAATTGGAGATTTGGTACAAAAATTGCAAAAAATGCAAGTAACCAAAGGTTAATTTGCAAGAAACATATAAATTGGTTGGAGCAACATATGACCAGTCTAAGGTTTGTAGACTGTTTTAAAAAAAAAAGACTCTACTAGAGTTTAATATATTGCTTTTTGTTGATTCTTGCATAATATCCTTCCACAATGGAAAAAGTTAGTCTTGGACCTTAATTCCACCAATGACATTGCAAAAATTAGCAAATTAAAAAAAAAAAAAAAAAAATTCTCTTCTCAATTACACACACTTTTGACATTCTCTTTTGTGCACCATGACTTACACACACTCTTCACATTCCATTCCCTTTTTTTCCCCCTTTCTCCAAAAAAAATCCCTCACCATTGAAAACCCTTTTATATTATTCCTTCACTTTGATACATGATAATACGAGAAAATATTTGTCTTTCTAATTTCTATGGGCTCCTAAGTGTCCATGTATTTTTTCATTTTATTAAATAAATGTTGTGTTCGTGGTACCTTTACCAAATGTATCATGACACATTATTTAATTTGTTTTAATTCACCTCAACTAATTAATTGCTCATCATAATTGAATTAACATAATTTTTTTATTTATTTATCTCAACTAATTAATTTCTAATCATAATTGAATTAATTTGATACAATTTTTCTATATTTTTTCCTTAAATAATATAGTGATGCCAACTTTGAATAAAATAGTTAGATATTAATATGATTTCCATGAGAGATACAAGTTAGCGGTTCTTATGTTAACTCTCCTTAGGCCAGGTATGTGTTTTATGTGTTGTACTATGTTGTCATTGATGTCAAAGGATTGATGTCAAACGGTTAATGTTAAGTATTGTCATAGTGATGTGTTTGTATCATTGATATATTGATTATTTGTTATATGGTCATTGATGTAATGTTGTCAAGGGGTTGATGTCAAGTGGTGTCATAATGATGTGTTGATATTAAAGGGAGTTGTATCATTGATGTCATGTCATGGTTGATAGGAATAACCAAATGGATAAACTCCAAAGTGGTCCCCTTATGGTGAAATCTCTCACGGGAAGATGCTCTTGGATAAAGTTATCAAAGTGGTCCCCTTATGGTGAAATCCGTCACGGGAAGACGCTTTGTGAAGTCCAAATGGTTAGGTGGTTGAGTAGCCCAGTAGTTTGGTTAGGGAACCCACGTTTGATTGAGGAATAATGTAATGATGATCCAGGTGGATATCGGTGGCCACCCACCTATTCCACAGACTCGAAAAACAATTTTCCATCTTGGCAGTTTTTCGGGTTCCAAACTTTCGGGGCCGTTTTGAGGCCCTAAACAACGTTTTTTAGGGATTTGGGGCCTCAATGACTTAAAAAGCCACTAACTTGGGCCAATAGAAAGTCTTTCTTTTTATTTATACCTTTCCAAAAGTGTATCAAGCACCCCAAACAGAGATCGTATGCAAAATTTACACCCCCGGGAAGTTGACGTATCAACTACCCCCATCGGGGCCCGCAAACCTGTTGGATTTTCATCTTCTGGGGTTAGGGTTTTGGATTTTACTTATGTTTAAAATGCCTTTGGAGCCTCATTGTAACACTCATCTTCTTGCGAATGAGAGTAGCCATCACATCTCTTCTCAGAGATGAGATGCCACCATTCTAGCGAGTCTTTCACTATGTATTTTTACAGTCTCTCTACACTTCTTTCATTAATAGAAATCGTGTATTACTGTATTTTCTCCCTTTTTGGAAATATTTATGTGTATTTCATTGTATTATCTCTTCTTTCATTTCGTTCTAAAAAACAATCCGGATCAAATGAAGCTTAGTGAATTTGCAGGAGAAACTATTCCAGATGGATAGTATATGTCATGCCATTTCCGGTTATATGTGGAATGTCACATAACTTATCACGATTAGAGAGTTATGGCCATGTGAAATTGGATAACCCTCATGAGTTATATATAAGCCCCTATAAGGTCAAAGAAATCAATAAGGTCAAAGAAGTCAAATTATTCTAGAAGATCCTAGAAGAAGTTGACCAATCAAAGTGGTTAGTCATGGGTTAAGAGGTTACAACAAGAAAACAATTAAAAATAAATTAGTTGTAACTAGAAGTGGAGAGTTTACTATTTATGGATAAAGCGGTTGTAAGTGGACAAAGTGGTTAGAAGTGGGTTAGCCCCAAAAGAAGAAAGTTGAGTAAGTTGGTTAGAACATAACCCCTAGAGTAAGCTACATGGAGAAGTATAAATAAGAGAGCAAGGGTCTCTTATGTGTATGATCTTTGAGCATATTGAATATCCATTTGTAAAAGGATATTTGGGAGGTATTATTGATAGAGTAGATTCACAGCAGAAAAATCGTGGTAGAAAAAGTGCAGCAGAAAAATCGTAGAAGAAAAAGTGCGGCAGAAGAATCGTGGCTGCAAAACCACGGTAGGAGAATCGTGGCAACATATTTGGCAGCTGCAAAATGTTGGCAGTTTGGTAACCACATCATATTTGCATATTGAAATTGTTCTAATTTTTGCATGGTACGGTATAGGTCTTGATGATTGATATAGAACTAAAGGTATGGTTTTGGCACATGGTCTTCTGTAAGGGTTTATGGTATTTGGTTTATGGAGAGGATGGTGCATTGCTAGAGGTATCTTGTTGGTTAAATTGGTGATATTGTGCATATGGTTGAGAGTTGACTTGATGATTGATCTTTGTGAGTAGATCATATTTGAATGATGAGATTGATGAGACGGGTTGAGATGACAGGTTGTTGTGATAGGTTGTGTTGTGCATAGTTTATGCACTTGTCTTGGTATAGATTGTTGGTACAATTTGACATATTGTTTTCTGTCTACAAGTTGGATATTGTACTTGAGGATTGGATTCTTCTTCTTAGTTGGTGTTGAGATCTGTAGGTTGGGTCTTGCATTGAGAGTTGGTGCTCATTTCAGCTGGTGTTGATAAACCCCAAGGATTGTAGTACGTAATACAAAAGAAACTTATACATATATCTCGTGTTCATTGTCTTCTTTATTGTGATGGTGAATAGTTCTTTATTATTAATATATGTCATTGAGATATATTTACATGAAAGCAACTAAGTTTGAATATAAGTAATGAGTAATGATGTTGTGAATGGTGATGGCTAACTAAAGTTTTGTAAGAAGTTGTAAAAAGATCCTCACATTGATTCACCCCCCCCCCTCTTAGTGTGGTTGGTGTGTCCAACATTATGTACATATATCTCCATGTTGCACTTTGGTGCATGTAGTGTTGTGAAACAACACCCTTCATTTCCCATCGAGATGAATCATCTTTAATCATATAATGTTATCTCTTGTCAGGCATACCCATGCCCCATTGATTAACTCTCATTCTCATCATATAAGGTACCACTCCCATCTAATTTGATAGCTAGGCAAGGGGTCCTACAATATGCACACAAGTAAAAAATATGCATACCATCACATAGCATTGTCCCAATTATTATATAGTCAACTTAACATAATTCTTTATCTTCAAAAACATACCCCACGGAATTCCAAGCATGCATTACCTATATCAATCATACTTAAAAACAACACACAAATAAAGAAACAAACAAACACGTATATAAATATCAATTGGGAAACGAGTAAATCCACATTAACAACAATTATGTGCACATGAAATAGTGCATTAAATGCACACCATCCATACACATATAGATCCTTACCATGGTGTCCATGTTAACAAACATATGCAATCTCTCAAAACTCAATCAACCCTAATTGGTTGACCCTCGTAATGTCTAGAGTGTGATATGGGACATCATCACATAATTAGATAAGAATAGTATAGCTTAAATATTTACACATCAACTTATCCAATTAGTACTCAAAATTTAGGGCATGACATACACCCCTTCTTTGAGAAAACTTCATCCTGAAATTTAAAAAAACATGGATACCCGTGGCACATCACATTTGTATCTTTCGAGGTGGCAGACCCGGGACTGTGCAAGTTCCATTTGATCAACACATGATCCATAAGTCAACATCGGAGTTGCTAGGTGTGTTTCTCTAGGATTGAAGTCGATTCAACTCTAAATGCTCCCTCATCTCTACCATGTAATTTAGAATATTCCATTACATGAAAATATCAAGCATATAATGTCTTACTACTACAATATGGAAAACATTAAGTTATTTATATATATGTGGTGGAAAATCATGGTGATAAGAAACTAGTCAGATCCTCTCTAGTATCTCAAATGGACCAATGAACTAAGGTGAGTGCTTGGTGCCCTTCCGAAACCTTATGTCACTCTTATGTGATGCAATCTTGGTAAAGACATTACCCCCACCATTGAACTCTTTATTAGTTCCCTATGAGTCATGTTAGGATATTTAAACAATTAGGAGTTAGTTAAGATCAACTTGGTTTAACATGTCTTTAAAGGTAAAGTGTGTTTCTTAAGTATGCATTGTAATTATTTAATATGACCATCACAATTGTGTTCTAGACATTAAGACGATTCATCTTCTTGTCAATATTAATGGCTATATTGATTCATGTCTTAGCACCCAATTGGTCCATGATATCTATTTAAGAGCATGGCGAGTCAATTGTTGATGATTAAATGTGACAAACTCATATGTAAATTATTTTCCTTTTGCATTAATATTTTTCTTCAAGTGACCACAATGACTCGGGTCCATGGATTGTTTCTGTATCTAAAGGTTTTAACCATGTAATACATTTTTTTACTAATCATTGATATGTTTGCATAATTGGTTTCCTTAAGGTGTTCAACCTATGTGGATATACCCTATTTATCGAACATGGTATCAAAGCATCCATGGAGAACTATTCATGTTGTTGATCAAGATCTTGAACCTCCATCATTGCATACATCAAATTTATTATGGATTATGCTATTTCTAAGAATTTATGAGATGAAAGAATTATTCCAATTGATCCAAAGCATTGTTTTCAATTGGAAACCTTTTTCGTTTCACCCAAAAAGGTTTATGTTTTCCCAAGATATGGTATTTTTATTATATATGGAGATATACAATTTTGTTATGGGTTTTAAAATCTCTTCCATTATGTTTTAATATTTCAGTTTAATTTCTCTATTTTTCTTTCTAGTTTACTTATTTTTTTTATCTATGTATGTTATTTGTTGTGTACTTTGTGCGATCATAGTAAATAATTTAAACAAAGTGGAAAGTGTTTTCTTTTTTGCATATGCCCTTTGTCCTATGCTCTCTAAGATCTTCGCAAATTAAAAATAAAGAGAAAAATTGCATTTTTCGAGTAGACTAACATAAATCCAACCCCTAGCTTGTAAAGTTTTGGATTTGTTTTTTCTCCAAAATTAGTTTGTTTTTGTGTGTGGTTGTGTTGAAATTTTGTGTAGACCAAAAAAAAGGATTTTGGGGGTAAGCATGCACTTTGAGGTTCTCTAAAGAAAAGAAAAAAACTCATTCCTAACATTTGTTATATATTTTACATTAGCTCACTTGGTTAAAAATGGTTTTATTAAATTATAGGTATTGAATTCAAGTCTTTCTTTTCATTAAGTTATTTTTTGAAAAAATCCATGCAACTTTAAATCATAACACAACTTTATTATAAAGTGCATTTCACTTGAATTATAAAAGTGAATCACATGTAAAGTGTATTTCACTTATATAATTACTTATAATGTAACTTTAATGTTCTTTTTCTAAAAAAAAAATCATGTAACTTTAATTTATAAAGTAACTTCATTATAAAAGTGATCCTCACTCATTTTATAATAGTGGATCACTTATATTATAAAATTAACTTACTTGTAAAATTAAGTTTATAAGGAAAGTTAAAGATTGAACAAATTTTTTTTACTCGACCAACTTCGTTGTGCACTCATAACAATGTTTATCAACCTTCACTTACCACATGTCACCTTGGTTGTTTTTTATGTTTTTCTTCAAAAGGGCATAACTTTTACATCTGAATTTCATTTTTAGTGTTGTTTTTAATAAATTTCCCATTTTTTTTAGAGCTTTCCATCCAAACATTCAATTTCTGCTTTAGAAGTAATCTTACTTGCATATTGTAATATGACTAGTCCAAGTCATCTCCTACTTACTAGTCCAAACTACTTCTCATGGAAATCCCATATGGATGATATACTATGAAGTAGGGGATTTTACTGGGTTACCTTGGGAATAGAAATTGCCCCTCTTAATGCATTAAAGAAATCCAACCACGATAATAAAAATGATGAAGAATGTGGATTAATCAGACTATTCATTCTCGTTGATCTTCATTTTCACCTTCAAGGAATTGAGACCCTAGATGCAACATGACAAAAGTTGAAAATTGTGTTTAATAAATGTAATGGCTTTTGAACCCACCAACTCAAAAATTAGTTATTGTTTTAAATCCCAGTGATATTTTTTTACTTTGAATACTTTATATCTAAGTTCAAAACATTGACTTTTACTTGTAGAATGTAAAATAATCAAGACAATGGATCAACTTTTATATGTTATTATTGAAAAACTTTGCACTACCTATTCATTTTTTGTATCTACTTTTCACTCCACCAGAGAAGCTCTTATTAGTCAAGGGGTCAATTACAAAATGCCCACTTTTGAATCTTTTTTTTTATTCTTTGATTAGAGAGCAAGATAAGTTCTTGCATCTTGGAGTGATTAACACTATAGGTACATCTAACAAAGCCTTAGTGGCACAACAAAAGAATAAAGATTAAAATACAAAGAAGTAACAACCTTGCAACAACAAACAAAACAAGGGTCTGAAACCCTCTCAGCCAAATCCTACTCCCAATGGTGATAAAGGAACTAAATCAAAAGGCAAGAAGACTGAGAGAAATTGTACTTTTTGTGGGAAAGACGATCATCTGGAGTCTAAATATTTTTAGAAGATGGAAGTCTTAGAAGCAACAATGAAGAAGCATGCCATCAATCTTGATTCTTCTTATTCTTTTATCTCTTCTTCTCATGGACATGCACTTTCTGCTTCTAATTTTTCCTTCAGTGCAACATCTACTTCTTATTCTAATGGGTGGATTATTGATTCTGGAGCATCTCAAATGGATCAGGATATTGTCATCTTTTCTTGTTTTAATGAATGTAACACCAAACAAATATGTGTTGGTGATGATAGATCTCTTAGTGGCATAGGGTCTAGAACAATTCAGCTAGATGATGGTCATTTTAATGATCTATTATGTGTTCCAAGTCTTTCTTGCAACCTTTTATCAATGCATCAAATCACTCATTCAAGTAAAGGTAAAATAGTAGAATTATCACCTCATGAAGTTGTACTCAAGGATTTAAAAAATCATAAGCATGTCTTAACAACTAAAATTGTTGATGATATTACTAGGTTGTACAAATTTCAGAACTTTGGGTCATCATCTCTTCCATTAGTTTTTATTTCTCATAGTGATAACTTGAGAAAAATTTTACATGAGCGGTTTGGTCATCTAAACTATCGCTCATTGCAGAAACTATGTAATCAAAATATGGTGACTAGTCTTTCTCCTTTTTCTTGTAAATATGGTGTTTTTTCGACTGTGTTCTTGACAAACATCACCAAGACAACTTTGAAAAATTACCTCTTGGCACACCTCATCCCCCTTGCAACTTGTTCATAGTGATTTAAATGGCCCATTTCCTTCTTTTTCTTTCTTTGGCTTCAAGCACTTCTTAACTTTCAATTGTGACTTCTTCGGGTCATCATCTCTTCCATTAGTTTTTATTTCTCATAGTGATGACTTGAGAAAACTTTTACATGAGCGGTTTGGTCATCTAAACTATCGCTCATTGCAAAATCTATGTAATAAAAATATGGTGACTAGTCTTTCTACTTTTTTCTTGTAAATATGGTGTTTTTTTCGACTGTGTTCTTGCCAAACATCACCAAGACAACTTTCACAAATTACCTCTTGGCACACCTTATCCCCCTTGCAACTTGTTCATAGTGATTTAAATGGCCCATTTCCTTCTTGTTCTTTCTTTGGCTTCAAGAACTTCTTAACTTTCAATTAGGACTTCTCCATATGCACTTGATTTTATTTCTTAAAACTTAAAGTGAATTTTTTGATATGTTTTCGGCCTACAATGCCCTTGTAGGAAAAACAATATGGACATCAACTTAAAAAATTAAAAATATATAACGGAGGTGAATATGTGAACAAAATATTTGCAACTTACTACATTGCACAAATCATTTAGATCCAACATACTATTCCATATACACCACAACAAAATAGTGTTTCTAAAAGAAAAAAAATCACACCTTATAGGAAATGGAAAATTGTATGATCGATTCTAAGGAATTAACTTCTCATTTTTTTGTGGAAGCCATTAATTATGAAAAAAACATAGTTAATTTCACTCCCATAAAGGATTTAAAATATATAACACTGGAAGAACCATGGAGTAAAATTAAATCAAATGTCAGATTCTTTTATTTGTTTGGTAGTGAAGCATGGACTCACATTCCCCATGACAACCATTGGAAATCAACAAAAAAGATACTTTGGTATATTCAGGGTATAATTCAGTTTGGCATACATTACATTTTAGGGGAACTCCTTTGTTGGTTGGTTTCACTTATTCCAATTGGGATGACAACCCTCATGATAGGAACTGTACTATAGGTTATGTTTTGAGTCTTGGTTTTGAACTTGTCACTTGGGCTTGTATGAAGCAATGTGCCCTTACTCTTTATTCAGTAGAAGCAAAGTATCGAGTAGCAGTTTATGCAAGTCAATAAGTTGTGTGGCTTGGTAGATCCTTTCATAGATTGGATTCTAGCAGTAGCATCTGACCACACTTTGGGGTGATAATCAGAGTGCCATTTCGTTGTCCAAATATCTAGTTCAACTTAGCGCAACAAAAAAATTGAGCTACATATGCACTTCATTGGAAAGCTTCTTCAATATTACATTCTTGAAGTGCATTGTTTCTCTATAGATGATTGAGTTGCAAACATTTTCACAAAGTCTCTTATATAATCAAAATTTCCCATACTTTGATCTATGTTAGGAGTTCAGGAAGTTGTTACTAAGGGAAGACAGACTCTAATGTCTCCTTCCTTATCCCATTGTGCCACCTTTGTAAATCATTCAATCCTATTCCATTTTTTTTTAAAGGGGTATGTTAGGATATTTAGACACTTAGGATTTAGTTAAGATAAACTTGGTCGAATATGTTTTTTGATAAAGTGTGTTTCTTTAATATGTAGTGTAATTATTTAATCTGATAACCATAATTATGTTATATACATAAAGTGATTTGATGCTTCATCTTATCCTCAATACTAATGGCTATATTAATCCATGGATTAACACTCAATTGGTCATGTTATCACAAGATCTAGAACCCATGTGAAAATCCTATCACAGGGTGCAAGATAAGTGTAACTATTGGAAGTACTTGCCACTGTCATCTTAGCACTATTAGGGAAATATCAGTCCTATATCGAATGTGCCTTTTGTCTTACAACGTCATTCAAAATTATCATGTCCATAAATGGTTGACTGATACAATAGATGTAATTCTTGACAATAATTTCAACGCAATATTATTTCCTATCTATGCTTATCATGTGGAATTTTGTATGTTTTCATGTACAATGGAACAATTGTGGCATGGTGAGCGCAATTTACATTCTCTCAATGCCAACGATCAAATATTGGGTCTCTTACATAACAAAGCATAACTAGATCATACAAATTATGGGGTAGAGGTCTACTCATTCTAATTAATTGAGACCCAAGGTAATATTATTCACCTAGGCTGTGTAGTCCCTTCAATTTGCAAGACGATTGGTTGGATCTGTGATTTATTTTTTATTAATCACTGTGATCAAGTTGGTCACAATGAGTAGTTGTGACGAGAGTCGAAATATGTGAAAAAAATACTCAATCAAGTAGAAGTGATGAATGTTGTGAAATATTTTAACAAGGAACATTGAGTTACGTTATGCTACTTGAGTTAAGTGCAATGCACATGCATAATTATAATATACATAAAATTAGAGAAACAACATAGCCAAGAGAATATCACATGGATTGAGAGACTATATTGGCTTAAATGTACATTTGTTTTTTTGTATAAAATAATGATCTGCAAATAAAAGTAGGGATTGCAACGATGTAAGGGAATTATTGTGGACCAAAATTGTGAAGAGAGTGGTAATCACTGCAAAATTACATAATGGATACATATGATATGTTTACTAATTTATACAAGTAAATGGAAAAGGTTGTCACGACTAATGTAGTTACAAAGTGAACCTGAGTTATAACAAACTATCTGCGAATATAAAGACAACTAGTTTTTTTTTATAAGTTGATCACTAAACTTTAATCACCTTGAATGGTGATTGTGCTAATAGTTTTGACAATGGGATGGAAGATAGGGATATGGAAACTGAGACAAAGTAGGAGTGGAGCTCTCATGTAATCTTCCACTTGTGTGTGATAGTGATCAAAGTTGACAAAAAAAACTACTTTTATGTCTATGATTGTTGAGTTAACGAAGCTTTCATGTTATCATCCACTTGGTGTGTCCGAGTAAAGATAGTGGGAAAATGGGATGAATTACATTTTGAATGTTGAGGCATAATTCCTTTAGATAGTGGATTTCCCATGTCATCCTCCACCTTGGATACTCTTCCATTGTTGTCTTCTATGCATTCATTTCCTTTAAGAAGAGGAGCTCTTACATCACTCTTTGCCTATGTTACATCCATATTTCCTCGTCATAATCTATGTTGAAATTATGTTCCACTTGTGTGTTTATGTTGAGAGTATTTGTGTTTCCCAGATGCAATAGAGAGTCAATTTTGGGAAAGATAATTGTCATAAAGTGACCTAAGTCTAATTGTCTTGAGTTGCATGAGAGACAATTTTTTATATATTTTCCAATGGTTTCCTTGACTGACACATTTTGATGGTTGCATCACTATCCAATAATATCCTAGCTAATTATTTGTCATGGAACCTTGTAGGATTAAACCACACTCCAAGATCTAATTGTGAGTAGGAAATATTATACTAGTTAATTGCAAAAGAAAGAGAGAAGAGAGAAAAATAGAATCAATTTTCACATACAAGAGACTAAGAAACTAACTCAAATCACACTGTATTAATCATTGATCATGAGTACAATATATAGAACTATCCACAAGAAGAGTAATGTGCACTAGGTTGGGATTTCCATGTGCATGCTCAAGTAAAAAAACAACCACTTCTACTAGCAACAATTAACTAAAGTCAAAAGTTGTTAATAATAAGGAAAGGTCAAAATAAGGTGTGAAATCAAGTGAGAACTCTACATGAAGTCAACATGCATTCCACACTAGAAATACTTTACTAGAATAAGACTAGAGTTCAAAAATGGAACTAAAGTCATAATTGAGAGAGAATTTCATAAATATGGAAAGTCACTAAAAATAGGTAAATAAGTGAAATAGTTTAACTCCAAGAATAAGATGGGTAATGCACACTTCCTTAAGAGGCCATTAATAGATATAAAAAGTGTGCATTAGGTGTCATGACACTTGTCCAATCACTGCCAAGTGGATACTACATGGAAGACCTGCAAAAAATAGAAAATAGCAAAAATAGACTGTCAGGGTTTGGTTACCTACTAAAAATAGAAAATTCCAAAAATAGACATGATCAATAATAGTCAAGATAGTTAAGGCAGTCAAGCTAGGTATGGTGGTCAGACTAGGTCTAGGAAGGGCTATAAATAGCAGTCCTCGTGAGAAAGTGGAAAAATGGAAAAATGAGTATGTCACCGAGTATGTAGTTGAACATGTACCCCAACAAACCTTCTTTCCTAACATACTTAGTAAATGAAGGATTTCTAATTGAGCATATTGGTCAAAAGGATGACCTAAAATTGAGTTAGAGAGTGGTTGAGAGAAAACTATCCAAGCAACAAATTCATTATTGGTGGTCAATATGTTTGGACATCCATAGCGAATGTTTAATTTTGGTTGAGATCTGCAACATTGTGATGGGTTGAGGATGAGGCATAGGGCATATAGGTAGATTTATCTCTTGTTTCATACCGTGGTTTAGGGGTGGTATATTTATTTAATCCCTAAAACTAGGTGGAAAATCACTCCTACGAAGTGGGTCGCCATGTATACATATTCTATTGCAGATAAGTACCTTCAATGCCTCTACAATAATGTGTGAACTTTCGATTGTAATTTTTTTTACGTATTACTTGATTTTTTTTAGTAAATTCAATAGAAATTCTTGTCAAAGTTTATGCAAATTATGTTTTCATGTGGTTGTATAATAATTGTTTATGTGTTATTAGAAACCCCAATTTAAGTTGTAGTCCAGACTCAAATTGTAAATGAATGCATTGCAATCAATTCTAAATATACTTAGTTTCCAACTTAGAGAGTCTACGCAAGTATATAATACACTAACGATTGTTATCCATGCCAAGTTGTATGATCCATGTTGAGGTTGTACTCTTCCATTTGTAAATGAAGTATATTTTGAATCTACAAATGAGGATATATCATAATGGTATATTCAAAATATCTAGAAAGATCTTCTTCCATTTGCATCAAGTTGTTTAATGGAATGAGGGAAATATGTCTTATATGATTTTGATGCCCTTTTCAAATTCTTTGGTCTCATTTTGTTCAAGTTTACAAAGAGAGTTTTTCAAAAATATCATATTCTCAGTCAATGAACAACTAGAAGTGATGTTTAAGACACATTCTTTGGACTTGTAAATCAAAATATATCCCAAACCTCAAAATTAGGGTATGGGCATGTGATAACATAGTATTAGAGCTCAAAATCAATAGTGAGGCCTTTTAGGAAAAGAAACTAGGATTCAATGGATCAATATTAGATTTTTCTAAGCAACACAACCAAAATTCAACAAATTAGTATTGAATCATGTTGTTAAGTCTATTGGATAAGACTCAATTGTGTTTTATGAAATTTTCCATGTATCCAATTATGTTAGTTGAATTTGGAATAATAACCATGGGCAAGGGGATTAAAAAAATCTGCATGTGAAAATTGTCTTCTTGGATAGGGATGGAAATTAACTGTGGAAACCTAATATGGATTTATCTAAAACCCAAAATCATATTTGAGAAAAAATTTCAAAATTTGGAAATTTGGTACAAAAATTGCAAAAATGATAGTAACCAAATTTTAATTTGCAAGAAACATATAAATTGGTTAGAATAGAATATGATCAATCTAAGGTTTGTAGATTGCTTAAAATAAAATAAAAATCTACCAGAGTTTAATACACCATTTTTGTTGATTCTTGCATAATATCCATCCACAATGGAAAAAGTTGGTCTTGGACCTTAATTGCACCAATGGCATTGCAAAAATTAGGAAATTAAAAAAACTTKTTCTCTTTTCAATTTCACACACGCACACACTTGACATTCACTTTTGCACACCATGACCTTCACACACACACACTCTTCAYGTTATGTTCCCTTTTTCTCCCCTTTCTCCAAAAATATCCCTAACCATTTAAAACCCTTTTATAGTATTACTTCACTTTGATACATGGTCATMCTAGAAAATGTTTTTCTTGTAATTTCTATGGGCTACTAAGTGTCCATGATTTTTTTCATTTTATTAAATAAATTTTGTGATCGCCACATCTTTACCAAATGTATCATGACACATTTATTTATTTATTTATTTATATTTTTTTTATGTCTGGAGGAATCAACAACTAGTTGGGCACGTGCTCATGTTACACGCGGCCGTGTTATCCAACTGCTACCACTATAACCTCTAGGTGTTCCCAYGAGGCCCCTTACRCAACACACATTGTAAGTCGGGGGGAGTTGAACTCGAAACCTCATGGAACTTCATTTTCATGACACTTGCCAATTGAGCTGCCCCCACGGGGGCATGACACATTTTTTTATTATTATTCACCTCAACTAATTAATTTCTAATCATAATTGAATTAACATGATAAATTTGTTCTTTAGGAAACTTGTCCTTTATCCCCAACCCCATCCTCATTTCCCGAAGCACGAAAAAAGGATAATGGTTGGAAATACCCTAAAAATCGTAAAATTCACTCGAACTCTTCATATGACAACAACAATCATCACAAAGACACCCCAACTCCTCTGCCTTCTATAGCACTATCGCAGTATCCAACAAATGCATAGCAGCCAACCAGAGACCCAAAACACCAACCTTTGGCCTCAACACAACATCCTAAAGCTTCAAAATTTTTGACTTTGAATACCGCATTTCAACCTTTCCACATTCCCCTTGAAAAGGATGAATTGAATGACATGATTATGGCCACAACCCCGCTCTCAAGGACTCAGAAACATCCTCATGAATCAGATAATTCATACAGTGATAAGGAAGCACCCTTAGCTTCCGTAGCTCAAGATTCTGGAAATTCCTCAGACCATTTGGCTTTGGTGGCAAAGGATGTTGAGCCTACCAGTTCCTATGGTTGGATTGATGTTCGTAATAAAAAAGGTAGAAAGGATCATATTCGACCAACACAGTGATCTAACCCTTTCTCCTTGTCTTTGTAATGTTTCATCTAGTCATGCCCATGTACTCCTTGTGGTTCTCTTTTAGCATATGTTAGTCTTCAGTGTTCCCATGTTCTCTTTCCGGGGAGTGTTTTTCTATCAGCAAGTCTATCTATCACTTTGTACTTTTTTCTTGGTTGAATAGAAGGATTCTCATCTAGTTTATTTACAAAAAAAAAACATGATAAATTTGTTTTTATTTATCTCAACTAATTAATTTCTAATCATAATTGAATTAATTTGATAAAAAAATTCTATATTTTTCCTTAAATAATATAATTATGCCAACTTTGAATAAAATAGTTAGATATTAATATAATTTCCATGAGAGCTACAAGTTAGTGGTTCTTAAATTAACTCTTCTTAGATCGGGTATGTGTTTTATGTACATATATCCCTATGTTTCTCTTTGGTGCATTTTGTAGTGTGTTGAAAAAACACCCTTCATTTCCCATCAAGATGAATCATATATAATCATATAAGGTTATCTCTTGCCATACATACCCATTCCCCATTGATTAACTCTCCTTCTCATTATGCAATGTACCACTCCCATATAATTCGATAGCTAGGCAAGGGGTCCTACAATATGCACATAAGTCAAAAATATGCATGCCATCACATAACATTATCCCAATTATTATATAGTCAACTTAACATAATTCTTCATCTTAAAAAACATACCCCGCAGACTTCCCAGCATGCATTACCTATATCAATCATACTTAAAAACAACACACACATAAACAAGCAAACAAACACATATATAAATATCAATTGGGAAACAAGTAAATCCATATTAACAACAATTATGTACACATGAAATATTTCATTAAATATGCACCATCCATACACATATAGATCCTTACCATGGTGTCCATGTTAAAAAACATATGCAATCTCTCAAAAATCTATCAACACTAATTGGTTGACCCTCGTAATGTCTAGACTATGATATGGGACATCATCACATAATTAGATAAGAATAGTATAGATTAAATATTTACACATCAACTTATCTAGTTAGTACTCAAAATTTAGGGCATGACATACACGTTGGCAGAACCAGGAATGTGAAAGTTCCATTTGATCCACATATGATCCACAAGTGAGCATCGACGTTGTTAGGTGTGTTTCTCTATGATGTAAGCCACCTCAACTCTAAATGCTCCCTCATCTATACCATGTAATTTAAAATATTCCATTACATGAAAAATATCAAGAAAATAATCTCTTAGTACTGCAATATGGAAAACATTAAGTTATTTATGTAGATGTGGTGGCAAATCATGGTGATATGAAACTAGTCAGGTCCTCGCTAGGATCTCAAATGGGCCAATAAACTAAGGCGAGTGTTTGGTTCCCTTCCCAAACCTCATGTTACTCTTCTGTGATACAATCTTGGTAAATACATTATCCCCACCATTGAAATCTTTGTTAGTTCTCTGTGAGTTATGTTAGGATATTTAAACAATTAGGAGTTATTTAAGATCAACTTGGTCTAATGTGTATTTAGGTAAAGTGTGTTTCTTAAGTATGCATTGTATCTATCTAATACAACCGTCACAATTACGTTCTATACATGAAGATGATTAATCTTCTCCTTGATATTAATGGCTATATTGATTCATGGCTTAACGCCCAATTGGTCCATGATCCCTATTTAAGAGCATGGAGAGTCATTTATTGATGATTGATTGTGAGAAACACATATGCAAAGTATTTTACTTTTGCATTAATATATTTCCTCAAGTGGCCACATTGGCTTGGGGCCATGGATTCTTTCCCTCTCTAAGGGTTTTAACCATGTAATACATTTGTGTACTAATCTTTGATATGTTTGCATAAGAGGTTTCCTTTAAGGTGTTCAACCTATGCGGATATACCCTATTTATCGAACATGGTATCAAAGCCTCCATGAAGACCTATTCATGGTGTTGATCAATATATTGAACCTCCATTATTGCATACATCAAATTTATTATGGAGTATGTTATTTCTAAGAATTTATGGGTCGAAATAATTGTTCCAGTGCAACCAAAACATTGTTTTTAGTTGGAAACCCTTTTCGTTTCACCCAAAAAGGTTTATGTTTGCCCAAGATATGGTGGTATTTTTATTAGATATGGAGATATACAATTTTGTTATGGGTTTTAAAATCTCTTCCATTATGTTTTAATATTTCAATTTAATTTTTCTATTTTTCTTTCCAGTTTACTCATTTTCTGATCTATGTATGTTCTTTTCCATGCACTTTGTGTGATCATAATTAATGAAAAACAAAGTAGAAAGTGTTTTATTTTTTTCATATGCCCTTTGTCCTATGCTCTCTAGGATCTTCACAAATTAAAAATAAAGAGAAAATTTGCATTTTTTGGGTAGACTATCAGAGATCCAACCCCTAGCTTATAATGTTTTGGATTTGTTTTTTTTCCAAAATTCTTTTTTTTGTGTGTGTGCGGTTGTGTTGAATTTTTTTATAGACAAAAACAAAGATTTTGGGGTAAACATGCACTTCAATGTTCTCTAAAGAAAAGAGTAAAAACCCATTCCTAACATTTGTTATATATTTACATTAACTCACTTGGTTAAAAATGACTTTATTAAATTAGAGGTCTTGAATTCAAGTCTTTCTTTTCATTAAGTTATTTTTTGAAAAAATCCATGCAACTTTAAATTTTAACACAAATTTATTGTAAAGTGAATTTCACTTGAATTATAAAAGTGAATCACTTGTAAAGTGTATTTCACTTATATTATAAAAATGAATTACTTATAACGTAACTTTAATGTTCTTTTTCTAAATTCTTGTTTTCATGCAACTTTAATTTATAAAGTAACTTCATTATAAAAAAGATCCTCACTCATTTTATAAAAGTGGATTGCTTACATTATAAAAATAATTTATTTGTAAAAGTGAGTTTACAAGGAAGGTTAAACATTGAACGAATTTTTTTTTACTCGATTAACTTTGTTGTGCACTCATCACCATGTTGATAAACCTTCACTTACCACATGTCAACTCGGTTCTTTTTTATGCATTTCTTCAAAAGGGCATAACTTTTACATCCGAATTTCATTTTTAGTGTTTTTTTTTTATAAATTTCCCATTTCTTTGAGAGCTTTCCATCCAAACATTATATTTATTCTTTAGAAGTAACCTTACCTTCATATTGTAATATGACTAGTCCAAGTCATCTCCTACTTACTATTCCAAACTAATTCTCATGGAAATCCCATATGGATGATATACTATGAAGTAGGGGACTTTACTAGGTTACCTTGGGAATAGAAAGTGCCCCCCTTAATGCATTAAATAAATCCAACCACAATAATAAAAATGATGAAGAATGTGGATTAATCAAACTATTCATTCCCGTTGATATTCATTTTCACCTTCAAGGAATTAAGACCCTAAATGCAGCATGGAAAAGGTTGAAAATCGTGTTTAATAAATGTAATGAGTTTTGAACCCACCAATTGAAAAATCAATTATTGCTTTAAATCCCAGTGATATTTTTTTACATTTAAGATTTTCCATCTAAGTTCAAGACATTAACTTTTACTTGTAGAATGTAAAATAATCATGACACTGGATCAACTTTTATATGTTATTCTTTCTAAGCTTGGCACTACCTATTCATTTTTTGTATCTACTTTTAACTCCACTAGATAAGCTCTTATTAGTCAAGGGGCCAATTACAAAATGCCCACTTTTGAAAAAAATATATATTCTTTGATTAGAGAGAAAGATAATCTCTTGCATCTTGGAGTGATCAACACTATATGCAAGTCTAACAAAGCCTTAGTGGCACAACAAAAGGATAAATCCAAAAATCCAAAGAATCAACAACCTTGCAACAAAAAATGAAACAAGGGTGTGAAACCCTCTTAGCCAACTCCTACTCCAAATGGTGATAAAGGAAATAAATCAAAAGGAAAGAAGACTGACAGACATTGTAATTATTGAGGGAAAGATGATCATATGGAGTCTAAATGTTTTAAGAATATGGAAGTCTTAGAAGAAACAATGAAGAAGCATGACATCAATCTTGATCCTTCTTCTCCTTATTATATCTCTTCTTCTCATGGACAAGCACTTTTTGCTTCTAGTTTTTCCTTCAATGAAACATCTACTTCTTCTCCTTATAATGAGTGGATTATTGATTCTAGAGAATCATATCATATGGCTTAGGATAAAGCCATGTTTTCTTCTCTTAGTGAATGTAAAACCAAAAAAATATTTATTGGTGATGATAGATCTCTTAGTGTCATAGGGTCTAGAACAATTCAGCTATATGATGGTCATTTTAATGATGTATTGTGTGTTCCAAGTCTTTCTTGCAACCTTCTATCAATGTATCAAGTCACTCATTCAGGTAAAGGTAAAATAGTAGATTTTTCACCTCACAAAATTGTAATCAATGATTTAAAAAATCCTAAGCATGTCTTAACAACTAAAATTGTTGATGATATTACTAGGTTGTACAAATTTCACAACTTTGGGTCATCATCTCTTCCATTAGTTTTTATTTCTCATAGTGATGAATTGAGAAAAAATTGACATGAGCGGTTTGGTCATCTAAACTATCACTCATTGAAGCAACTATGTAGAGTCTTTCTCTTGTTCCTTGTAAATATGGTGTTTGTTTCGACTGTGTTATTTACAAACATGATCAAGACAACTTTGACAAATTGCCTCTCGGCACACCTCGACCCCCTTGCAACTAGTTCATAGTGACTTGTGTGGCCCATTTCCTTCTTCTTTCTTCGGCTTCAAGTACTTCTTAACTTTCCTTGTTGACTTCTCCAGATGCATTTGAGTTTATTTCTTAAGACTCAAAGTGAATTTTTTAGCATGTTTTTGGCCTACAAGGCCCTTATAGAAAAACAATATGGACATCAACTTTAGAAATTAAAAAATGATAATGGAGGTGAATATGTGAAAAACAAATTTGCAACTTACTACATTGCACAAAGGATTTAGATACAACATACTATTCCATATACACCACAACAAAATGGTGTAGCTAAAAGAAAAAATCACACCTTAAAGGAAATGGTGAATTGTATGATCCAATCTAAGGAATTAACTCCTCATTTTTGGGCAGAAGCCATTAATTATGAAAATAACATAGATAATCGCACTTCCATAAAGGATTTAAAAGATATAACACTGGAAGAACCATGGAGTAAAATTAAATTGGATGTCAGAWTCTTTTATTATTTTGGTAGTGAAGCGTGGGCTCACATTCCCCATGACAACCATTGGAAAAWAAAAAAAAAAAGATACTTTGGTATATTTGGGGTATAATTCAGTTTGGCATACATTAAAATTTAGGGGGATTCGTTTGTTGGTTCGTTTCAATGAYTCCAATTGGGTTCGTGACCCTGATGATAGGAAGTGTACTTTAAGTTATGTTTTGAGTCTTGGTTTTGGACTTKTCACTTGGGCTTGTATGAAGCAATGTGCCCTTACTCTTTCTTCTGCAGAAGCAAAGTATCAAGTATTAGTTTATGCAAGTCAATAAGCCTTGTGGATTGGTAGATCCTTTTAGAGGTTGGATTCTAGCAGTAGCATCYGACCACACTTTGGGGTGATAATCAGAGTTCCATTCAGCTCGCCAAATATCTAGTTCAACATTAGCACAACAAACAAATTGAGCCACATATGCACTTCATCGGAAAGCTTCTTCAATATTACATTCTTGAAGTGMAATATTTCTCTATAGATGATTARGTTGCAAACATTTTCACAAATTCTCTTATATAATCAAAATTTTCATACTTTGATCTATGTTAGGAGTTYAAGAAGTTGTTGTTAAGGGGGGGGATGCTCTAATGACTCCTTCCTTATCCAATTGTGTCACCTTTGTAAATCATTCAATCCTATTCCAATTTGTTTTTAAAGGGGTATGTTAGGATATTTACACACTTATGAGTTAGTTAAGATCAACTTGGTCTAGTATGTTTTTTGATAAAGTGTGTTTCTTTAGTATGCATTGTAACTATTTAATCTGATAGCCACAGTTATGTTATATACATAAAGTGATTCGATTCTTCATATTATTCTCGATACCAATGTCTATATTAATCCATGTATTAACAATTAATTGGTCTTGTTATCAAAAGATCTAACACCCTTGTGCAAAGCCTATCATAGGGTGCAAGACAAGTGTAACTTTTGGAAGTATTGTCCACTGTCACCTTAGCAACTACTTCCCTCATTTTAGTGAAGGATGAAATCCAACATAAGGGAGGCTTCCATAGTAACCTTGAGGAATCCTATAGTAAGACAAGTCAAGTCTATGGACTCCTATATTGATCACTTAAATACACCACCACTTAGGTCAAGGTTATCAAAGAAAATATAAGGTGGTTTAGTGAAGTAGTTTCCAGATTTGCATAAGCAAAATATCCAAGGAAATAGATGATATCTAGAAAATAAAAACAAGTCAAGGATATGCCCCAAGCACTACAAATCAATAAGGAAACTATGATTGTCATAGAACTTGTATTTCAATATGATTACTTAAGCAATAAGACAAGTTACAATAGAAGAAATATAACAGGCCTTGAAACCAATAGACATGCAATGAAAGAGGGATGAAAATGCAAGCTAAAACTACGGTTTTAAGTAACAAATGATAGTTTAAATGTAAAGGAATGAAACAATATTAAACCCTGCAAGAAGTCAAACCCTAGCAAGCTAAAAATTGCAACAACGATACAAAAAATGATTTCAAGGAAGATTTCAAGCGTGAAAGATGCCACTAAAACCCTAGACATCAAGATAGGAAAGGTTGGAAGTTGATGTTTAATCCTAATCTAACCATAAAATTGATAAAGAGAGAGAAAATATGGTTTAAGGCCAATTGCAAGAGAAATAGACTAGTGTCGTCTAGCTTCCTTGGGAATATGGAGTCAAAGATGCACTTTCTTAGAGAGCAAAGGTAAGAGAAATACCTAAGAGATAAACCCTAGGGTAGTCCACTATAAACCTAAGGTATTAATCCTTTAGGATGGAAAATCAAGGTAGTCCACTACAAACCCTAAGAAGCCATTCTCTGTCTTTTAGATAACTTTAACATGGTATCAAGATGGATTTTGGGTAAAACCCCCAGGTAGTTGACTACAAACCCTAAAACTTTAACCTACTAGAATATAACTAGGGTAGTCCACTAAAAACCCTATAAACATCCTTATGTCATTTAACAAGATTCAACAAAATTGTTACAAGGGAAGTTAGTCCACTACAAACCTTCCTAGGTTTTCAAGACAAGGTTTATTCAAGAAAAATACAAGATAACATGAAATATCACCACTTTGATAATACATTCACTCAATACATCAAGGAATAAACCATAAAATACTTAGAAAGAAAATTTACTAGGTAAATCAATGAGCATCCAAGAAACCTTATCAATGAAATCATACACAAAACTTGAAAATCATCCATAAGATCATCTCCAAGACAAGGTGCATAAGTCATCAATAGTGAAAAAGAAAGATAGAAGACAATTGTAGTGATCATTATCAACAAATTGAGTTATGATTTAGAAAATGGAGCGCTTCCTCTATATAAATGAGGTAACCAAGTGTTATTTCCCTCTAAAAATCCCCTAAAACATGAAAGTCCATGACACAAAGTGGATAGGTCTTAGGCCGACCCCCAAAAATGCCTCCGAACTAAAGATACAATGTTAAAACATCAAAATTCCCTCCAAAAAATCCACATGTGTGGGTGTAAGAGGCTCAAAGAAGGTGATGTCATCCTATAAAGGGGTACAAGAGCCTCCAAAATTCATGTCTCTCCACAAAAGGTGCAAAGTACCTCAAAATTTATGCCTCCCCATCAAGAAGGTCATGTCCCCTCATCCAAAGGTGTCAGTTCATCATAATAAATGCTAGGTCATCTCAAGAAAGCATAAAATCACCCTCAAGCATGATGTCATCCTCTAGATATGCAACATCCAAGGTGAAAGTGACAATGCCATCAAGGAGAAGGAATCCATCACCTCTCCAAAGAGGTATGTCATCGTCATCACATGCCACATCATCAATCCAAGATGTAATGTACCCATATACTCATTGTGTCAAGCTACCATAAAAATTCAGCTCTGATACCACAATGCAACACACCCAATCCCCAACTAAGTCGTGTTACTACTAAATTCGACCAAACATAAACTTTGATACCAATTTTAAATGGAAAAATACACAACATGATATGAAATATCATGCAAACATCTATAATCATTAAAAATGTAAAGAAATGAATTAAACATGCACAACAACTAATACAAACACACACAAGAGCATCCAATCATATAAAAATATAGATGCAGAAGTGTCATTTAAACATAATGGGAAATAGTAAATAAGCTAAACTCGAAAGGAAATACAGATACATTAACTTAACAATTCAACATAATTAAACACAGTGAATATGAACACTTATCTTGTTAGAATGCAAACCGCTACAGAGGAAAAATGTTCCTCCCAACCATAAAATTGTTGTTCTAGTTCTCAACAACAAGTGTAACACCCCATTTTTAATCCCATGAATTAATTGTAATTGATTATGATTAGTGATGGTTGATCTTATCATGGAGATAATAATTTCCATGCTATGGCTATTGAAGAATATAATTGTAATATTGTTTAATAAAAGAGTATCCAAACAACTAAATGAAGGGTGAAGCTTAATTACTAGCCATGATGCCACTAGAGGAAACAGTGAGGGAGACTAGAAAGGGGGTTCATTACTTTAAGGACTCCCAAGCCACCTGGTTGAATCAGTTTGAGGGAAGCAACCCTTATTTCCCTCTAGACTAAAGTTGAAGACAATAATTTATTTAAGTATGGTTGGGAAATTTAAAAAGTACCTCCCATGTAAATGCATGGGAATAATGGACTGGTACGTCCATGGAAAAACATGAACTACCCAAATGCATAGAGAGGGCTCAAGAAACTTCGATATGGAGATGATGGGTGCACAGATGATGATACAGAGAAGAGGATGTATAAGGAGAATTGGTTTCTAAGAACCATTGGAGAACTCACGTGTGGGAATACATGCGAGAGTTTCATAGCAAGGTTGTTTCCATAGTTGGTTTGAGAAACTAGAACCTGAGCTAAGATGAGAGGGTTGCAAGCTTGGTGTTGGGAGGGCACCTGAGAAAACCTCGTGGATGCCATGGGCATGATGGGTGTAAGGATTCTCAACTAGTGTTTTTTTGAAGGATAGTGGCCTTCACCTTTCTAACTTCTCTTAGAGCCTAAGATATTTCCCTGGTGGTATCATGGATTGGCACAGGGGTGGCCAGATTGTAAAGAACTAGTACATCTAAGCCTAGGGTTGGGTGGAACGATGTTTGTTATCCCCAATTCCTAGGGATAACTAAGGAGATGATGTCTCGAGGAACTTAGGTTGCAGACATGGAGTGAACGAAATGAAAGCATAGATATTACAATGAAATACACATAAATATTGCCAGAAAAAGAGAAATGCAGTAATACATTATTTCTATTAATGAAATAAATGTACAGAAACTGTAAAAATATAGAGTGAAAGACTCAATAGAATGGTGGTATCTTATCTCTGAGAAGAGATGTGACAGCTACTCTCATTCGCAAGAAGATGATTGTTACAATGAGGCTCCAAATGCCTTTTTAACATAAGTAAAATCCAAATCCCTAACCCCAAAAGATGAAAAGCCAAAAGGTTTGTGGGATTTGATGGGGGTAGTTGATACGTCAACTTCCCGGGGGCGTAACTTTTTCATACGATCTCTATTTGGGGTGCTCGATACACCGTTGGAAAGGTCTAATCGATAAGAATGACTTTAAACTGGCCCAGACCAATTCTTCTAGCAATTCCCTGGGCCACAGATCCCCAAAAACATCGTTTAGGGCCTCAAAACTTCCAAGGTGGAAAATTGTTTTTCAAGCTAGTGGAATAGGTGGGTGGCCATCGATATCCTCCTGGATCAATCCTCCCTCCTTAGGAAGCAATGCTCTCCATTGCGTTGAGTTCCCGGGGGAGAGGGGAAAGCATTTGTTGAATCTAAACCTTGGTGAGCTTCTTGCCTTTTTGGAGAAGTTGCGTTGCTTATCTTGTCGAAGACTGTCACAAAATTTTTGCTGGTGGGGTTGGACATTTTTAACCAGTCGGGATACCGGAGATGAATGTGTGAAGAAGGAATATTTTTTCTTTGCTGCAATCTTGTCGACTTGATTCTGTTGGATAGAAGGTGCTTAGACTGAGGCTGCAGTGGTTGCAGTGTCCTTCTGTTCACCTTTTGAACAAATTGTGAAAAAGATGAATTTTGTAGTATGAGATACTAACTTGCAGCACTGTTTAGGTGCGATAGTAGTTGGGACTACCTCTGGTATCCTATAGAGATGACCTCCCAGAGTAAAAATTACACTATAGGGTCGAGACTCATCAATATCATGGTACTTCCACATATATGGTTGTCCCAACAGAACATCACAGACATCCAGTGGGGCAACATCACATAATACCTCATCCTTGAAGGGTTGGATGTCGTACGACAATCGACATTGTTGGCTGACATAGAGATTGAGTCTCTGGTGAAGCCACTCGATGTTGTATGGTTATAGGTGTAATTTTGTCGACAATCCCAACTGTTTGAAGACCTCTACTGAGATGAGGTTCTTCTGGCTTCCGTTATCAACAATAAAATGAAGCAGGGTCCCCTTCACCCACATCTGTGAATGAAAAATGTGCCCCCCCTCTTCAATATATGTTGGTTCTTTTGGTTGAATTGTTGTGGTCACAACAACAAAAATGGTGTCTGCGTCGATGATCTATCATCTACTAGTATTTTTTGAATCAGGGTTCGACTCCTTGTCTTTGATCTCGGCCACCAATGATTGTTTTGAGTGACATTCATAGCTGTTGTGCTAGGGTATTTTGTGGAAATCGCACCATTTTCTAGTTTCCTTCTTCGTCTTTCTATTACTCTTCTTTTCCTATGGCATTGATCCAGGATATTTTCATCAGGTGACTTATTAAAGAATTGCATAAAATGAGCATAAACTAAAGTACACCATAAAGAACGAAAAGCTCAAAAAGAAAGAGACATAATCATTCAATATGAACACAAATAACTTGATAACGGAGTTCATCCCTGGTGGACTATGTCTCTGGGTCCTGCTCTCAAATGGGTAGGTCTTTTTATTAACTCCACAAAATAATTGGGCAAAATACATAAGTATACCTCATTCTGGAGTTAAGACACATAATCTTTGCTCAGATCAGAAAACTAACACCAACATTGCATTCGTGGTGTCGTTTTACCTAAAAATGTCTGTCTCCATGCCTCGATCCTAGTCGAACACTTTTTGGCCCAAAAGACACCACTGCCTCGATTTGCATGCCACTGCTCCTTCAATTAATGATTGATAAATACTGAAAATTGTTCCCAAATCTGTACCATATAGACGTGCTTGGTCTCACCTGTCTCTCCTTTGTTGTCCCTAACACTAGACGAACCCCCTTCTTATACAAAATTATGGGCGTTTTAGCATTAAAGAGGTGGTTGACGCATTGTTTAGGGAGGCTATTTAAAGGTTGTTTAGTTGGCAGAGGTCTCGGGGTTGAATCCCATGGGCCTCCCCTTTTTAGCATACATGGTTATAACAAATTTGGTGCGTGACTAAAAATAATAGTGGTTGCTAGAATGGCAGAATGGCTATTAAATCGACGAACATTTGGCGGAATTCCATATATGGTGGAGTGATGAAATAATATATGGTTGCATGGAGTAGTATAGAACCAAGGGTTGGGCCGAAGGCCCAGCCCTTTTCTCCCCCATATGAAATATTTATTAAACTTAAATAAAATCCGTTCCATAGTATAAACAAGGAACATGTATTGGAAGGTTGGCTAGCGCAGAGATGTGGGGTCTTTGGGCTAAGAGGAGGTCAAGGGTTCAACTCCTATGGAGTCATACAATTTTGGTACATTCCAACCATTGGAGGGGTGCCGCATGGCAACCCATGACTGGGCCACATGGAACCATATTATTTTTTCATGAAACTGACACTTGTCACAACCTGATTTGCCCACGTGTCTGCCATCAATCTGTACGACCTTGCCACGTCATCCCATGCCAACTCAACTATACGAACGTACCATGTGTCACCCTTGTAGTGGTGCCACATGTCACCTTTACCTTTTTGACGTTTTGACCAAGTTTGACCGGATCTTTGACCGCTTATAACATTTAATCTGTAACTTCATTTGATGAGCTATTTGCACCGTTAGAAATCTTGCGATGCACTCTTCGCGATCATGCCATTTTCACTGAGTTTTGGGAACTCTGAATTTTTTCCCTTTCTTTGTTTGTTGAATCCATTCTGAGCATTCTAAGTTTCCTTTGTAAGTTCTGTGTTGTTCTTAGCCTTCTTTGGATCCTTTTTGGATCACGCCTTCCCACTGAGATATTTTTGGACTACCAAAATATTTCATTAATCAACTGGTAAGTGAGGGAAGAGTCCCCTCACTTTTTCCTTCTCAATCCACTTTGTCTTTCTTGGATGTGTTCCCTTTAAAGCTACTCGAAGATAATCAACATCACCTCTACGTGAAGTCCTCGTCCTTTTGTCCAGGATGATATCTTCTTGTAACTCATCCAAGTACTTAGGTGCAAACTCATCAAATGAAGGTATTGAAACTTCCTCATCCTGATCTATGATCATGGGAGGCTCAAACATTTCAAGTTCTCTACATTCACAACTGAGTAAATATGCATATAAGGTGGAAGATCTAAATGAAAAGAATTAGTGTCGCTTTTCTCCAAGATAGTGAAGGGTCCATATCGGATATGCTTTCATTTCTTTCCTTCAACCTTCAATTGTTCCTTGCTGATGTGAAGCCATACCCAGTGTCCAACCTGCAACTAATTATCAACCATGTGCTTGGCATGCCGATATTTATATTGTTCTTGACTCTTCTCCAACTATTCCCTGACTGCCTGGTGTATCTGTTGGATCCTTCGAATGAAATTGCGGGCTCTATCCTCTGTTCATTCTTCATTCACATCGGTATCTCTTCCATACATCAAGTCCAAAGGAACCTTTGGTAGGTACCCAAAACATGTATCAAAAGGAGAAATCTAAGTGGATGAATGTGAATCTCGATTATAAGCATGTTGTACATAGGGTATATGTTCATCCCATAACTTAGGATGCTTGCTGCAGTAGCCTCGAAGCAAAAGTACCACTGTTTTGTTTACCACCTCTGTCTGACTGTCGATCTGTGGGTGAAAATAAGTGCTCCTCTTCAATTTGGTGTCCATCATTATCCACAAGCTAGTCCGAAAATCCCCAAGGAATCAAGTATCCTGATCCGAGACAATGGACATGGGTAACCCAAAGTGAACCCAAACATGCTGAAAGAAAAGATTAGCAGTCTGCTCAACAATGATCTTATTTTTACATGGAATCAAGATACACATCTTGTTGAACCTATCCACTACAACATACAAATAATCATGACCCCCTTTGGTCATTGGTAAACCCCCTACAAAATCCATGGAAATATTTTCCCATGGATGGGATGGAACAGGAAGTGGTGAGTATAGCCCCAGATTTCTATTGGTGGGCTTACAAGTAGAACACTTCACACACCCCTTTACATATTTAGTTACAGTTTCTTTCATTTGAGGCCAATAAAAAAACCTTTGCAAATGAGCCATAGTTTTTCCTACCCCAAAATTCCCAGACACAAAAGAAATATGAGCTTCTTGTATCACATGGACTCGTTCACTTGTAGGAATACATAGCTTCCAAAGATGATAGAGTAATTTTCCCTGCAGGCAATAGTTCTTTACTTGTGCACCATGGGTTAGCTTCTCATATACTTCTTTAAAATATTCATCAATGGCATATTGCTCTACATATCTATCATGAGATAAAGAAGTATTCTTCAAAATAATAGAAGCAACAATAGGAGGTCTAGAAAGAATATCGACTACCTTGTTACTTGTACCCTTCTTGTACTTGATTACCAAATGAAATTGTTGTAGAAAACCCATCCACCTGTAGTGTCGAGATTGTTGCAATTTGGTATGTGCTTGAAGATACTGTAAGGTTTGGTGATCTGTATGTATAATTTTTTCCTTCCCTAACAATTAGTGCTTCCATTTATTTACGCTTTGAACTAATGCATACAACTCTTCATCATATGTAGGATAGTTAACAACATCTTGGTTAAAAGTTTCAGAGTGGTAACATATAGGATTACTATATTGCATCAATACTACACCCATGGCGTATCCGCCGACATCTGTCGTGATCTCAAAATGTTGTTGAATATTCGGCAGTGCTAATACTAGTGTGGTACCGATCTTCTCCTTTAAAATGTTGAAAGATTTGTGTTGTTTTCCTTCCCACTGAAAAGTTTTCTTCACACTGTTTAAGGCATGCAAAGGAGATGCTATAAAGGAGAAGTTGGGAATGAATCTCCTCTAATACTGGGCTGCACCCAAGAAGCTTTGGACTTCAATTACACTCTTTGGCTCAGGCTGTTTTACAATAACTTCAATTTTTGAAGGATCAATCTTCAATTGTCCTCCTCCCACGATATGACCTAAGAATACAAGTGCAGTCGTGCCAAATTCACATTTATACATTTTCACATATAACTTTTCCCTTTGCAAAGTATCCAATACTTGTTTTACATGCCCTACATGTTCATCCCAAGTCCCACTAAAAAAAAGAATTTCGTCCAAATATACAATCACAAAGTCATCCAGAAAAGGCCTGAATACATCATTCATCACACGCATGAAAGTTGTTGGAGAATTGAAAAGCCCAAATGGCATAACTAACCACTCAAACAATCATTGTTTGGTTTTAAAGGCATTCTTCCATGCATCATGTTCTGCAACCCTGATTTGATGATATCCACTACGCAAATAAAATGTAGTGAAATAAACAGCATTCTTCAACTGATCAAGTAAATCATCTATGTGAGGAAGAGGGTATCGATTTTTCACTATGATTTTATTCAAAGCCTGATAATCGACACACATTCGCCATGTGCCATATTTCTTTAGCACCATCACGATCAGAGAAACATAAGGAGATGAACTGGTCATGATGACCCCTTGATCCAATAAGCCTTGTACCTGCTTCTTGATCTCTGTCATCTCCACAACTGACATCCTGTGCATGCCCACATTAGGAAGATGAGAATCATGATGAAGATGTATCTCATGTTGGATTTCCCTCTTAGGAGGTAATTGTTACGAGGGAAAAACTCTCTATGGCCAAGGGTAAACCACAATAGATAGGTATGACTACAGAAATAAACTCAATTCCATTGTATGCTATATAAACTAATGTGCAAGATAAGAAATATTCCTACCTCGATCCAACGTTCGATGATGTTCCACCATTGAGCACTTAGACCCAAATCTTTATACCTTCAACAAGTTCTCAACAAAAATGCATATAAAGTACATGGTGATAGTATAAAGGGGTTAACACATTAGATAACATAATCCATTAATAAAAATTACAAACATGCCCATGGATAATAATCATATATTTGCACGATACCAATAGGATAGGAAAGGAGTATTTCTATTAATAATTGATCAACATAAGAGACAACATTACAGACTTCTATGTCAGAACGGTTCGAAACCAAGGAACCAAGTTCCTTCCAACTGGGCCTCCACCACTTCAATCCTCCACCAAAGGAAATCTCATAGGAGAGAGACAATGAGGTTCTCTCAACAATAGGGAAAGAGCTTGGGGGTTGAACACTGTGTTCATACTTGAGGGACAAAGGGATGCAGACTCAATATGAAGTAATTTCTCCAGAGTAACTTTTCTCTTAAATTTTAATGCTTTATCCTCTTTTCCATAGCTCGGAATTGTGCTTTTATAGTCTTCAAAATGAAACTGAAGGGCCGAGTCAGAACGTTTCTAGTATGTGGAAGGCCAAGGATCAGATATCTCCTGTCATGACATGGAAACCCAACTCCATTTTGTATTTTCTGGCACAAATCTCGATGTACATGGGCTGTAGTGGAGCAGCCTGCGTATACACATGTTGTATAGCATATAGGGTGCGTATATGTGGAAAAATGTGTATTTTTGGCTCTGGATTCATCAAAAAGGGATGACAAGTCTACATAGGGAAATGGAAAAAGGCCCTCTATGCAAGATAACAATGGTGAGGCAAATCTTTCTATAACAGATGTCCCCTAATGTGTGAGATCAGAGGAGTATCTGCGATGTCCGAAATACATTATAAATAACCTAGGAGTGGAGTGGTAGAGAACCAAATGGATGAACTCGATTGCTTATTACATTCTGTACTGACTTTGCATACATGGATGCCAAACATACAATGTATATCCATATGGAAAATATACCAAATAAGTTTTTGTGGCCATGAATAGGCAAATACAAATGCGGTTATATGCCAAAAGTTATCATAGTCACGAAAAAGGCCCAGTGGAACCAGTCTCAAAATCAATCTGAAGATATTTGTATACCATGGAGTACAATCTGATCTCCCATGATTACTGAAGTCAAATAGGTGTTGGTCCAATGAAAGGGAAGCAATAGCTCAGGTAAGCTACAACCACGTAGTGATGTCTTCAAGTCTTCTACACTATCCACTAAGGGTGCAAGTCTACATCATGTGAATAAAGGAGTTGAGGTCGAACATAATGAGGCATCGTTTAATTACCGGTCATTGAGGTATATCGTTAACAAACGTGAGACAACCTACCAATAATTAAAGTAGGTATCAAGGCACCGAGTACATTCCTACAAGTGTGAATAGAGGATTCAGTGTCGAACACTTGAGAAATCCATTGATCAAGAGACATTAATGTATTCTCATCTGTCAATGGCGAGAGATCTAGCCACTAATGACTGCAAGCCTCAAGGTACTCATAAAACTCTAGGTCTCATATCCAGAATAAATGAGCTGAATTCGATGGAAAGAAACCCACTGAAAGGAGATCATTAAGGCATCTCTCATCAGTCAGCACGAGGAACAAAGTAGGAGCTTCATGATTTGGTGGAGATCGGACGAAGAACATGTTCACGAACCAACGACCCTTTGCATCTTTCGCATGTACCAAATGCAAGTGGTATACGAAAAAGACCCTCTGAATAGAAACCAATGATGAAAACTACTAACAAAGGTGAGGAAACCACCAATAAGGCTAATGGCCTCCAAGACAGTGCACGAATCCCAAAGTGTGAATATATGTCTTGCCGTCAAACACAAGGGAAACCACCCAGTCAACAACCAATGATGAAATGTCGGTTGTTGGGTTCAAGGTGACCTACCGATGATGCAAGTAGGGATAGGGTGCATGATAATACCATAGTATCATGTGATTCTGATACAAACTGAGGGTATGGCCAACATCCAAAGTCAATATTTTTGAGGAGTGGTCGACACAGGTTGATAGACTTCCTTTGAACAAGAGCATGATACATATGGTGGACTCCGATAACATAGACTCAATGATGTGACTATTATATGCAGGAGGAATCAATAAATTTCTCTATAGGGACTGAAAGAGTAACCAAACGGTAGAGAAAACTTTGTAATGAGATCAAGTTCCTAAGGCCATGCTAAACCCAAAATTATGATGACACAAGGACTCAATAATGTTTTTCTTTATTCAAAGGTGACACGACTGCTGCCAATTATAATATAGTACTCCCTTCCCACCCGTCTTTTTTTGTTTTTTCATAACAAATGAATGCTATGATACAGAGGAGGAAACGAGTGCCGCAAGTAAGCAAAACTAGTTCCAGCAGTGGAACGTACCTATTCTCAATGCAAGTAAATGCATGCGGGAGATGGACACTTGGGGTGATGTTCCCTCCATGGTATAGGGTGTCAAACTGTGAAGGATATAAACAAGGCTTTGCTTGGTTAATGATGCAAAAACTGCTTAGGAAATTGTTTATAACGCAAAGAGAGAACCGAATAAAAGCTCAATACTGCAAGCGAGGGAATGAGATGCAATCACAACTTAACGCCAAAAAATATCCTTTTTTATGTCTTGTAGTCTACTTGGTGTGAAAAAGGGGTAAACTTGTGCTAAATAGATGTATTTTCAAATCCGATCTACGAGTGTGAAAAAGACAAGTTCACTCGGCAATCTTTTCTATTTTTGATAACGAGTCGGAAAAGAGCTTAACTAAGACTCATGACCTTTCAAATCCAATTTAACGAGTGTGAAAGGGAAAAATCACTCGGAAATATTTTTGGTTTTTAGACGAGTCTAAAAAGAGCTTAACTAAGACTCGTTTCACTGTCTTAATCAACATGTAAAGGGGGAGGCCAAGGCTACTGTCCCGGTCTTTTGCAGAAAGTCGGTATCTCACGGATAGCTGACAAAATCTTGGAAAAACCCAAAGATCTCCAAGTTGAGGAGGAGAAAGTGCTAACAGAGGATATAGTCTCCGTGATGGTTCAAATAATGTCTCTTAATGGAAAAGACATAGGTGGGGGTATGGGATGCCCCATCAGGTCATCCCAATCAAAGGGAACCTCATCAGAACTTGGAGAGAGAGCATTCGGGGGAAGAATAAATCTCTCTCGTTCAGAAGGGAGAGGATTTGGAATGTTGATGACATGACTGAAAGGTGAAACACTCTCTTTAGGGAGATTAGAATTGACCAAAGATTGCACTGGTGTGGCCACTTCTTCCAGTATAGGCTGAAGAGGATGCATAGTAACGGGGGCAAGAGACACTTCACCCTTGAAAAAGGGGATGAGGTCGTGAGAGGATTGCATCGGTGGAACCACCGAGATGATCAAGGGAGAAGTGGTGTGAGGAGAAACCACGAATGCCTCAGAATCTAAAGGTCTCTTGGGTGAGCCCCATGCTTCTGGTATCCCGATAGTAGCCGGGCACAAATGAGTAAGGTGACTTCCTTCACAAGTCCTGCAAAGGAATTTAGTCTTATGTCTGAGACGTTTAGGCTTCTCGATGTGGCTAGTAGGGGAAAGAGATTGGTCTCTTATATGATGAATAGAGGCTGGAGACGTGACACGGCTATGATTTTGGGTAAAAAGGATTGTGTCCCCAACATAATTAGCAGAGGTTAGGAGCAAGCTGTCGACATAATTTGTAGAAAAAGTCAACCCATCTCCGACATGACTGGCAGAGGTTGGTGATGGAGCAACAATATGAATGACAGTGATTGGGCTAGCGATAGATTGCTTCATTTGATTCCAAGGTCCAGGGAAATATTGATTCTGAGAAATTGTAGGCCATAAAGGTCCTGGTGTACCCCCTATCCTTGCCCAGAAAAGTGGTGGCCAATGACAAAATGGTCCGAAGAGGTTTGGACGGGTATCATCACTGAGGTTTGTGAAGAGACTAAGGTACGATAATAATTATTCGAGTGAGGATATATGTTGCCCACTTGTGAAGGGGTCCCATAAAGAGGGTAGCCCGAACCATAAAATTGATTCTCCCCATATGAAAGACTTGGGGGTACTTGAGGACCTGTCATGGAAAAAGTGTTCGACGGAACTGACATGGCGGACGAAAGATACATGGGTGGGGTGTAATAAGTGGGATAAGAACCCATCTAAGTACTGGCTCCTGAAAGAGCATAGCTAGTATTAGATCCATAAAGGGGAAGGTTCCAACCTCCCATGGGGACACGACTCATATCAAACGAAGAAGTAAGCATCATAGCCATGGTGCCCCCGGGTCCAATTCTAGGATTCATATATGTGGGCCAAGGAGAGGATTGAATGGGGGAAGGCATATCAACAGAAAAATGACTAGAGACCCAAGGTGCGGACTGAGCATTGTAGTTCTGCATACCATTGTAAAAAGCGGAAGGGTCTGTCCCCATGAAATGAGAAGGCATCATGGGGTGGGTAGCAGTGAATGAGGGAGCAAAAGAAACTCCACTATCCATAATGATGAAACCCAAAATAGACTCCTAAGGCCAACTAGTAGTCAAAGAGCATACCAAAAAGTCAAACGACCAATATGCATGCAAA